>CAUYUJ010016946.1:94794-151625 GCA_963575745.1 Prorocentrum cordatum
CTGATGTTCTGTATATCTGCAGATGTCTTGTATCTCAGAGGAGTAAATGTCACTTCGCAGCTCGTCTTCTCTTTCGAAGCATTGTTCCAGCAGCTGTTCGATCAAAAGGGAGGTGGCCGGGGCCTCCCTGGATTCGTCCTGTACAGCCCGACGGTGCCAGAATACGCACGCTTGTGGCAACGCGAGACTTTCAGAGGGTGGGTCAGATACCCATACATTCGATGCTCGTTTGGGGGACCCTCCTAGGGCCCACCTAACGGATCTGTTCGACTCAGGGTTGACTCAAATCGACGAACGTCCGACGCAGCTTCGACGCAAGAGTGGAGCAAGTGTCTCCAGGAGGGTCCCCAAAATGAGCATCCAACATGCATCCGACGACTGGGGTTCTCCTGTGCGCGGCCCCAGAGGTCCCGACCCCTTCTCCGGAGATGGCGCTTTGTCCTGGGGCAGCTTCGTAGGCCCCCGAATTGTATGGTGACCACACCGCGTGGTGAGTCCGTGGTGATGATGATGATGATGATGATGATGATGATGATGATGATGATGATGATGATGATGATGATGATGATGATAACGATGACGATGACGATGACGATGATGATGATGATGATGATGATGATGATGATGATGATGGTGATGGTGATGGTGATGGTGATGGTGATGGTGATGGTGATGGTGATGGTGATGATGGTGATGGTGATGATGCTGATGATGATGACGATGATGATGATGACGACGATGACGATGAGGATGAGGATGAGGATGAGGATGAGGATGAGGATGAGGATGAGGATGATGAGGGGTCACCTCACGGTCTTTTGCGGCTCGGGTCGTTTTCCAGGGATGCCGGGCCACATCGGAACCCGGCCCAGGCCGTCTCTTGGGGGCTCTCGCCGGTGCGCTCGTCGTCGTCGCCGCGAGCGCGCTCTCCTCCCTCTGTCCCGCTCCGGTGGGGCCGGGCGGCCCAGGCCGCCGCTCCTCCTCCTCCTCCTCCTCCTCCTCCTCCTCCTCCTCCTCCTCCTCCTCCTCCTCCTCCCTCCCTCCTCCTCCCCTCCCCCTTCTCCTCCTCCTCCTCCTCCTCCTCCTCCTCCTCCTCCTCCTCCTCCTCCTCCTCCTCCTCCCCCTCCTCCTCCTCCTCCTCCCTCCTCGGAACGCCAGCGGCGTCTGCACAGGATCGTTCCGAACGTCCGCATCAGGCCCGAGGTAGCTGGGCCCCGAGAACCGTTCCACGCCTCCGAAGTGTAGGGTCCGGGTAGGTGGTGTCAGAGGATCGCTCCGCATCGCCGGTTCATCGACGATGCGACTCGATGTGGAGCCAGAGTTGTTCCGCGCCGATGGCGCCGATGCATCGAGGTAAATCGCCGACGCCTGGCCGATGCATCGGCGATGCATTGGGGATTCGATCCTCCGACCCCATCTGCTCGGATCCCATCTGGGAGGCTTTCACAGAAGCGACCGAACCAGACCCCCGACGTCAGTCGTTTTTCTTGGGGGGGGCAAACAACAAACATCGACCCCCAGAGGTCCGGACCCCTTCCCCAGGACCGGTCTTCATCCTGAGTCGTGTCTGAACGGTCCCGAGGCCCAGCAAGGCCCCCCGGAGCCCGAGCACAGCCAAGCACCTCCCGTCGTGACTTGGCTTGCAGCGCGAGGGGTTCCAGGTGTCGGGGATCCGGAAGCCGGGCCGGGCCACCCTCGGGGGCTCCCGAGCCGAGGAGGGCGACGAGATGCGCGGCGGGAGGCCGGCCCCCGCCCGGGCTCCGACGAGGGGGCTCCTGCTTTGGCCCATGGCGTCTCGCTGAGAGGTCTTCGATCGTCGGGGGCGAGCGAAGCCGACCACAGCGAGGAGCCCGAACACAGCGAACACACGACGGTGAGGGTCCCCAGAGGCCCCAACACAGCGAAACGCCTCCCGTCGTGCGTTTTCGCCGCGCGAGGGGGTCTGGGGAGCCCGACGAGGACGAGGACGAGAACAAGGACGAGGACGAGGACGAGGACGAGGAGGAGGAGGAGGAGAGGAGAGGAGAGGAGGAGGAAGATGGGGAGGAGGAGGAGGAGGAGGAGGAGGAGGAGGAAGATGGGAGCAGGAGGAGGAGGAGGAGGAGGAGGAGGAGGGAGGAGGAGGAGGAGGAGGTAGGGGTATGAAGAGGAGGAGTAGGGTATGAAGAGGGGAGGAGAGGGAGGAGGAGGAGGCGGAGGAGGAGGAGGAGGAGGGGTATGAAGAGGAGGAAGAGGAGGACGAGGAGGCGGAGGAGGAGGAGGAGGAGGCGGAGGAGGAGAGGGAGGAGGAGGACGGGGAGGAGGAGGGGCAGGAGGAGAAGGTCGGCCCCGTCGATATTTGGGCTCAGGCTGCCCGGGCCCTGGCCGCGCCCTCCTCGGGCCCTCGGGCCCGCGCGGCGGCGCACGGGCCGCGCGGGCTGCGGCCGCGGCAGCGGAGGCGGTCGGCCGGGAGCGCGCTTCATGAAGGATCGGATCAGCACATGGCTCGTCCGGGTGGCCACCCTTCGGCGGCGGGCGAGGGGGGGGGGAAGTGAGAAGGCGTTCTTGGTTTTCGAAAAAGGTTCCAGGTTTGCGGGCGTTGTCGTAGGTACTTGGCGGTTTTCCGGCCTCGGGATGCGTTCCAGCGGCCGCGCCTCGCCGAGGGCGTTCCGGGGGTGCCCGAATCGTCCCGAACGGCCGCCGGAGATCCGAGTTACGACCCGAAAATTGATTTCGGCGGCGCGCCCAGGGGGGAAGTGAGAAGGAGAAGGCCTTCTCAGAAGGCGGCGGGACTTCTCAGAAGCCCTCGCACCTTCGGAGAAGTGTTCTGCGTCTTCGGGGAAGGCGTAGAAGACTTCTCAGAAGGCCAGGGGACTTCCAAGCCTTCTGAGAGGGCCTTCTCCTTCGCAGTTCCCCCCCTCGCTCGTCGCCGAACCCTGTTCCCAGATCTCCGACGATATGTGACTCGTTCGGTTCCGGAGTTGTGCCTCGATATCGGCTTCTGGCGCCTTCCTCTTAACGGGCCCCCAGGCCCTCACAAGCGGAACCGGGACCAGAAGCTACCCCTGTGGAAGCCATCGGGACTCTGAGCCCGCGGATTGAATCAAGCACGTCCCCAGACCCCATCGCGCTGTAAAAAGTCGCGACGGGAATTTTTGTCACTATTGTCGAGGACGTTCGATGTCTCCCCAGACCCCCCCTCGTTGAGAAAAAAACGCGACGGAAGGTTTTTCACTATTGTCGAGGACGTTCGAGGTCTCCCCTCGCGTTGTGAAAAAATCGCGACGGCAGGCTTTTCATTATTTTCGGCCTCCAGGGACCCTTCCCGGGCCTGCGGGGCCGTCCAACAACGACTCAGGATGAAGGACTGGTCCCGGGGAAAGGGTCCAGACCTCTGAGGGTCGACGTTGCGACAAAAGCACGACGTCGGGGGTCTGGGTCGGCGGAGGTCGGGGTCGTTGGCAACCTGCTCTGACAGGTGGCGTGGCACTGCACTGTTTTTTTTTGTCACTGGGGCTTTCAAGCTTCGCCTCAGAGACACGGTGTTTGAGAAGCGCCACCTCGATTCGATTGTGACGAGCACCTTGGCGACGTGAGTCTGGTGCTGTCCCGTGGATGATGTAGCTGCAGCTGCAATGCAAACCCAGCGTTCCTGGGCCCTTGTTGGCGAGGTTGTCGGGCGTTGTCGTTTGTTCCCAGAGGTGCGCCGCTGCGCCTCGCCACGAGCGCTTCCGGGGGTCCTGGATCGTCCCGAACAGCCGCCGCAATTCCCCGAGGTATGGCCCGAAAGTTGGCTCCTCGTGGAGGGGGGCGCTGCCAGACCTGGGGCCGTCAGAAAACGACTCGGGATGAGAATCTAGTCCTGGGGAAGTTGTCGAGACTAGGTTTGGCATGATTCATCCTCCTCCTCCTCCTCGGCCTCCTCTTCCATGCGGTTTTGAGCCTTGGTGGCGTCGTACACGTTTTGGGGAGACTCCGGAAGTGAGCTGAGGACCAGGATGTGGGGATATCATGGCCCTGCTTGTGAAATCTCGCAGACTTCACGGCACACTCTCTTTTCCATACGTTCCATGCCCCCTCCACGCCGTCGTCCGCGCACATGCGTCGGGCCATGATGTGCGAGCCCCCTTTCGTAGCCCCCCTTTGTCGGCGCACCCGAGCGTTTCCTCTGGAGGAGCAGTGGCCGACCTCTGTCGAGCTGGAAAAATGGCTCATGAACACGGCCAAGGAGGCGGACGCGGGCGCCGTCTTCCTGAGACGGATGCTCAACATGAACCCAACGTACGGCTCGTACCTGTCCGGGGACCAGGAGATTGCCGGAATCGTCCAGCTGTTTGCGAAACGCTTCCGTGCCAAGATCATGCAGGCGGCAATTCCAGTTCGAAAATCAATACATTGCGTACACATAAATTTTGGAGGTGCGCGCGGACCTCCGAACGTTTCTGTGTTATCTTTATGCCGAGTTATGCTCCTCAAAGGCGGAGGCACCCATCCAGCCCGCCACACTCTACGAGCCGCTCTGCGAGGTCGTCTGGAGAGTCATCGGGCACGTGCTCCACTCCATCGTGGACCTGGAAGACGTGGAGAACTCGCCGTTCCCCCGGGAAGCCGTGGGACAGGTCAAGATGTTGTTGCAGACGAACGTTGAGCTGAGCAAAAAGTTCAACGAGATGCGGCGCGCCTACCTGCGGGAGCTCAGCGAGCATCGCGACCGGCAGCGCGAGCTCAGTCAGAAGCAGAAGGACCTGCTCCACGACCTCAAGGAGGAGCCCATCATGTTCTACGAGCCCCTCGAGTTTGTGCTGGACGAGGCCACCAAGGACTTCGTGCGCGAGGTTGTCGAGGAGAGGGTGAAGCTGGGCTTTCGCGCGAGCGCCGCCAAGAAGATGGCGGGCGGCGAGAATGAGGTGCAGGATCTGGACGTGGAGGAGCTGCAGGCCGCGCTGAAACAGGCGCTGAACGACGCCAAGCAGCTGCGCATCGCGCATGCCAAGGAGATGGACAAGAGCAAGCGGTCGGAGGACGCGCTGCGGCGCGCGAAGGACGAGATGGAGCTGGAGCGGAGGAAGACGGAAGGAGTGCGGCTGCAGCTGGAGGAGGCCCAGAAGGAGATTCTCGACCTGAAGGACGAGATCGAGACCCTGAGCAAGGGCCTCCAGAACAAGGAAGGCGCGGACAAGAAGGCGAAGCTGTCTGCCGAGCTGGCGGACACCCAGAGGCGCTCGCTCAATGAGGCCCTGGAGAAGCTGTCCCTTGCGGAGGAGAGGATCGCGCAGCTCGAGCAGGACAAGAAGGACCTCGCCCTGGAGCTGGCCAAGGCCAAGTACCGCATCGAGCAGCTGGAGGGCAATAGTGATAGCAACAACAAGGATAAGGCCCTGGCCGAGAAGGAAGCGGAAGCGGCCAGGCAGCTACGCGAGAGGATATCGTCCCTGGAAAAGGAGAACAAGCAGCTCCGGGAGCAGCTCCAGAGCCTATCAGCAAAATTATGTAAGCCCAAGCCAGAAGAGGCACCGGCACCAGCTCCGATAGTTGCTGGTCCTAGCGAGGATGACCTGAAAGAAGCTGTAGCCAAGGCGGCCAAGGAGTACGAGCTGAAGATCAAAGCGCTCCAGACAGAGATCAAAAGATTGAAGGAGGAGCTGGAGAGCATGAACAGCGGTGGCGACGGCCAGCGCGCGAAGGACATGGAGAAAATCGCCGCGCTCAAGCTGGAGGTCGAGGAGCTCAAGGCCAAGCTCCAGGAGAAGGACGACAAGTACAACGACCTCGCCGAGGAGCACGAGAGGCTGCAGGAGCACGTCAAGAGGCTCATGGCGAAGCTGGAGGAGCTGGGCGCCAAGGACTTCGTGGAGGAGATGAAGGACCAGATCAACCTGAACCCACTGGAGGGCAGGAATCGAGCTAGGGGAACGAAGAATGACACAAACATAAAAACTCGTAGGTCCGCGCGGATTTCTCGGGAGGTGCCCCTGGCCCGGGGAGGCCCCCACGGCCTCCGGAGCTCCGCACACGAGGCCCAGGGGGCTCCACAGCGAAACGCAAAGCTGGGGGCACCTTGGACCAGGGGCACCTTTAGTAGAATCGGGGACCAAACAATGACATTGATATGAAAACTCGGATTCCTCGGATCGGCGCTGGAGCCCCCCAGCGCCATCCCTTGCGCGCTCCCTGCGCCAGAGAGGGAGGGGTCCAGCGCAGACCTCCGAGCTTTTTATCTTTATGTCGTTGCTTGTTACCATAAGGAAGCGGAAGAAGCTGAACGCGTTCGACCGGCTGTACCACGACGCCCAGCGCCGCATCCTCGACATGAGGGCGAAGGCTAAGTCCGCGGCCCGGTCCGAGGAGGTGAGCCTCGTGGAGGCCGTGAAGCTCGTGAAGGACAAGGCGGCGCTTCGCCAGGCGGAGGCCCTGAGGATGCTGCAGGCGCACCACAGCCAGACCAGGAACTCGGCATCGCCTCGCCGATGCCCATCCCCACCTGGCCATGGCCTCCCGGGCCCTGCCAGCCCACCCAGCCCCCCGGGCGGGGACGTACAGCCCCGCGAGGCCCTCAGGGAGCCGCACACATCCCCCCTGGGAGGCGCAAGTCGGCCAGCGGGGCCAAGGCCATGCCAGTGGGGATGGGGATCGGTCGATACCAGACCTCGGAGTTCGCGTGTTTTTTCCATGCGCGCCTCCACATATACCCCCGTTTCCTGGGGCCAGTTTTTCGCCACTGATCTTTTCGTGACGGTCCTGGGGCCCGATAGCAGCGGGGCCCAGAGGGCGAAGACGAGCACAACCACTGGGACTGACTACATCAGATCGTCGGATACAGTGGGGGCGTTGCTTAAGGAATGCGGCCAGGAGGCATCAGACCCCAGAGGGTCCCTTATCAGATGAGAGCGGCGGTGCTATTTGCCCAGACACCCGACGCCATGCTTTGTTCACAACGTCGCCCACCAGATGTCTCGACCCCTTCCCCATGACCAGTTTTTCGTCCCGAGCCGGTGTTTGACGGTCCCGGGGTCCCTGGGCGTCTGCAGCCGATGCCGAGGAGCCGCTTCCACGACGCCCTCCAGAAGTTCACCTTGCAGCACGGCCGGGGCGGCGAGGCCGAGGGTGGCGGCGAGGCGGCGGGGGGCACGGACGCGGCGGCCGGCACGGGCGGGGACGACGTCAGCCCGAAGATCGGCGGCTTGCTGTCTCTGAAGCTGTTAAAAAAGAAGGCGCAGGCGATCCGACGGGAAGAAGGCCCTCATCTTCGGTGCTCGTTTGGGGGGCTCTCCCGGGGCCCACCTAACAGATCTGTTGCTCGATTCAAGGTCGATTCAAGATCGACTCAAGTTCGATTCAGGTTCGACTCGGGTTCGACCCAGGTTCGACTCAAGCTCGACTCGAGTCTACGGACGTTGGACGTAGCTTCGACGCACGAGTGGAGCGACTGGCTCCAGGAAGGTCCCCAGAATGAGCATCCAATTCATCACTACCCACCAAACCACCCCAACCCAACCCAGAGGCCACAGGTTGCTCTCCACTCCCAGTTGGGAGGCGCATCCGGGAACAATACGAGGAAACACAGATGGAACCCGTCCCCCCCCCCATCCCGAAATTTGGGACTTCGGGTTAGGTTGGGGTGGTCTGGTAGGTAGTCACCTCAGATCCGGGCGTTGCCATTCTTTCGCGCCAGGCGGTATCGCCTAGTCTCGGGCCCCCGGGGCCATCACAGGTCGGTCTGGCTCGAAAAGTTGCGCAGAATGGCGGGGTCCAGGGCCCCAGGCGTGATTTTTCGCGACGCTGCCGCTTTTCGTAATCAGAGTGAGGGGGCTGAACCGAACGGTCATCCACTGTCCCTGGGTGCGTGGCTGAAGTGAAATTCCGCGATGCGGATTCTTGTTGTTGTTTGTTGTTTGTTGTTTGTTGTTTGTTGTTGTCGTCGTCCCACCCGCGACCCGCCCCGCGACCCACCCGCGACCCACCCCGCGACCCAGCCGCGACCCACCTGTGACCCACCCCGCGACCCACCCGCGACCCACCCCGCGACCCACCCGCGACCCACCTCGCGACCCGCCCGCGACCCACCCCGAGACCTCCCTGGCGACCCACCCGCGACCCACCAGCGAACCCACCCGCGACCCACCCGCGACCCACCCCGCGACCCACCCGCGACCCACCCGCGACCCACCCGCGACCCACCCGCGACCCACCCGCGACCCACCGCGACCCACCCGCGACCCACCCCGCGACCCACCCAAAATTTTCGGCGCTTGCGCCGGGTTTTTTTTGCATTCGTTCCAGGTGGAGAACCTGCGACCCGCCCGCGAGCCAAACCGCGCCCGCGACCCACCCCGCGACCCACCCACAATTTTCGGCGCCTGCGGCGGGCTTCTTTTGCATTAGTTCCAACTGGAGAACCTGCGACCCACCCGCGACCCAAACCGCGTTCAGTGTACAAATCAAAATTTTCGGCGCCTGCGGCGGGCTGTTTTTGAATTCCTTCCAGGTGGAGGTGAAGAGCCCTCGACCCACCCGCGACCTAAATTACGTTCACTGAACAAGTCCGCGACCCACCCTCCCGGCGCGCGCGCGCGCTCCGCGGAGGAGGGGAGGAGGAGCAGGGCGAGGAGCAGGAGAAGGAAGACGACGACGACGACGACGACGACAACGAGTACGAGTTCGAGGACGAAGAGGAGGCCGACGACGAGGGCGGGGAGGAAACGGAGGGGGGGACGGAGGGGGACGACAAGAAAGGAGGGAGGAGGGGGAGGAGGAGGAGGACGACGACGACGGAAAGGAAGAGGGGGGAGGATCGGGATGGGGGAGGAAGAGGAGGAGGAGGTGAAGGAGGAGGAGGAGGAAAAGGAGGAGGAGGAGGAGGAGGAGGAGGAGGAGGCGGACGACGACGACGACGACGACGACGACGACGACGACGACGACGACGACGACGACGACGATGAGGACGATGACGCGGACGAGGAAGAGGAGGAGGAGGAGGAGGAGGAGCAGGAGGAGAAGGAGGAGGAGGAGGAGGAAGAGGGCGCCATCGACAGGGAACGTAAGGGCCACGAGGTCCGCCGGCTCGACGCCCGCGTCGCCCGCGCCCGCCCCCTCACTCTTATCCGCAATTGCGGGGTGCTACGTATCGGATCTCAGTGGAGGTACCAATGCCGCTGCTGATCCAGGAGGGCCCTCGCCGCCACAGCCAGACTCCTCGATGCCCTGGTCAGAACGCGCCTCGGGAGAGGCACGAGTAGCGGCGGCGCATCGGCATCTTCTTGCTCCCCTGCAGGAGATGGGCGAGAGTCTGTCCGAGCACGGCGAGGCCACCCTGCCCGACCATGAGGATCGGTGGTCCTCAGAACGCGTGTTGGCACAATCTGTCGATTGAGCCGTTCAGTTCAGCAGATGACAGCTAACTTGCGCCAGGCCTCGTAAGACCGCCTGCGTCGTTCGGACGGATGGTAATGGGGGGGTGACCTAGAAGGGGGCTGAAGACAAGGGCCCCTTTAGGGCCCTGTCTCCACCCCCCATTTAGGTCACCCCCCATTGCCACCCGCTCGAGACCTACAGAAGGGCTTCGGTGGACAGGTACAATTGGGCGCTAACGCACGTTCTGAGGATCACGGATAGGAGATCGGCCGGATGAGGCAGGAAAACGAAGACTTGAGAGATCAGGTCCAGCAGCTGACGGCCCGCCTCGCGCAGCTCGAGCACGGCGCGGGAGCGGGAGGCTCTGGGTCGCATTCTGCGCAGCGGGCCCTGACCAGGGCGATTCGGCATGCGGCCAAGGCGGGACGCGCGTCGAGCGTCTTCCAGCATGTGCACATGGATGCCGAGGCCCGGGCCGACGCGCACAGCGGCGTGGAGGACAGTGGTGAGTCGGACGTGCCGCAGGCGCCCCGCCAGGGTCTTGCCACCGTTTCGCCGTTCGCAGCCGCCTTCATGGGCTCCGCGCGGAACTCGCCCTCCGCCGCGGAGTCGGGGATGCCGGCCCGGCGAGCGTCCCTGGTCTCGGGGAGGAGGATGTCGCTGGTGTCCGGGGGGCTCATGGCCGCCAGGTCCGCGTCCCCGCAGCTGCTCGAGGATGCGGAGGAGGACCTCGTGGAGCCCACGGGCACGCGGACCTCTCCCGCGGGCGCCAGGTCCAGGGCCGCCCGGCCTGCCGCGGGCCGCGGGGAGGCCGCCGCGCAGCGCGCGCCCTCGGCGCACCAGCGGCGAAGCACCCCGACGCTCGACGGCGCGGCCGCTGGCACCTGGCGGCCCGTCGGGGCCTCGCAGGCGGCGAGGTCCGCCGAGGGCGGCTTCTGGAGCGGCGCCGGCGAGGCCGCCGCCGCGCCCAGCGCGAGCGCCGGCACGTGGCGGCCCGCCGGGGCCGCGCAGGCGGCGAGGTCCGCCGACGGCTTCTGGAGCGGCGCCGGCGAGGCCGCCGCCGCCGCGGCGCGGCCAGCGAGGGGGTCGCCGGGGAGGCGCCCCCGGCGGCGCGCACGGGGCAGGGCGGGGCGAGGGGGAGGGAGGGCCTCCTGAGAGCTCAGATCTCGACCACACTTTCAGTCGGGCACGTCCCTCTACAGGAGGAGGGAGTTTTGAAAAATAGTAGCATGGTGGTCGGGCGACGATGTTTCGACTAATTTTGGTAAGTTTTGAATGCGTTTTGCCAATTTCTCATTTTACTACCTCCAAAATCCGTCTGTAGGGGGACATGCCCGACCTAAGACTACGCGCAAGAGTGACCCTTCGCCGGGGTGACCCTTGGTGCGGGCTCAGTCGGGTCCCCCGGTCGCCGAGCGCGATGCGGTAGCAGCGCCTCTTGCGTGCTCGTGCTTGGCCCCCCCCCGCGATCCCCCAAGAAGGCTGCGCACCAGAGGTCACTATTACCCGGGGCCACAATTTCTTGGATTCGAAGATCTCCGAAGGTAAGATTTGTTTTCCGCTCGGCGGAGGAAAGAGCACCATGGAGATAGGCTTACGAGGGTCCGCGCTGGCCCCTCCCCCTGCCGACGCCAGATTACGGCGCCGCCGTTGGCGCGCAAATCCAGGAAATCTGCGCGGAGCGCCGAGAATTTATGCTTGTGCAGCTTCTTGTTCCCAACCCTCCTGTGTTGGGTGCTCGTCATGAATGGAGCGTTGTTGTCTCCATTCCTCTCTCTTCCTTCCTTCCTTCCTTCCGGCATCCTCCTCGTCCTGTCTGCTCCTACTCTACGTCTTCTCCCTTCTCCGATTACTCCTCCTACAACAGAGAATTGTTCGTGCGAACTTCCCGCCTCTCCCGCATCCTTTTCCTGCTCCTCCTCCTCCTCCTCTTCCTCCGCCTCATCCTCCTCCTCCTCATCATCATCATCCCCAACCCGAAGACGCCGTCACCTACCTCATCGCGAAGTTCACCAGTCGTCAGTTCGGACCACTAGGCGAAGAGTCACGTTTGCAAGCTGCACGGGAACTCATCGAGATTTCGAAGCGGCGCAACGAGGCCACCGACGCGTTGTTTTTGCGGTTCCCCACACCGCGATTCTGATCGACGCACAAAGGTGGAGCTGAGATGTCATGGGAAGGCTACAGCTGGCTGCTCCTTCGAGCGGTTGGCGTCACGGCCAGCCAACTCATCGCGCTGCTCCAGCCCCGCGGCAACAGATCCCAGCAGCCGAGGAAGAGTTCAACGGTCTCTCGACGACGCTCCAACGCGTGGGACATAGCTTGGAGCACGCACCTGGCAACATCGCAAACGCCTGCCGCGTGCATCTTTCCGAGGCTTCGTAGGAATGACCAACGACAGCAGCAACCGCCACGGCGCGCACTCAGTTGACTCGTTGTTCGCAACGAACAGGGGATGGACTCCTGGGCCGCGAGCGTCACCGACACCCCCGGCGCCGGAGGCGCTTTCCCCCATGCCAGCAGCTCTTATCAGAGCGCGGCACCGCCGCAGGCAGCGCCCCTTGCCGCCGCCGCCGCGCAGCAGCTCGACGACGATGCCCGCGCCTACGCCGGGGGCGCAAATGACACCAATATCGATTATGCATCAGAGCAGTTCATAGACATATCCCCAGCCCAGATCGACGCCCAGCTTGCCCGGCAGATCAAGCACCACACAACAATGGCGACGATATGTGATCAGGCCCACCAGAGAAACATCAGACGATTCATCAAGACGATTGGACGATCTTTCAAAAGCAAGGGACACACACGGGAAAGGAAGCTCAGAAGCACAGCTTCCTGGCCCAAGTGACCGACGACGACCAAATTGTCATTATCCTTTAAGGGGGCAGTATCAATGGCAAGGGAAAGCGCTCCAGCGGCAAATGCAAGGGACGTGCATCATCTCCAATGTGGAGCTCCGCTTCAGAGTTGAATGCCCACGGGCCCGCTATGGAAGTCCAGGTGCCCAAGGACTCGGCCCTAGTTTCGGTGGCGATGTTCAACCTATTTTGTTGTCGCCTTGATCACCAAAAAGAGCTTCGAGCACCAAGGAAGTACCGGAACTGCAGGGCTTTCGCGTGTCAGGCCCTGGGAAATAATATTTCGACACTGTTTCGATATTTCTCTGGGTGCTTGAATTTTCTTCTGGGATGTGGTCCTTAAGTACGATGGGGACAACAGGAGCCTGGGGGGCCTGCAGGCCTCTGCAGGGCCGGGGTCTCTTTTGTGTGCTGCCCTGGCCGGTCTGGAGGCAGCCCCCACCGCCATGCCTTCTCAGGGGGCAACCTCCTCTCGCGCCGCCCCCTTCCCCAAGCATCCTCCTCCTCCTCCTCCTCCTCCTCCTCCTCCTCCTCCTCCTCCTCGTCCTCCTCCTCATCCTCATCTTCTTCTTCCTCCTCCTCCTCACTCTCCTCCTCCTCCTCCTCCTCCTCCTCCTCCTCCTCCTCCTCCTCCTCCTCCTCCTCCTCCTCCTACTCCTCCCCCAGACGTCTGGACCCCCTCCCCCCGAGACCAGCCTTTCGTCCCGAGCCGTGCTGCGATCGCCGCGGGCCCCGAGGGAAACGGGTCCTGAGGTTTGTCGCCGTATTCGGGCTCTTCTCGGGGCCCCCCACGGGCCCCACGACTGTCAGAGATCGACTCAGGAGGAAGAAGTGGCCCTGGGGGAAGGCTCCAGGGTTCAGGACCCGTTTCCTTCAGGACCCGCTTCCCCCATGCTAATGTGACTGTCCCGGGGCCCAGCGAGGGCCCTTGGAGGCCGAAACGTAGCCCAAGACCCGCGACCTTCTGAGAAGGCCGCCTGAACCATGTCGCGTCGTGCCGGGATGCAGCAAGCAGTCGAAACCGATAGTAAGGATGGGCAGCCTTCCCAAGGGTACCACGAGGAAGAGGATGATGATGATGATGATGATGATGATGATGATGATGATGATGATGAGGAGGAGGAGGAGGAGGAGGAGGAGGAGGAGGAGGAGGAGGAGGAGGAAGACGAGGAGGAGAGGAGGAGGTGGAGGAGGAGGTGCATCAGGACCCCTCTCGATGGCCAGCCACACGCGAAAAGCCTCGGCATGGGCGCCCAAGGAGCTCGCATCCTTCCCGGCCCCCCGACGTGGTAAGTTGTTCACGACGTCGACGTCCCGACCCCTTCCCCGGAACCGGATTTTCCTCCCGAGGGGTTGTTTGACGCTCCTTGGGCCCAGTAGGGGCCCCCAGAGGCCGAAAATGACAAAAAAAACAAAAAAAAATCCAGCCGTGATTGTTTGACAGCGCGAGTGGGTCTGGAAGTCTTGACTGCGCTGCAGCCAGATGCCCGCGGCGTGAGTTCCGACGCGCGGCCTTCCGTCTTGGAAAGGGCGCCTCGGCCACCCAGGCAAGCACCGCCTCGGACGCGTTGGGCTTGCCGTGGGGTTTGCCGCGGTGCCGGCTGCGTCCACCCAGGGCGCGGGACGCAGGGCCTGCCGTGCGTTTGCCGTGGTGCTGGCGTCGTCCATTCGGGCACGTCGAGAACAAGCGGCGCGGCTACTTGTCGGGCCTTCTCACAATCAGTTTTGGCTGTACTGCAGCCCAAACCCGCCGCCGAGCTTCTCTTCACGGCGATGGGTCGGCTACGCGCAGAGGGGGGGGGATGGGGACAGGCTCCTTAGGAGCACCCCTGCTGCTGAGACGGTGCGGGCCTTGTCTGTAGATGTCAGGCCTGCGCGCCTTCTTTGTGCGCGCCGCCAACTGAGCGAGGCAGAAAAAGGGTTCGTCGGTGCCGACAGTCGCGCGCAAGCTCCTCGCGTAAGGTCGCGCGCAAGAGCCTTCGCGTCAACTGTGGCGTGCCGCGCGGGCGGCCCGCGTAAGTCACCGCGCCAGGTCGCTACGTTATCTCGCGTAAGACCCGGTTTTCATCGCCGCCCACGCGTTTGCTGGATGTTCTTGTGCATCCTTGGGAGGGCACCCTGGGATGTTCTGTGTGTTTTGGCCGGCGGAGGGTTTCTTGCAGGACGTTCGTCTGGCCTAGGTATCCCCCTTCCCCCTGCAGTCAGCCCGAATAGTAAGGACGGGCAGC
Source organism: Prorocentrum cordatum (assembly GCA_963575745.1). NCBI lineage: Eukaryota > Dinophyceae > Prorocentrales > Prorocentraceae > Prorocentrum > Prorocentrum cordatum. Next base: position 109,214 of record CAUYUJ010016946.1, read on the forward strand.
CTTCCCAAGGGTACTCCAGATTTCGTAATAAAAGTGAGGGGGTCTCAACCCTCCCAGACGAGAAGTTTTAGACCCCCCCCGTGGGAGAACCCTCCAAAACATCGTCCCCAGACCCCCCCAGGCCCTCCAAGATGGCCTGGAAGAGGCCCCCCCCGAAATGAGACCTCCTCCCTTTTATTACGAAATCTGGAGTACCCTTGCAGCCTTGCCTCCTCGGCCCCTCCTTGGCCGCTCTCGCCGGCCGCGCCCCGCTCGCAGAGCTTCGACGTGGCCTCCCAAGGCCCTTGCATCCTCATCGTGCGTCCTTCTGATACGGGTTAACTGTACCCATCGGTCGTTGAAAGTAGGTATTTTTGGATTCCCAGATTCCAATCTACTTTCAGCGCCTTCCTACTTCAAGAGTCGAGTGGTTTTCCCTCTTGCTTCCTCTTCAGGAGGCGGACGGAAACCCAATGTATTTCCAACGCCTTCCTACTTCATGTTTCTACCTACTTCTTCCGACCGATGGGTACCCCCTGCCCCTCCCCTTAGGTTGGGCATGTCCTCCGACAGGCGGGCCTTGGACGAAAATTTACCCTGGCGACGTACCCCACCCCTGTGCAAGCGCGGGGCACAAATAGTTTAGGACACTTTGTAAGGGGGGCGATGACGGAGCGAGGGTTACATATGTCTGCAGACGGAATGCGGGAGACTCGCAGGACACTGGCTGCAGGACAAGGACGAGATAAAGCTGATTAATTACAATCCCTGAGCAACCCTAGCCACCTCGAAAGCGGGGATCTCAGATCGCAGCCCCCCAGGGACGGCGAGGTCTAATTTGGGTCCGCGCGTGGCGTCACTGTGCTGGGCCCCCCAGCAGGCCTCGAAAGTGGCGACAGCTTCACAGATCGCAGCCCCCCAGGGATGGCGAGGTCTAATTTGGGTCCGCGCGTGGCGTCACTGTGCTGGGCCCCTCAGCAGGCCTCGAAAGTGGCGACAGTTTCACAGATCGCAGCCCCCCAGGGATGGCGAGGTCTAATTTGGGTCCGCGCGTGGCGTCACTGTGCTGGGCCCCCCAGCAGGCCTCGAAAGTGGCGACAGTTTCACAGATCGCAGCCCCCCAGGGATGGCGCGGTCTAATTTGGGTCCGCGCGTGGCGTCACTGTGCTGGGCCCCACAGCAGGCTTCGAAAGTGGCGACAGTTTCACAGATCGCAGCCCCCCAGGGATGGCGAGGTCTAATTTGGGTCCGCGCGTGGCGTCACTGTGCTGGGCCCCATCAGCAGGCCTCGAAAGTGGCGACAGTTTCACAGATCGCAGCCTCCGCAGGCAAGACAGGAGGAGGCAAGAGGGAGACGGGACGGGAAGGAGGAAGTGGAGACCACACTGCTCTATTCAAAACGAATACCCAACCAAGGAGGGTTGGGAATAAGAAGCAGTCAGAACATATGCAGTAGTAGTAGTCCGACCATCGTCCAGATTTTATTTGGAACATCATGTTTGAACACTCCTCCTGTAGGGTGGCATGCCCGACTTCACCCTCCCCCCCTCTGCGCGCCGCCGAGCCTTGGCGGCGCGCAGAGGGGGGTCAGAGGGGGGACGGCTTCTTAGACGCACCCCTGCTGCTTAGAAGGCGTCGGCCTTCTCTGAAAAGTTGTAAGGCCCGCGGCTCCTAAGAAGCAGCCTCCTTCGAAGAAGCCGTCCCCTGCCCCCTTGTGCGCGCCGCCAACTGACTGAGCGAAAACGGGTTCGTCGGTCGACATTCGCGCGTAAGCTCCCCGCGTAAGGTCGCGCGTAAGAGCCTTCGCGTCAACACTGGCGTGCCGCGCGGGCGGCCCGTGTAAGCCACCGCGCCAGGTCGCCACGTTATCTCTCGCAAGACCTGTGTCTGACCGTTGCCCAACTACCGTTGCCGCCGCCGGAGGGTCTCTTCGCGCCTGCTGGATGCTCTTGTGCATCCTTGGGGGGGCACCACGGGCTGCTCTGTGTGTTCGGGCCGGCGGGGGGCCCCCCCCTGCCGCGCGCCGCCGGGCCTGCGCGCCCCCAGAGGCCCCTCAGCAGCCCGCCCGGCGGCGAGCCCTGGCACGGGGGCGCGCCGGCGCGGCACGCGCCCGGCGCGGAGGGCGGCGGCGCCGCGCCGCCCAGCGGGCGCCCCGCGCTGCCGGCCAGGAGCGGGGCGGCCGAAGTCGGGGCGTCGAGGAGCCAAGAGCCCCTCAGCCTGCAGTCGGGCGTGTCCCCCTGCAGGAGGAATAGAGGAAAAGCAGTGCGAGGACGGTTTTCCGCCTACTTCTGATTTGATTTTTGCTGTGTTTTCTTGTTTCGTCCAAGATCCGCCTGTAGGGGGACATGCCCGACCTGACCTTGACCTCACTTTCGCGATGAAGACCCAGCCCAAGAAATAGTATGGGGACGATGTTCATACTATTTTTAATGTGTTCGTTGCTATGTCTTCATTTTTCGTCCAAGATCCGCCTGTAGGGGGACATGCCCAACCTGACCTTGACCACACTTTCGCGATGAAGGCCCAGCCCCCCTCGCAGTGTGAAAGAATCGCGACTGGAGGTCTCCTCGCGGTGTGAACGCCAAGCCCCCTCCTTTGCAGTTTTTTGGTTTCTTGCTGACCTGGGTCTGGATTGACCCGGGTCAGAAGATCCACACACGCAGTCGGGTGTGCGGGGACGTAGCCTCACCAAGGTCCCCGTCTTTGCATCAGAGATAGTATAATTATGTGTGGTTGGGTTCGATACACATGCAGCAGAACGGCCCCCTATGCCTAGCCGTTCTGGCCCTCCTAACTTAGGGCCTCGCCCAAGGGGGTCGGGATCCTGTTATGGCTAATCGTCGGAGCCCCCTCGAACCCTGAGATCCTGGCGTTACAGTTTTTTCACAGCGGACTTCTTCGCCCCTTTTCTGGCCCCGCTTCCCTCACAGGTCGATCCAGATCGAAAAATGGTGCAGAAAGATAGGGTCCGGAGCTCCAGTCGTGAATTTTTGCGATCTCGCATTTTTTCGCAACGTCGGATCTCGGGGGATGACGCCCCCTGCCTTTTCGGACCTCAGGCCGTGGCGAGGCGTCCTGGCTTGCCTATAGAGGCCCACCACAGAATTGTCTAAGAGCCCCTTGTTTGCGCGACAATGTTCTTAGAGCATTTCTGGCTGAGACCGCCTGGCTTTAATACATGGGTTGTACAAATCTGTTATACGAACATCGCTTTTGTTACGTGCCCCCACGCAGTTGCGGATAAGACTGAGGAGGCGGCGGGGGCGTCGGCAGTCCGCGAGGCTCTGAAGAAGCCCGCCGCAGGCGCCAAATTTTTATAAATTATGCAACGAGGCCGCAACAGGCACCGATTTCTTCGCTTCGTTAGATCAATGTGAGTGGATCGCGGGTGGTTCGCGGGTTGGTCGCGCAAGGTCGCGGGTGGGTCGTGGGTGGGTCGCGGGCCAGGTCGCGGGCGGCTCGCGGGCGGGTCGCGGGCGGGTCGCGGGGTGAGTCGCGGGGTGGGTCGCGGGTGGGTCCCGGATGGGTCGCGGGTGGGTGGCGGGCGGGTCACGGTTGGGTCGCGGGCGGGTCGCGGGCGGTTCTAGGGCGGGTCGCGGGCGGGTCGCGGGCCGGGTCGAGGGCGGGTCGCGGTCTGGGTATTTTACCTTCATGCGCGATGTTTCCACACGAAGCATGCGACCATCATGATAACCATCTCCATCATGGGGTTCTATAGCGGGGTCCGTTTTTCATTCCCAGATCTCCCGCCCAATGAGGTTTTGCAAACACCTTCTCCGAAGAATTTCAACATATCCCGACTCGAAACGCATGTCCGCCTCTTGCCGCGCCGATGCGAGACCGCCAGTGGAGCCCCAGCCCAGGGTAAAGCACAAGGAAGTATCGAGCGACAGGATTGCCTTGGTGGAGATGGGGGCTGTCAGCAGCGAGGCAAGGACCTGGCCCTGAATAAAAAGGGAGGAAGTCTCGAGCAGGGCCGCTGTTGTTGCTGGGAGCGGCGCAAATGCTGAAGAGAGTAGGGCCGTAGTCCAGCGTAAAACAAAACGAAATCTCGAGCGGGAGCGCTGGTTTTGTTGGGACGGCGGTTGTCGGCGGCGAGGAGGAACACCGCCTTGAGTAAGAAGGGAGGGCGTCTCGAGCGGGAACCGTGGTTTTGTCGGGACGGGGGCTGTCGGCGGCGAGGAAGAGCACCGTCCTGAGGAAAAAGAAAGCCTCGAGCGGGAGCGTCGTTCTTGCTGGGAGCGGCGCCAATTCAAAAGAGAGTAGGGCGCCAGTCCAGCGTAAAACGGGAGGAAGTCTCGGGCGGGAGCGCTGGTTTTGTCGGGACGGCAGCTTTCAGCAGCGAGCAAGAGCACCGTCCTGAGGAAAAAGAAAGAAAGCCTCGGGCGGGAGCGTTGTTTTTGCTGGGAGCGGCGCCAATTCAAAAGAGAGTAGGGCGCCAGTCCAGCGTAAAACGGGAGGAACTCTCAGGCGGGAACGCTGGTTTTGTCGGGACGGCGGTCTTCGGCGGCGAGGAGGAGCACCATTTTGATCGACAAAGGGAAGAAGTTTCGAGCGAGAGCGTTGCTGTTGCTGGGGGGCGCGGCGCCGATGAGAGACAGAGTAGCGCGCCAGTTCAAGGTAAAACGGGAGGAAGTCTCGAGCGGTAGCGCTGTTTTTGTTGGGACGGCGGCTTTCGGCGGCGAGCAGTAGCACCAGCCCTGAGTGGAAAAAAGAGGAAGTATCGAAAGGGATCGTTGTTGTCGTTGGGGGGGCCATTTTGGCGCCCCACCAAGCCGCTCGAGCGCGAGCCTCATTTTCGAACAAAATGTAGCGGGCGCCGAGACGAGAGCGCCAAAGCGCGGGGGGGTCCAACAATAATATTTGTTGTAATTAACATTGAACAACAACAAAAACAACAACCATAATAATAATAGTATTAATAATAATAATAGTAGTAATAATAATAAGAAGAATACTAATAATAATAATACTAATAATACTAAATAATAATAATAATAATAATAATAATAATAATAATAACCACGACAACACCAACAGCGGCAGCAACAACAACACAATACTTTTAATACTGTTCGCCCTTATTTGTTCGAGTGTCCAATAACGCGTATTTCCCAAACCCTCGATACCCGCCCTCTCGTCTTCGATCGAACCCCATTTGGGGGGTATACTTTTCTTCCCTGCAGGCCGGGCCCCGGCAAGCGGCGGGGCGGCCGCGGACTGTCGGCCTGGCCAGCGGCAGCGCTGATCGGCGGGGCGGCCGCGGATCGTCGACCCGACCCCAAGAGGGACGGACAGGGGACCGACCACGACGACGACGACGACGACGACGACGACGACGACGACGACGACGACGGCGGCGGCGACGAGCGAAAGCGAGAGCAAGAGAGAACGACAGCAGGCCACGAAGGGCACGAAGTAGGCCACGAAGGGCGACAGCAAGGACACGAAGGGAATGCGTATGCGGCCACGAAGAGCGCGAACGAGCGGGGGCCACGAAGTGCAGATAATGCAGGGCCACAGACGGCAACTATGGGGCTACTGAGGGTAGCAACTGGGCCACGTAGGACAGTGAGGGGGACACAACTGGCGACAGCGGGGCCACGAAGGGCATGCACATGGGGCCACAACGGGCGCGACTCCTGGGTGCCTGGGTGTCGGGAGCGCGGCGCTTGGGCAAATTGCAGGAAATTCCAACGCAAGGCTATCCTTCAGTAAGTTGCAAGCAAGTCTACAGCGCGCGACCCCAGAGCGCCGGGAAAGCGATTCCTGAATAAATTGTAAGGAATTCCCAAGCGAGAGCGCGATTCCTGCATAAAATGCGAGGAAGTCTCGGGCGGGAGCGGGGGTCATAGCTAAATTATCAGGAAGTCCCAGGCGGGAGCCATTGTTGTTGTAACCCGGGGGCCAGGGGCCCAGTTTGAGCAGGAAGATTTTCCTTGTCAAAAAACAAAGTGCGAGCGTCGAGGGGCACACTTTGATTGAGAAAAGAGAGTATGCACCGGTGGGGGGATCAACAATAATGATTTTCCAGAAATGAGAATTCAACAACCTTAACAACGACGACAACAACAACAGCAACAGCAACAGCAGCAGCAGCAGCAGCAACAACAACAACAACAATCATGTTTAGATTGCTCGCTCTTACCTGCTCGAGTGTCATTCAACGTGTATTTTCTCAAGCCTTCGATGCACGCCCTCTTCGTCTTCGATCGTACCCCCTTTGGGAGATATGTTTTTCTTCCCTGCAGGCCGGGCCCCGGCTAGCGGCGGGACGGCCGCGGACCGTCGGCCTGGCCAGCGGCAGCGCTGGCCGGCGGCAGCCCGACCCCCACAGGGACGGACAGGGGACTGCCCACGACGACGACGACGACGAGCGAAAGCGAAAGCTAAAGCGAGAGCGAGAGCGAGAGCGACAGCGGGACCACGAAGGGCATGCGCATGGGGCCACGAAGGGCGCGAACGAGCGGGGGCCACGAAGGGCAGATAATGCGGGGCCACAGGGGGCAACGACAACGGGGCCACGAAAGGCAGTGAGGGGGCCACGAAGGGTGACAGCGGGGCCACGAAGGGCATGCATATGGGGCCACGAGGGGCGCGAACGAGCGGGGGCCACGAAGGGCGTACGTAAGAGGGCAAGGACGGGGCAACGAAGGGCTGCAACGGGGCCACGAAGGGCAGCGAGGGGGCCAAGAAGGGTGACAGCGGCGCCACGAAGGGCTGCAACAGGGCCACGACGGGCTGCGATGGGGGCCACGAAGGGCTGCAACGGAGCCACGACGGGCAGCGAGGGTGCCACGAAGAAGCGCAACGGGGCCACGAAGGGCAGCGAGGGGGCCACGAAGGGCTGCAACAGGGCCACGAAGGGCAGCGAGGAGGCCACGACGGGCTGCAACGGGGCCACGAATGGCAGCGAGGGGGCCACGACGGGCTGCAACGGGGCCACGAAGGACAGCGAGGGGGCCACGAGGGGCCGAAACGGGGCCACGAAGGGCAGCGAGGGGGCCACGAAGGGCTGCAATGGGTCCACGAAGAAGCGAGGGGGCCACGAAGGGCTAAAACGTGTCCACGAACGGTAGCGAGGGGGCCACGAAGGGTTGCAATGCGACCACGAAGGGCAGCGAGGGGGCCACAAAAGGGGCGCAACGGGGCCACGAAGGGCAGCGAGGGGGCCACGAAGAGCTGCAACGAGGCCACGAAGGGCAGTGAGGGGGCCACGAAGGATTGCAATGGGGCCACGAAGGGCAGCGAGGGGGCCACGAGGGGCTGCAACGGAGCCACGACGGGCAGCGAGGGGGCCACGAAGAAGCGCAACGGGGCCACGAAGGGCAGCGAGGGGGCCACGAAGGGTTGCAACATGGCCACGAAGGGCAGCGAGGGGGCCACGAAGGGCTAAAACGTGTCCACGAAGGGTAGCGAGTGGGCCACGAAGGGCTGCAACGGGGCCACGAAGGGCAGCGAGATCCCGATTCCTAAGTGAGCTGTGAGGGAGTCCTAAGCGTGAGCGCGACTCCTGGGTGCCTGAGTGTCGGGAGCGCGACGATTGAATACATTGCAGGGGATTCCAATGCAAAAACGCGATTCCAGAGTAAATTGCAAGAGAGTCTCCAGCGAGAGCGCGACTCCAGAGCGCCGAGAGAGCGATTCCTGATACATTGCAAGGAAGTCCCAAGCGAGAGCGCGACTCCTGAGTCAAATGCGAGGAAGTGTCAGGCGGGAGCGGGGGTCTGGCTAGATTGCGGGGAAGTCTAAGGCGAGAGCTGTTGTTGTTTTAACCCTGGGGCCAACAGCACAGCTGGACCTTTTTGTGATTTTCCTGGGTATAAAAAAGCACGGTGCGAACCCCGGGGGAAGCACGAACACTGCAATGGTCACTCGAGGAGGGGATCAAGAGCATTCCTTTCTCATTAGTGAGAGTTCAACCACAACAACAACAACAACAACAGCACCAACACCACCAACAACAACAACAACAATTACTAGCACGTGGGGACACTCCGTTCTCACCAGTGCCAGGGTTTTCATACGACGCCCGCCAATACCCCCACTTTGTGGGGGGGCCGGTTCAAGCTCTACCACATTTCCAAACGACTCTTCGCCACCACCCACACCCAGCTTCCCGCCCTATGACGTTCGGACACTTCACTTCGTGGCATGCGGACGACCGTGGCTACTACACTGGCGCGGCCGACGACGATTTCGGCGTGCGCGCGCGAAGAAAAAACGAATGTGTCCCGCATGGTATTATTTGACAGGGATGATGGCCCTGGCAGGTGCGCAACCGTTGTTGGAGAAGTTCGAAGCACGTGAAAAAGTTGCTCGCAAAAGCCCGTTTGACAGAAATGTTTAAAAAGTGTTGGGTTTCCTACAAATCCGCAAGAGCGCGCGGGATGAAATTTTGACACTTTTTTGAAAAAAAAACATTGTTTTTTGATGTTTTTATGTTAAAATCGCTACGAACGCTAAGGTTTTGGAAGGATTTCGTCTTGCGCGCGCGAATGTCCACTTTACCTTTTTTTTTGCAAGGGATTCTTGAAGTTTGGTTATGTTAGAACAAGAAATGTCATTTTATATGGTTTTTTGCAAGGGAAAGCGGGGGGGAACAAAACAACCGGATCCGGACCAACCCGTTTTGCCGGAGACTTCCTCACGAAAATGATGAAAACATGGCTGCGGCCTAGGCGCGGCGAGGGGGCCGTGCACCAGGGGCCCCAACAATAATTATTCTTTAGAAGTAATAATGTTCAACAACAACAACGACAACGACAACAACAGCCACAACAACAACAACAACAACAACAACAATCCGCACCGCGGAACCTCACTTCAGCCACGCGCCCAAGGAAAGTGAATGACCGTGCGGCCCCCTCACCCTGATAATAACACTCTTTCCTTCTAAGAACATGTCGTGGTAGGCGTCTTGGAGTGCCAGGACGGTCGACCCCTGTTCCATCGGAGGGCGACCCCGTCGCGCTGCCCCCTTCTCCAGGCATCCGACGCCGCGCGTCTGCTCGCAGCGTGGCTCCCCGGATCTCTGGACCCCCTGGCCCGGGACCAGCCTTTTGTGCCGAGTCGTTTCGTGATCGCCGTGGGGGAAGCGGGTCCTGAGGGAAGCGGGTCCCGGGGTTTGTGGCCGTTTGCGGCCGAAGTCGGGCCCCTTTCTAGTCTTTAGACTATGCCTGGGCGAGAAGGGGCGGGCCTTCTCAGAAGGCTCGGAGGTACTCCGGCCTTCTTGGTAAGTTGTCCTAATCCTGCCCCAAACAGACAGAGCAACTTCTCAGCAGGCTGGAGGGCTTCTGAGAAGCCCCGCCGCCTTCCGAGAGGGCCTTTTCCTTCTCACTTCCCCCCCGGGCGCGCCGCCGATCTCAATCCGCACCCCTTCGAGGTCGTTGGAAATGCACTGCGGAGGGGTGTGGCTATTCTCGGGCTCCAGGGGCCCTCGCTGGGTCGTAGGGCCGTCAGAGAACGAGTCGGGATGAAAGACCAGTCCCAGGAAAATGAGTCGGGACCTCTGGGGGTCGGTGTCATGAAAACCCTGACCTTCCAGAGTGCTAGAAAATTCCCTCCAGACCTATAGACCGATCCGAACTGCCTGAAACCTCAACCGGAATTTGGATGTCGAGGTCCCGGTGTTATTTTTCAGTCTTCCTGGAAGTTCAGGGAAATCCTGACGTCGGGAGGGTCTGGGGTCGGGGCATCCTCCGAGCGTGGACTCTTCCACTATAACATCCGGGCGTGGCACGCGTTTGGGCGATGGCAGACATGCACGTGCACCGACCCTGGCCGGGCCCCTCCTGGGCTCAGGGTGGGCCTGGCCAGGAGCGGTGCATGTGCATACCCCCCTTGCCTCCAGATGTTGTCCCGGACGGCGTGTTCGCCCTGGTGCGGGCCCCGGGACACTCACAGACAGATCTGGCCCGAAGAGCACTGCAGAATGATGGGGTCCAGGGCTCCAATCGTGATCTGCTCGTGAGACCTGTATTGTAGTGGCCTTCGGCCAGTGCCGCCGATCCGGGGCGCTCCGACTGATGTGATCCTTCTTCGCCCTCGTCCCTCCTCTCTTTTTCCCTCCCCTCCTCTCACTCAGCATTTATCGAAGACGCCTACGGCGAATCACCGCCGCCCCCTGCCTTTTTGGAAGCGCCTATGTGGCCGAACGTTGAGGCCAGACCTGCCAAGCTATCGGACCACGTGTTCCCCGAATCGGTTTGGAAAGCCTTCGGGGAACACGTGGGCATCTTGAAGGTCATCTTGGCCGTCTTGGAGGCCTCTTGGGCAAGCTTTGGGCGATCTTTGGGGCTTTTTGGGCCGTCTCGGGCCAGCTTCGAGCCAACTTCGGCCATCTTGGTGGGTTCCTGGCACGTCTGAAGCCGTCGGAAGCCGTTTGGGGGGCCTCTATGGGCCGACTTGGGGCCCGCTTGGAATGCTCCAGGGCCGTCTTGGAGGCCATCTTGGGCGTCTGGGAGGCCATCTTGGGCGTGTTGGAGGCCTCTTGGGCCCTCTTGGGGCCCTCTAGGGGCCATCTTGGAGGCCACTTGGGCCATCATGGGGCTCTCTTGGGGGCCTCTTGGGCGATCTTGGGGGCTTCTTGGGCCGTCTTGAGCCGTCGGAGAGCCGAAAAGGCGCAAATGCCAAAATCCTTCAAAAACCAATGGAAAATCAATGATTTTGGCCTCTTCGGACTCTCCTGGAGGACCTCTTGGAGGCCTCTTGGGCCGTCTGGGAGGCCTCTGGGGGGCCTCTTGGGCCGTCTTGGGCCGTCTTGGACTCTCTTGGGCCGTTTTGGAGGCCGTCTTGGACCATCTCGGGCGGACTTGGAGGCCATCTTGGGCCATCTTCGCGATTTGTTGAGGATGTCCCGAGCGAAACGGCCGTTTTTGGGCATTGAGAGATGGGTTTTGGGCAATTCGCGGGTGGCCGGCGGGACGGGCCGAAGCCCACTGGGGAGTTCTTTTAGAAAAAGAACCAAAACCAAAACCTGAATCATCCAGCACGCCGTGCACCCCTGCAAGCAGGGGGCGGCGGATCCAGTGGCCGTCGGCCTATCCCGCCACCGTGCGTGGGTGGTGGGTCAGAGGCCTCATGGATGCTGGTTGGGATCTCGTGGTTGGCTGGGACTTCTGGGGGCCTCTTGGGCGCCTCTTGGGGCTTCTTGGGGGCCTCTTGGGCCTCTTGGGGCCACTAGAGGGCCTGTATTTGTTTGCCACACCGGGCCTTCTCAGGGATGGTCAGCCAGGACATCTGGCGCACCCGAGAGAGCGGCAGCCGTAGGTCGAAGCCGCCTCTCCGAGTGGAAGTCACCATGTCCTGGCTATCGTCGCTAACCAGGACACTGTGACTGAGCGATGTCACTGATCAGGACCACTGTCTTCGCCATGGCCCCCTTGTAACCAGGACATTGCAACTTAGCGATGTCAATAACTAGGACTAACAGGACCACTGTTTTCGCCAATGTCTTGGTTAGCGTCACTAGCCAGGACCACTGTCTTCGTCATGACCCCCTTTGGCCATGACATCGTTAAGTCAGCGATGTCCTGGTTAAGGGGGCCATGGCGAAGACAGTGTTGAGTGGCCTGGCCCAAATCAGCTCCCCAGAAGCTCCCGATATGCAGAAACAAAGTATAGGTCGTTCTGGCTTGAGCGTGTTTTGCAAGAGCGCCTTGACGGTGTTCGGATCGTTCAGGACGGCTGGCGACGCTCCAAGCATCGCCCCGAAGCGGGCCGAAACGTCCCAGCTGTCCAGGACGTGTTCAAAACAACCCCAGAAAGCACCAAGACGGCGTAAGAAGGCGGCGAGAGAGCTCTCGACGGCCGCAAGTATCTCCCAAGACAACATCGACGAGCGACGAGCTCCGCGACGGCCCAGATCCGCCCCCTTCCCCCGACCCTCGGAGGAGAGGAACACGCTGGTATCGAAGAACAGGAATCAGCATCAACTGAACTTTTTGAAGGTCTTCGAGGGCTTCTGCGCTGGATCCCCTCACAGTCCTGAGTCGTTCCATAACATTGTTTCTGGCACGTTGACCATGGGATTACGTGGAACCCTTGCAGATGTTTAAGACGAGTGTGCGCAGCGCTAAGGCGAGAGCCACATTTTTGAAAAGGAGCCTCACTCCATCTGGGAATGTTTCGCAAATGTTTGAAACGAATGTGCGTGGCGCTAAGGCGCGAGGATCATGTTGAAAACGGCCCGCCCTCAACCCACAAAACTCGTTCATGCTTAAGACGAATGCGTGCGGTGCTGAGGCGACAGCCACATTTTGGCAACGACCTGCCTTCAATATTTGTCGATTTGTTCATCGAATGTGCGCGGCGCTAAGGCGAAAGCCACAGTTTGAAAACGAGCCGCCTCAACCCGTGAAGGAAGCTCTTGCAAATGTTTAAAACACATGTGCGCGGCGCTAAGGCGAGAGCCACATTTTGGAAGTGACCCGCCTTCAATCTGCGAAACTGTTGTCAACGTTTCAGCTTCAGGGTTGTAAAGGGTGAGGAAGTCTCAGGCCGAACGACCGGCCCGCCCTTTCGACCGACCTCGGGGTGCGACAGGGAGAATTGGCTATAAGGAAAAGGATTGGAGGGAAGAGGAGGAAGGGGAGAAGGAAGACGAGGAGGAGAAGGATGAGAGGAGGGGGGAGGAGGAGGAGGAGGTGAAGGAGGTGGAGGAGGAGGGGGAGGAGGAGAAGGGCAGGAGGGGGAAGCGGCCCGCAGAGGCCGAATGTATCGAAAAGCCGACCGCGGCGATGTTTGCCTCCCGGTGTTCGGATGGCTGAGCGGCCAGCGCGCTCCCGCTTGGGTCGGCGTCACCCCAACATACTTATACTGTGCGTCGCCCCCCCCAGGGGCGGCGCGCGCACCGAGAAATCTTATAGTATATGCGGCGTGGCGTGCGCTTTCTGGCCACACCGCTCGGGAAACGATATACTACAAGACGGGTATACTATATGTTCGGGTCGGACGCTCGCCTCCAAGGAGGACATATAGTACTAGTATGTCTCTGTGCTTCCCATTGGGCCGCCCTGCCAGGCCCGCCGAGCCGCAGCGGACCCCTTGGCGGCCGGGGGGGGCGGAGAAGCAGCGCCACGACGCGGCAGGGGCAGCGCTCTGGCAGGGCGACGAGGACCGCGTCAATCCGATCGGGGAGGAGGAGGAGGAGCAGGAGGAGGGAGACGAGGAGGAGGAGGAGGAGGAGGAGGAGACAGGAGGAGGAGGAGGACGAGGATGAGGAGGAGGAGGAGGAGGAGGAGGAGGAGGAGGAGGACGAGGATGAGGAGGAGGAGGAGGAGGAGGACGAGGAGCAGGAGGGAGACGAGGATGAGGAGGAGGAGGCGGAGACAGGCAGGCGGCCTGACCTGGAGCCCAGCCCCTTTCTCCTCCACCGCCTCCTTTTCCCACCCCCCACCACGCCTGCTCCTCCTCTTCGCCCGGCAAGGCCCGTGTCGCTCCGACCCGATATCGTCTCGATGTCGGTTCCGACCACCCCAAAGCTTGCACCGCATAGACTCACCACCCTTCTGAGCCGGGACTTCTCCAAACCCCCTGGGGCACCGCAAAATACATATGATTATGCCGCATCGGTCGTTTTCCACATGGAATGAAACCGTTCCAGCCGGGCCCGTATCTACCCCCTGTTCATCCCTGACAGATAGTACTATGCGCGCGCACTCGCTTATATGAAACGATCATGCTACAATGACGCGTTGAAGAAATACCACCAAGACCACACGCGCGCACATGCCAACATCAGATCAACTCCATTATTTGCGCAAGTAGTTCAATTTATTTTTCAAACAAAAAACAATGTTTACTTTTAGGGGTTCTGATTTGGCTTCACCATCTCGGGGTGACTGGCGGCTTTGGCTGGCGGTGCCGCCCGTCGCCGCCGTCGCCGTCGCCGTCGCCACCGCTCGGGGCGAGTAGCGGTTTTTGCAGACGGTGCCGCCCGTCGCTGCCGTCGCCGTCGCCGCCGCTCGGGGCGAGTGGCGGCTTTTGCGGGCAGTGCCGCCCGTCGCCGCCGTCGCCGTCGCATCGTCCCCCCCCCAGGTTCAAAGATTCACGCTTTCGCGTTGCAATTTGCAGATGATTGTGCCCCATCGTCCATCCTAACTGTGAATCCAAATTACCCCTGCGTAACCAGTATCGCACCCCCCCCTGCCATCCTCTGCAAGAAATATTATGCGCGCACACACGTTCATCTAAAATCAGAAGTGTCTGAGTATCCTTTCCACAACGAATAAATACAACAACAACAACAAAACGAAGTGCGCACGCGCGCGTCGTCGCGCGCGCATGCCGAAATTCCTACAAAAACCGTCGGCTTCGGGTCCACAAAATCGAGTGTCCACAAATGATATAAAACAAACGAACGGTTTTGCAACACGGATTTCCGCAAAAAGCTTACGCGCGCGATCTCGCGAATTCTTAAGGAAGCAATGGGTTTTCAACATGTGCCTAACACGCTACCAAACGGACTTCGCGTGCGCGCATGTCGAAATCGTTCGAACGCCCTTTGCGCGCGTGCTGGGGTTGCACGATCCGTGTCAAATAATACCATGCGAGCCACTCTCCCGCGTCTGCCGCGCGCTCATTCCGAATTCCTTCCAAAACCTTCGTCACCGACGCGAAGACGCCGTCATCGTCGCCAGCTTGATCAGCATCGGCGTCGTCACTGCCTGCCCCGTCGTCGCTGTCAGCATCGTCGCCAACATCGCTACTGTCATCATCGTGTCTACTGTTGTCGACGTTGCCATGATACCGCGCCCGCCCAAGTCGCCGATTATCACTGAAGTGCCGGCTGGGATGTGCAGAGCGGTCAGCGCCACCGCGGCTGCGTAGGTCGTGCCAAACTGGCTGGCCGCTGCGCGCGCGAGCATGCGCGGCTAGCGCGGCCGCAGAGATGCACCAGCCAACACCAAGCACTCATCGCAATCGCTCCCGCGTGGGCCTTGCAAACCAAGAGGCGGGTGGGTGGGAGGGATGTTTCTGCGAGCAGCGAAGAGGACAGCTTCAAGTTGAGCGTTGGTGAATTCTGCCTTTACAAAAGAATAGAGTCTACCCCCCTGGGCCGTCTCGGGCCATCTTAGTGCCATCTTCGGCCGTTTTGGTGGGTTCTTGGCCCGTCCGACGCCGTTGGAAGCCGTTTGGGGGGCCCCTCTGGGCCGACTTGGTGCCCTCTTGGAATGCTCCAGGGCCGTTTCGGAGGCCATCTTGGGCGTCTTAAAAGCTTCCTGGGCCGTCTTGAAGGCCTCTTGGGGCCGTTTTGGGGGCCTCTTGGGCCGTTCTGGGGCCATCTTGGAGGCCTCTTGGGCGATCCTTGGGCGATCTTTGGGGGCTCTTGGGCCCTATCGGGCCGTCGGAAGGCCGAAACGAAGCAAATGTCAACATCCTTCGAAAACCTTAGGAAAATCACTGTGCTTGGCCTTGTCTGGCCTTCCTGGAGGCCCTCTTGGAGGCCTCTTGGGCCGTTCTGGGCCAGCTTCGAGCCAAACTTCGGCCATCTTGGTGGGCCCCTGGCCCGTCGGAAGCCGTTTGGAGGGGCCTCTCTGGGCCCTCTTGGGGTGCAGGAGGGCCGTCTTAGAGGCCACCTTGGGCGTCTTGGAGGCCTCTTGGCTTGTCTTTGTGCCCTATTGGGGCCGTCTTGGAGGCCTCTTTGGCGCTGTGGGGGCGATCTTGGGGGCCTCTTGGGCCGTCTTGGGTCGTCGGAAAGCCGAAAAGGAGCAAATACGAAAAACATCTAAAAACCAAAGGAAAATTTATGATTTGGGCATCTTCGGGCCCACCTGGAGGACCTCTTGGAGGCCTCTTGGGCCGTCTTGGAGGCCTCTTGGACACTTCTTGGGCCGTCTTGGGCCGTCTTGGAGGTTTCTTGGGCGGAGTTGGAGGCATCTCCTCCTCTCTTGGGCGGACTTGGAGGCCATCTTGGACCATCTTGGGGGGCATCTTGGACCAACGTGGCCATCTTGGAGGCCGTCTTGAGCCGTCTTGGAGAATTGTTTGCGGACGTTGAGGTCGTTTGCGGGCCTGGAGCTCCCTCCCGGGACCCCGGCGGGACGCGCCAGAGCCCCAGGGGGAGTTCTTTTTGGAAAGTGAACCAAAACCCAAACCGAAATCATCTAGAACGCCAGGCACCCCTGTAATGAATCAACAGGGGGCGGCGGATCGAAGACGCCTCCGGCGAATCACCGCCGCTCCCTGCCTTTTTGGAAGCGCCTATGTGGCCGAACGTTGAGGCCAGACCTGCCAAGCTATCGGACCATGTGTTCCCCGAATCGGTCTGGAAAGCCTTCAGGGAACACGTGGGCATCTCGAAGGTCATCTTGGCCGTCTGTAGGCCATTTTGACCTTTTCGGGCTTTCTAGGAGGACGTCTTGGAGGGCTATTGGGCCGTCTTGGAAGCCATCTTGAGCGTCTTGGAGGCCTCTTGGGCCGTCGTGGGGGCCTCTTTGGGCCGTCTTGGGCCTCTGCGATCTTTGGGGGCCGTCTCGGGCCGTGGGAAGGCCGAAACAAAAAAAGCAAATGTCACATTCCTTCAACAACTCTTTGGACATCAATGATTTCGGCCTTCTCGGGCCTTCCTGGAGGCCCTCTTTGAGGCCTCTTGGGCCGTCTTGGGCCATCTTAGAGCCATGCTCGGCCGTCTTGGTGGGCTCCTGGTCCGTCTGACGCCGTCGGAAGCCGTTTGGGGGGCCTCTATGGGCCGACTTGGGGCCCTCTTGGAATGCTCCAGGGCCGTCTTGCAGGCCGTCTTGGGTGTCTTAAAAGCCTCCTGGGCCGTCTTGGGGGCCTCTTGGGGCCGTCTTGGGGTCCTCTTGGGCCGTTTTGGGGCCATCTTGGAGGCCTCTTGGGCGATCCTTGGGCGATCTTTGGGGACTCTTGACTTTAAGGGTAGCTCTTTGGGAGATGTTATAGTATCGGGAGCATAGCTCGCGCGCCGTTGCCTTTGGCTCAAGGCACGCGCGCCCTATTTGCCCGGACACCGCGAGTGTTCGCTATGTGCTGGAAAGACCGATACATCGATCTTATCCTATCTTATCCGTCCATTCCTCTTACTGAACAGCCTCAGTACGATACCGGACGCTATTTGCCATCCGCTTCCCATGGAATCGGATGCTATTTGAGTTACCAGGCTCACTTTCGACTTGGTAGCGGAGCTGGCCGCACTCTCGTGTGGTCAGCTCTTGCTCTTCTTAGCCTCATACTCTTCGGCACGATCTTCGTGACCACCTACCACCCTGCGCTACCACTCCCAGTACGTTTACGAGGATCTATCCAAGAGCAAGAAGCGACACGAGAGGTACGACGTCTAGACAACGACATTGGTACCATATACGCTTCATCATTGCGCTACCACCAACCGCTCGGCAACGAGCCAAAAGCGCAATACCTGAAGCATGGGCGGAGAGATCCGCCAGATAGAGCGCCTCGAAGACTCGACAAGGCGCTACCCCAGCGCGGCAACGCGCCTAATAACCGCCCTTATCTACACAGCCTTGGGCTGGTTATCTTCGCTATCATATGGTTCGCGCTGGGGGCAGCAATCGGACACATGCGTCGTGGAGACAACAGCACCGATGGGCAAACACATGGCCCATATTGGGACCCTCAAGGCAACGTACCTTTCCGCGAGTACGTTTATGAGGTCAACGCATGGCTCAACGTCACAAGCGGACGTATGACGCCACAGGCCCAAGCGGCCGCCATACAACGCGGCCTAGGCGGCCTAGCGAGGACACTCGCCATGAGGGTACCGCCTGACATCATAAATTATGGTGCTGACATCGATGGGGTCCACACCGACCCAGTGACCTACATCATGTTCCTCCTAAGCATGAAGTTCGAACGCCTGGAAGATGAGCGCCAGCTCACTTCCGGCACACAACTCATCGACTTCCACGTGCCTCACGGGGAACGAATCGATGTCACCCTTACCCGATTCGAAATGGCCCGTCTTGAGGCACAGTCGGTGGGATTTGACCTTCCCAACTTTCAACTACTAACCACGATCTTGTTCCGCGCTTTAGGCGTCGGCAACCAGCGAGCCATTCAACTTTTACAGCCACTCAATCACCAAATGCCCCGAACACAACAACAGTATGATGAGCTGCTGGAGAGGATGCGTTCGATAGGCCACCTATCTGAACGGTCTCCTGGTAATATAGGATCTGTGTTTGGAAGGGGAAGGGGATCTGGTAGTGGAAATGTCTACACTACCTTGACTACTGAAGCCCAGCCTGGGAACGGGCCCTCACGCATATGGGCCGATGATCCTGGAGAATCCACCGCTCTATTAGCAGGAGATCGATCACAATCAAGCTGGGCAACCAGCCCTCCTTCTAGAGAACCACAACCACACCGTTCCTTATGGGGTGAATCAAATCCCCTAACCGACGGTGTATCCACCTACTTGGGAGACGAGGATTTCGACTCCGGTAGCGACACAGATACTATATCATCAGACGGTGTTGAAGCTTTAGATTGGTCAGATATTATGAATATGGATAATGACAATCAGCGTGCTGAACATTTGTTCTGGTTATTACAACAGGCCAAACGGAGGTGGAGGAGGTTCACACGAAAACCAGTGCGTCGTGTTAGGAGGAGGATACGGAGGAGTTTAAAGGGAAAAGGTAAAGGTAAACGAGGTCGTCGGAGGTTGAACGGACGAGGCATCACGGCATTTCTCCAGAGGCTCTCAGATGAACAACATGATGAGATATTCTTTGGGGGAAAGGGCCGCGGCAAGGGCCGTAGAGAGACCTCAGGAAAAGGCAAGGGTAGGCGGGGGGAAACCCGCGAGGTAGAGACGGCCAGGTTCTTAAATGCCATGAATGTGACAGTACCGACCATCTTGTGCGAGATTGTCCAGCGAAGGGAAATTGAAAGGGCAGGTCGACCGAAGTCCATTTTGGCTCAAGTGAACCATTCATCGAATATCTGAGCCTCCAGGATTTTGAAGCCATGGAGCAGATATTTTACACTTGGGTCAGTTGCATGGACAACGTCAACGAGCTCGAGGCGCATGGTCATGGATTGTACGCGTACTACCTCGAGTACGTCCGCCGCTTCGTTATTGGCAACAACGAGCTCACTCCCGTGGACAACGGTACGCTGGGAAACCAGCCTCTTTCTTTCTTCGACTGGATGTTCGGGAACCCAGGCAACATCATGGCCTACGAAAGCAGTGACGAGGACATCACTGTGGAGGCCTCGCCTTCCGAGGTTGAACGCAACCTCCAACCTCCACCTGAACTCCCGCCTGGAAACAGGCCTACCTTGATGGGAGACTATCCCCAAACTACTGAAGACCTAATAGATATGGAGTCTCAGGCGTTCGTTCAAGCTTTCATTGCAGGTGAACCAGAGATCCCATTTGTACCCCCTGGTTCGCTTGCTCCAGGCGAATACGGACCACGTACTCTCCTGTAAACCCTCATGAGGATGCATGAGATACTTATCACCGCTTATCCCGAGAGTCAAGAGCACATCGAAGCTGACAGCATGATGCTGCAGGATACCGACGCCCGCGGTAGCTTGGAGTTGTTGTTGGCAGCTCTGACTCTCATTGACAGCGTGCATCCTGAGGACGTGCAGAGACACCTGATATACTCCCGCGGTAGATGGCGCAATGCTCTGGAAATGGCTATCGCCATGCGCGGTCATGATCTTCCTCCGCCAGGATGGGGTCTCCAGGCGGTGGGAATGTGGCCAAACCATACGGCCATGCGTAACATTGCCGGGCAGCCTGTGCTCGGCAACGAGCCTGAGCCGACAACCGCGCCGCCTACCCCGGGACCGCCGAGCGACGTACAGGCGCCGGCTATGCAGGGAAACCTGCCTATACCGGCTGCGCCAATGGCCATCATCATTGGTAGTTCTACATCAGAAGAAGAAGAAGGCGATGGTTGCGGGCTAGATGAGGATGAAGTTACAATCCTCATGATGGAAGTTAATGGTGAGGAAGAGGTTGACTTCGATCCTGACGAGCCTGAATCACCATCACCATCGGCACAAGCGCCATTTGCGCCGAGCTCCAGCCAGCAGGGAAACCTGCCTCTATTGGCCGATCCACCTGGGATCGCACAGGAGCCTCCGCAGGCGCCTCCGCCGGCTACCACTCAGGCTGCTTCGGCGGCCTCTTCTGATGAGAACGCCGGTAGGTCCCGTTCCCATACGCGCGTCAGAGGAGAGCCACACCCACAGGCTCGGCTCCCTCGTGAGTGGAGGCAGGCTGGCCCGAAAGAACACGCTCTCAGGCGAGGTGGCCAGCTGCTTCCATATAATGACCCAAGACGCCGAAAAGGGGAACACTCGGCCTTCGGCAAGGGCAACCCGGCCTATAGGGACGCTGAGGGCAAGGCTATCCGCGGAGGCTATCAGATTGCAACAAACATCCGCCGCCCTGAAATTGAAGAAGTGCGTACCCAGCTGCGAAACATCATCGCGGCTCGCAAACAGTATAGGCCTCAAGCAGCTTGCGGACCTTGCTCCGAGCCGTTCCAGAACCACAGGCCGGGATGCCCCGTTGGCAACAATGAAGGTCCGAGCCCAAACAGGGGCAAAACCCCTCATAAAGAGGGTCATCTACAACTTATCCCGATGACACAGGACGAGTTCGCCGAAGTGAATCGCCGTCTCGGGATCCTGGGCCACTTGGATCCGAAACCGGAGGAGGAGAAGTCTACCCCGGTTCCAAGGGGACTGGCGCCCATGACCCAGGAAGAAAAAGACGCGCTCTTTAATCTTCCAGGAATGCGAGGAAACTCGCCCGGCGTTTCTAGTCAGTCCCAACAACCAGAACTGATGTCCAAGGATGAACAGAAGGCCCAACGTGTGGCGGAGGACGAGGAACGCATGCGGATAGCAGACGAACGCGCACGCGAGGCAACTCGCCAGATGTTGGAGGATTCCAACAAGATCTACATGAAGGGTGTAGGAAACCCCCACTCCCACTACTTTCGAAGGCTAAGAGTGAAGCCCCGGCACCGAAGTCGTCTTCGGAGGTGAAACCGAAGGCACGCTCTCAGGATCCTGGGCCAGATGTGCAGATGGAGGCGCCTCGGTCTGCAACTCCGAGACCGCCGATTGGCGCAACTCCTGCACAAGCGTCTGAGCCCAAGCAGCAGCCTCAGGACCCTGTGGAGGAACGGAGACGCCCGCCTAGTCGCAGCAGCTCCACTGCTAAAAGGGCGGCAGTTTTCGAGCGCACCGGGCATGCCCCTGCGCCAGCTTCGCCCGTGGCGGCCCGTTCCAAAAGGTCCGACGAAGGTGCCATGTCTAGGGGTACCTGGGTGCCAACGATTAGGGGCAGCGCCAGTCGCGGATCACCGCGGGGAAACCCGCCAGGCGCTGCCGCTGCAGCTTCCTCCTCTTCAGGAGCCGCAGCCTCTTCAGCAACAGAGGCTCCTATGCGGGGAAACCCGCCCTTGGATCAGCTGCACCACCCATGTGACACGTCCTTCACCAGTGGGACTCCGAGTGTGATCAGGGATAGACTTGCTCTGCGGAAGCTCCCACCGATACGCTCGGTGGATGAGGCGTTCATGAAGAAATGCAGGCAAGCTAACATCCTCCCCACATCCAATCACACTCTCAAACAGCTGAGTAAAGCTCTCAGCAGGATATGCAGACATGTGCCAGACACACCACACAATCCCGTGTGGGGCTTGGACTCCTTCGATGATCATGATGGTTGGATTAACCTCGTGGAGCTCGTGAAGGATTATCCGTGGAGCACAGGAAAATCGAGACACGATGGGTATAATCCAAGATTTGACGAGGCCAAAGTCATCAATGAGTACCTATATGGTCGCCCAGTTGACCAACTGGCAGCCATCATGATGGAAGTTGTTCATGTCCGTGAACCAGACGGAGAAGAAAAACAGCGCCTTCAGTTCAAGGTGTTAATGCGGGACTCCGGTGAGCCCGAGATCTTCATCCGCGCCTCTCAGGGGCATTCGTGGACATTGAAAGCTCCATGGTCGCTGTACAACTATATTGTACTGTGCGACCAACCTGCCGGGAGACCGGCCCCGTACCCCGAAGTCGCCATGCATGGCACTCGGTGGCACGCCTTCGAAGGCATTCTGTGGCACGGCTTGTCCTGTAGACCCGAGCACAACACGAAGAAACGGGGGACAGGCCGGTCGCACATCCACTTCGTGCCGACGGTCCGCCGTCGTGCCGTGAACAGTGGGTGGGACCCAGACTCAGACATCATCATCTTCGTAGATTGGCACAAGGCCATGCAAGATGGCATAAAGTTTTGTTGGTCTGATAACGGAGTCCTGTTGTCCGAGGGAAATAACGGTATCATCGAACCGTACTACATCTCTCATGTAGAGGACCTTGCCACGGGGAGGCGTTGGCGCAATCCTGAGTTCATGGGGGATCGCCGGGCGCGAATCCCCCCCGCCGTGCTTTCAGCCCCTGGCAGGTGGACTGACGTTGGCAGTGCCAGCGTCAAATACCAGTGGTCCGGCGACCAAGAGGGCGTCGACCCTCCAATGGTATACCTCCACAGGGAGGTTGGGGACCACTACAGCCCCACCACGCTGGGAAACCAGCCTGAGGTCCACCAGATCTTGATGATCACCGAGAGTGAGGCCGGGAGCGCGGCTCCAAGCCGCGCCCCAAGCCAAGGGCCTAGTGCCGTGTCTTGGCAGGCCATAAGCACCTCGGACCTGGACCAGATAGCGGTCGCGCTGAACCCTGACCAGGTAGAGCAATTGGCGGACAGGTTATATCAGCAGGACCCCTGGGCTGCAGGCCAGGGAGCAATGTCCGCCATGGCGACGCGAAATCGTCAGGCCATGCAGGGAAACCTGCCTATAAACGGACTTAGAGCTGAGATGCCTGAGCCGCGGGGAGACCCGCAGACGTTCGGCCGCATCTTTGGAGAGCCTGCTCGGTTTGAGCAGATGCATGGAAGCCCCTCGCAGAGCATGCGCACACCGAGGGGCATGACTCCAATGGCCACACCACCTGCACAGTCTCCGTTCGGGACTCCTGGCCGCCCTGCCACAAACGGCACCCTCATGGAGAGGATTGCTGCGGCTAGGGCTGAGCATGGCACAGCTCTCCTGGACATGATGCCGCCCAGCACTCCAACGAGTCAGCAGGGAAACCTGCCTGGCACCCCAAGCCATCATCGGCCGTTTGCTGGACAAACCACAGTAGCTGGCGTGCCTGATGACTACCGTGCAAGAGTGGCGGCCGCTGTGCAGCAGGTGCAGAGCCATAATCTGCCTCACCCAAGTGGTCAGAGGTGGAGGCCGGCCTGGTCCTGGGAGCCTGAGGGTCCCAACCCAAGGGATCCTGCTCGGCAACGAGCCTTCATCCCAGCGTTCAATGCTCACCCGAGCATGGCCCAGGGCCAAAGGCCACCGCCTGCGCACATGAATCCGCCATTGTACCCTGATGGGTCCAGAGTTCCGAACAAGTTTGTTCGCGAATTGGCGGATCAGCTCCACAGCCTCACTAACGTGCGCTGCAGTGACCAATCTATGTATCCGCACATGGCCTTTATGCCTTCACCGACGACGCCAGATGTGCCTGTCCAGCCCACTGCCCATTCGATATCGTCTGGCAGTAGGGGCGTGCCTGATTATATCAGGCAGACATACCACACTCAACAGGCATGCTTCAGGAGAAGACAGGCCGCGCAGAGCGTACGAGATCAGTCACGTGCAGCTGCACTTGAGGTTGTGAGAAACAGAGGCTCACCTTTGCGAGGAAACTCGCCCGCTGTGACTTCTACCACCTCCATGCCAAATGCCGGAGTGCCGGAGGTGCTGGATCCAACAGGGGCTCCCCCAGCAGCCTTCATGCCCTCCGAGACGGTACTGGAGAGGCAGCGAGGGGTAGATCCCAGAGCAGCAGATGTAGAGGTTCTCACTGGGATGGAAGATACCTGTGCGGTATGCCTCGAAGAATTTCAGCCCAGGGAAAGCGTTTACCGTTTGAGGTGTAATCACTTGTTCCATGAAGGGTGCTGGAATTCAAATGTGGTGGGCCATGTCACAAATCAGCGCGAGGGAGATCCTCAGCAGCCACCATGTGCTATCTGCCGAGCACCTGGCATCATAGCGTCATCATTTCCGTGGACCGGCTCCTTCATTCAGACTCCTGAGCAAGCAGCGAGGGAGCTGCGGGAGTTGAGGAGCATGGTGGAGGAGATGACGGCAAGGATGCTAGATAGGCAGACAGCTCAGCCCCAACAGCAGGGAAACCTGCCAGAGGAGGTAAGGCCGCCGATGGAGACGGGATACTTCGATCAGCTTATCCCGATGACGGCGCCTCAGCAGGGAAACCTGCCTAATACTCCTCAGATGTCCCCCCAGAGTGGGGGTGGGGCTGAAATGGCACTGGACCCTGACCAGCTACGTGAGTTGCGTGTTCGGCACTTCCAGAATCAGATGGATAATGCGCACACAACATTTATGCTGGATGCCGACAATCCTGAGACTGAGAATGCGTCGTACGACCTTTCAGATTCCTCAGTGGCAACAGCAGCCACAGCAGCTAGGGCCGTCGACATCACAGCGACGAACGAGGAGTTCGAGGAGTGGCTGCAATACAGGGATCACATCACGAATGAGGGGCTGCAGGACATTGCCCTTCACTCGTACCTGACGCTGACGAGACGCACGACCCGCGAGCAGTATAAGAGCATACGTGATGAGTATGCCAACTGGCGGGAGGAGCGTGGCGATCATGCCCAGCACGTGTCGTACTTCCAGTACATCGACCTGGCGCGCATGGCCGAAAGCAGGTCGCATGCCAGTGTCATGCGGGGTAACCCGCCAGGGAGTACAACTGAGCTGCGGGGAAACCCGCCTAACAGCACAGCCGACACTTCAGAAACGGTGCACATCAAGCAGCCGAGTAAGACGTTCTTGGATGATGGTGGAAATTCCATCTTCATCGATGTCGGCTCGAAGATCAACATCATGGGCGAAAACACGAGCCGCAAGTTCGCCCAGGCTGCTGAGGCACATGGTCGTACTTGTACGTTCGAGCCCCGCTCTCGTTTGAATGTCAACGGAGTGGGAGAAGGATCGGCCCCAGCGGATACCGTAGGCACATTCAGTATTGCCTGCGAGTACCAGGGGTCGACCCAGCTCGATTCATACAAGAGGAACATTGTTTCAGGCTGTGGCAAAGACCTGCCAGCCATCCTAGGCCTCGATAGCATGCAGGACAAACGCACGATCATCGTGCTTGAACGAGGCCAGGAGAAGCTGATATTCCCTGGAAAGGGGCAGGTCAAAATGGAGCTCCCCGAGGGCTCCAAGATCATGCCGACGACGAAGTTGCCGTCAGGGCATCTGTCGATCAGGTGTGATCGTTTTGGAGCTGCGGGGCAACCCGCCTCGAGCTCAAGCAGCACGTCATTCCAGACGGTGCTGACGGGCGAGCCGACCCCGGCGCAGGAGCGCGAGCAATTGCAGGGAAACCTGCCTCAGGGGTTGATGGAGACGCTCGCCAAGGCCACTATGCGAGGCGACAGCATCGACGATCTTGAGACGTTCGATTGCTTCGTTGCCAGGACACTGGCCCAGCATGGTGGAAGTGTACCCGTGGACGCTGTACAGTCCCGCCGGAAGATAGTGATGGGATACACTAACCGTGAGCTGCAGACGGTCAGTGACGCTAGGTCCAAAGGCGTGCTGAAACAGCTGATGGATAATCCATCCATGCTGACAGCATTTGCGGAGCAATCCGCCTCTGAGGCCACGGCGCGCTGCAGTGCTGAGCTCCAGCATCTGAGGGAAGCCCAGATGCTGGCAGACATTGCAGGCACATCTTCTTTATCTTGAAGATGGCAGGGCGACGTCGCCCCCTCGTCGTCTTGCCTGTTGGCCGAAAAGCCGGGGGGTAACAAGGACAGCGGGGTAACCTGCCTTAGAAAGAGGGCTTTTGTCATTGAAGATACGAGAGAGGCTTGCGCCGACCTCCGCACCCGAGGTTATATCTGTGATCGTATTTCCCACAATGAGCTTATGACAAGCGTGGGCACAGATTACCTGGGTGCGGTGATCAGTGGAGATTACACTCTCATATGGATTAGTACCCCGGGTGACTGGCATGTACGAACTCCAGGAAAGAGAGTGGCCCCACATTGGTCACGTATCCAGAACCTGTTGATAAAAGCCAAGAAACTCCGTATGAAAATCATTATATTTGGTCCCCCAGGATATGTTTGGAAGTTATCTCCAGTACGTGATACCCTGGAAGATCTTAAGTTGTCAGTAGTACGGATGCGTCTGTGTCATTTCGGTATTCGGTTCAATATGCAAGACAGTACACCGAGTGGTACTTATATGCAGGTAGCGTCATCAATACCGATTAGCTCGAAGCTGTGGGCATGCACATGCAAACAGGCAATACCACAACATGTGTTGGATTGGTACGGTCATACAGTACGGCATGCTGAATGGCGAGCTCAGACACGTACTACACTCATCCGTCATCTTAACGACAACATTTTGGGGAGCACCACCACGCACGGAAACGTGCCTGTATATTTAAACACTTATACACGTACGGACCACAACATCCATCACTACGTGACGACCAACAAGGGAGGACCGAAATGGTATGAGGTTATCCGACGTGTAACGATTAACCTGGATACCAATGCGGTTATTCAGGATATCTCAGTTACCGATCAACCAACAGGGTATGATTGGCATGCACCACTACCTGCAGGGGTTGCCAACATCAGCACTCGGTTGTATTGGCAACCCGAGGAACCGGTCTTGCTCGGAAACGAGCCTACTCAATCACCACAGAAACCTCGACGCGTCATCATAGATGACTGTTCTCTCCCCCTCCCGACTCTGGCGATTGACGCATGCACCCACTCAACCACGACAATGGGCACACAGACCGGCGAACAAGACGAGCAAGTTTTACCCACAGAATCGCGTATCAAGCAGAAGGAAAGGCTCAAAGCCGAAAAGGAAGCAGGCATCAAGCCTCGCCGCATTAAAAAGCACGTTGAAGACGGAAACGATGATTGCGGCGACGACTTGTCAGGACTCGGACAGGATCTTATGGCAACCTGGAGTACTGACGTCCCTATTGAGCTGATAAGCTCCGATGAGGACGATGACCTGTTCCTTACCCTCCCCACATCTATGCCCGACACACACGCTAACATATACAGCATAGTTGCTGCACTATGCTATGGTCATAACAACTGCGTGGATATGTTGGAGCTTCGTGGCGGTGAAGGTGGTATCTCAGAGCTTGCCTTCTCAAGGGGACTCTCCTCAGGAGGCAACCTAGACAAGACTACATATGTCGACCTGGGAGACCCCTCGGTGCAGCGGGTTATAGATCACTACTTCGCTATATGCTACGTACGAGTTGCCATACTACAACCCAGTTGCCGCACCACAGGACCACCATCCTACTTCAACTACAAAGTCAATCACAATACTTGGGAACAGCACCACAAAGAAGATTTACCACACATAATTTATTGTGGTAGAATTGCTGTAACCCAAGATGACGCTCGGAGGTGGTTCATACGCGAACAACCTACAGGAACATGGGTGGATGATATTTCCCCATGGAAGAAACTTGCCAACCGACCACACATTACAACCGTACGCATTGATCAATGTGCTACGGGACTCAAAGATACGGCTGGTGACTATATTAAGAAGCCGACAAATATCACCAGCAACGACGAGACAATTCTTAAACCCTTTGAGCGACTCAAATGCAACGGTCAGCATGTGCACGCACAACCGTGCAATAAAGAGCTTTCACTGGCACAAAAATACACTCGACGACTGCAGTCTGCCTTCGTGGAAGCCGTCTATCTGGCGAAAGCCATTGATACTACGCGCGGAAACGCGCCTATAAGTACCGCACATGCTTACCCTGCAGACCTTCCCGATCAAGCTGAACCAGGCGAAGGTATGAGACGCATCGGTGATCGTATCATCCCAAAGGTGGCCACTTGCCCGGCATGCATCGACAACGTCCGAAAGGACAGTCCTAGCCATAACAGAGACCCTACGCAGTGTAAATATCATGATTCCATCTCTGTATATTGGCCATGTCCCGCATGCCAGAGGGATCTTACGAGAAGCAAGGGTGTTAAGAACCACCTCGATACCGAACCTGGTAAATGTCGTTTTGCTGAATCATTTAAACTTCCAGACGACCACGACCCCGAAGGCAAAACCGTGCCAGTTTGGTGGAAACCCTTACCTAAACCTGGTGAGGGCCAAGCTTCAGCTTCAGGTGGCCGCCGAGGCGCGCACGCCAGGCCACCGCGACCACGATCCTTCGGCAACGTCGATCCGACATCTGGTGCCAGCAGCTACGACATGCTACGAGACGCCCCCGAGCGTGGAAACACGCCTTCTGCGTCCTCTAGCGAAACGCCACAGGTAGCGGCCCGTCGCGGCCGCCTACAAGGCGCACCACCACCTCCAGATGCAGTCAATGCAGGGGACCAACTACGGAGAGCTACAAGGAACCCTCTTGCCTCTACCGGCTCTGGGGCTCCTCGACTACCCGACTGGACGAGATTCGACATCCAACACAGTCTACAAAGTCTCCGTAGTCACGAACCTCATGTCGTGAGAAAGGAACTCCGAAAACTGCATCTGCGATGGTATCATGCGAAGGAACCAAAGATGAGGCTAATCCTCGACCAAGTGGGGCTGGATAACGTTCGACTGAACATGATCAAGGAAGTTTGCGATACCTGTCGGGAATGCAGAGCATGGGAACGTCCAGGAAACTCAACACTACCCTCGGTGAGCCTTCCTGGCAACTGGCTCGACGAAGGTGAAATGGACCTCATGTTCTACAAGAAACGGACCATATTTCACATTATGGATTGTTGTATTCGCCTGGCAGCAGGCCTAGAAATTTCCGACAGAGAACGTGACATTATCATTGACGCCTACCACTACTGCTGGATTGCCTATCACGGACCCTTCAAAGTCTTATACTCAGACGGAGAAGGCGCCCTGAACAATGATGCCGCTAAAGCCATGATGGCCAATAAGGGCACGGAACTTCGTATCCGAGCACCTGGCCAACACGCGACTTCAATTGAGTCACGAAACGGCATTATCAGAGGCGTCCTCCACATGATTGAGGAAGAACTGAATAGACACAACATCCCTGATGTATTCAATAGAGTATTGGCGGAAGGCATCTTCGTTACTAATGCTTCTACATTTTATAACGGAGTATCGCCATACCAAGCACACACAGAACGTCAGCCCTCCTTCCTCCCTGATCTCGACACCCTTGACTTTCCCAAGGGACCCGAGACTTCAGGACACGAACGAGAACGTCGTGTAAGGGAAGTCAGCCTAGAAGCTATAACTCAGGCCACTGCTGTGGCCAAGACAAATCGGGCTCTTAGGGCTAAAACGACTCCTGATGGTGCTCGCCTTTATTCTGCAGGGGATTTGGTCGATTACCACCGACCCACTGCCACTAAGGACGACCATGGAGGCTGGAATGGCCCATTCCCGGTGATCCGTAATGCGCCTGAAAGAGGACATATTGTTGTCAAGGCAGGATCTCGCGAGGTAATTGTGATGTATCCTGATGCTCGCCACACACTATACATTGAATGTCTCCTCACACGGGAACTTGGCATGGATAATATGGCCATGCAAACCGTCCTTACATATGTGGCACACCTTGGCGCAGGGAAACCTGCCAAAGTTTTCGGCTACATCCCCGATTACAAGGGAAACCTCCATCTTTCAGACGACAGCAAGTTTCACCCGCGCGTACATCTAGCACTGCAGTATCTCGTACGAAACTACTTCCGAGTAGAACATGTAGTGGCAGTTAGATTGGCCAAAAGTGTGTCAAGCCTACCTGCAGTCAAGTACGCCACCGGGTCTACGCTGATCCACTATGACAACGATATCAGCCCGGCTTTCCACTACTACGAATGTGTGGGCACCGGCCTAAACATTTCTCAGATCACTGGCAGCACTCATTCCAGACTTATTCAATGCTTGACTTCACGTGTCCCTTCCTTAGGATTTCACGACGACCTGGCTAAATATCAGCACTCAAGCAACACGTCTGGAGAACACGATTCGCCTGGAAACAGGCCTCCTCCAGACACCCCTGGTGCTTCATCGCCGAGTGAAGGCCGTCTGTCGACAATCTATGAGGAAAATGAGGAACATAATATCGAAGCTATGATGCTGGAAGAGTGGTACGACGAACTACGTATGGACCTTCATCCTACGACGACTACCGACGATTATCTTTACTGCGTCCCAACAACCATGCTGCCTGACCAATGTGTTTTGGTTTCAGCATCTGTGGACGAAGAAGATATCATATCATCGGACACGCTCGGAGACGAGCCTGAACCACGAGAGTCCTGTCTAGTCTCTCTCTCTGCTCAACCACACCTGACGAGAGCTACTCTCCTGACAGTGATGAATATGGTCCTTACGTTGAGTTGTGTTTTACATCAGAAATGTCAAAAGTAGTATTGAATCAGACTCAACTTGCACAGCTCGACACCGATATGGTCGCAACGATGAGAGTATATGTATCCTCTGCTGCTAAACGTGCTGTGGTCGTTAAAGAAGACGATCTATTGACCAAAGCCGACATAGCAGCACATCCAAAGGAGGTTAGTGAAGCTTTGTATACTGAACTCAAAATCTGGATTGACAACCGATGCTTTGAGATGTATGATTTATCCAAAGCTTCCAACATAATGACATCCAGGTATGTGTACAAGTGGAAGTTTGTAAAGGTGGGTACCGAGAACGTTAAAACCATTCATCTCAGACTTGTCCTTCGTGGATTTATGGATACCGAGGCTTTCGACGTAGGAACATTCTCGGGGACCGCCCGAAGGCAATCCCAACGACTCCTGGCAAGTGAGGCGGCATGCCATCCAGAATGGATCTTAGCATCCTGGGATATCGACAAGGCGTTCCTCAAGGGTTTGACCTATGAGGAACTTGCCCATGCCACCGGCGAGGAAACTCGCATGGTCTGCTTCACTCTTCCACCGGGAAGTGCTCAGGTACTTCGTACACTACCCGGCTTCTCATCCTATGACGAAAGCCGACGCTGCCTCAGATGCCTCAAACCAGGAACGGGTACAAAGGACGCTCCAAGAGCGTTCTCTCTCAAACTTCGCACGGCCACACGAGCTATGGGCCTTACACCGACCAGTTATGACCCTGAATTTGAATTCAGCCAAGATCTGCTAACGGCAAAACATGTCGATGATATTAACATGACTGGCCTAGAGAAAAATATAGACGACTATGTACAGCGTGTCGAAAAGGTGTTTGGCAAATGCAAGCTCAACAAACACACATGTACGAACTGCGCCGTTCGCTACACTAAGAATGATCAAGGGGATGTGATTATGGATCAGGACGGGCATATCAAACAACTACGTCCTATCACACACCCAGAACTTACAGGAGCGGCGGCCGATGCCAAAGCCACGAAACTCATTACCGACATGTTCGCCAGCTTGCGAGGAGCCCTCGCCTATGCCCTTCTTACCCAAGTCTGGCTCATGGTATACGCGGTCTCTCTCCAGAAAATCCAAGAGCCCACCAATCTGCAAGCCAGGCGCCTGAATGCTGTGACGCGAAAGCTGATCAGCAGCCCGAAACGCATCACCTTCCCTCGGATGAAGCCGACGAATGAAGTTGACATCCACAGCGATTCGGGGTATCGGAAGCTTACCGGGGAGGAGGATGATGAGACCAAGGGCTACGGCATACGCGGGGCGAATGTACTACGGCGAGGAAACTCGCCTCAAGGCAAGTCCGTCGTTCACCTCTGTGACGGACTATGCAAATCACACCGACTGCAGGTGAGGTCCAGCTATGCTGCGGAGGCACTCGCAGCGGCGCATAACCTCGATGAGTGTTACCCTACGCTCATCACTCTCCACGAGCTCAAGGCAGGAGCTCTGACTCCACGACAACTACGAGATATGCGTGAAGTTGGAGGCCTAGCCATCAAAGTATCTCTTACCATAGACGCTGAGTCCGTTTATAAATCATTATCAAGCAAGGATCTTAAGATACCGACAGAGCGGACTCTGCTTGGACATATCAGTTGGATACGTGAGCTCATGGATATAGGTATAGTACATAACGTGCAGTGGTGTGATACTAGGGATATGACCGCAGACGGGCATACAAAGGGAAGCATCGATCGGGAGCTGCTTCTGGAAGTGATGTCAGGCACTCAGTCATTCAAGTATGACGTGAAGCAGTTTGTTCCCTTTCGGGGTCCCGAGGACAGAAACAAACCCAAGTCTAATCAATTTAGTCTGTCCTTGTTGCCCCTCGCGGTCCAATTTGCCAGCATGGGCGCCTACTACAGAGGCGCCCTTCTAGTTGCTCGGAAACGAGCCTTACATTTCACGCCTGGCAACGAGCCGGCTTTATATGACTCAGGCTCTTTGCCTTAATACATATTTGCTCGGTGAGGTATGGCCCGTTTGGCTTACCTCTAACTGAGCCGATAGCCCTTCATCGTTCGAAGGGGCTATCTTGTATTTGCGTGAAATGCCTTGCGAGGAAACTCGCCTTACAGTCTGGTGTTAGGCCAGATTGTACACACTGTTTTCTTTCTTGCAAACAGTTGTGCGCGCGGCCTTTGTAGAGCCTAACGGCTGCGCGGCTATGCTCTCCGTCTCCTCCCCTCCCGACTTTAAGGGTAGCTCTTTGGGAGATGTTATAGCATCGGGAGCATAGCTCGCGCGCCGTTGCCTTTGGCTCAAGGCACGCGCGCCCTATTTGCCCGGACACCGCGAGTGTTCGCTATGTGTTGGAAAGACCGATACATCGATCTTATCCTATCTTATCCGTCCATTCCTCTTACTGAACAGCCTCAGTACGATACCGGACGCTATTTGCCATCCGCTTCCCATGAAATCGGATGCTATTTGAGTTACCAGGCTCACTTTCGACTTCTTGGGCCGCATCGGGCCGTCGGAAGGCCGAAACGAAGCAAATGTCAACATCCTTCGAAAACCTAAGGTCAAATGTCAACTTCGGCCATCTTGGTGGGCTCCCGGCCCGTCTGACGCCGTCGGAAGCCGTTTGGGGTCCTCTTGGGGTGCTCAGGGCCGTCTTGGACGCCATCTTGGGCGTCTTGGAGGCCTCTTGGGTCGTCTTTGTGCCCGGGCCGTCTTGGGGCCCTCTTGGGCCGTTCTGAGGCCATCTTGGAGGTCTCTTGAGAGCTGTGGGGGCGATCTCGGGGGCCTGTTGGGCCATAAAGGGTCGTCGGAAAGCCGAGAAGAAGCGAATGCGAAAATCCTTCAAACATCTAAGGAAAATCAATGATGTTGGCCTCTTCGGGCCTCCTGGAGGACCTCTTGGAGGCCTCTTGGGTCGTCTTGGAGGCCTCTTAGAGCCCTCTTCGACCGTCTTGGGCGATCTTGAGGCTATCTTAGGCTGTCTTGAGTGCATCTTAGGCCGTCTTGTAGGCATCTTGGAGGCATCTTGAGCCGTCTTGGAGAATTTGTTGTGGACGTTGAGGTCGTTTGCGCGCGTGGAGCTCCCTCCCGGGACCCCGGCGGGACGCGCCGGAGCCCCAGGGGGAGTTCTTTTTGGAAAGTGAACCAAAACCAAACCGTAAGAAGTCCAGCACGCCAGGCACCCCTGTGATGAATCAACAGGGGGCGGCGGATCGAAGACGCCTCCGGCGAATCACCGCCGCCCCCTGCCTTTTTGGAAGCGCCTATGTGGCCGAACGTTGAGGCCAGACCTGCCAAGCTATCGGACCATGTGTTCCCCGAATCGGTTTGGAAAGCCTTCAGGGAACACGTGGGCATCTTGAAGGTCATCTTGGCCGTCTGTAGGCTATTTTGACCCTTTCGGTCCTTCTTGGAGGACGTCTTGGAGGCCATCTTGAGCGTCTTGGATGTCTCTTGGGCCGTCTTGGGGGCCTCTTGGGGCCGAGTCTTGGGCCTCTTGGGCGATCTTTGGGAGCACTTGGGCCGTCTCGGGCCGTCGGAAGGCCGAACAAAAAACAAATGCCATCATCCTTCTAAAACCCATGGGAAATCAATGATTTCGGCCTTTTCGGGCCTTCCTGGAGGCCCTCTTGGAGGCCTCTTGGGCCGTCTTGGGCCATCTTAGGGCCATGTTCGGCCGTCTTGGTGGGCTCCTGGTCCGTCTGACGCCGTCGGAAGCCGTTTGGGGGGCCTCTATGGGCCGACTTGGGGCCCTCTTGGAATGCTCCAGGGCCGTCTTGGAGGCCATCTTGGGCGTCTTAAAGGCCTCCTGGGCCGTCTTGGGGGCCTCTTGGGGCCGTCTTGGGGCGCTCTTGGGCCGTTCTGGGGCCATCTCGGCGATCTTTGGGGCTCTTGGGCCGTCTCGGGCCGTCGGAAGGCCGAAAAGAAGCAAATGTCAAAATCCTTTAAAGGTCTTCGGAACATCAATGTTTTTCGCCTCGTCTGGCCTTCCTGGAGGCCCTCTTGGGGCCTCTTGGGCCGTCTTGGGCCAGCTTCGAGCCAACTTCGGCCATCTTGGTGGGTTCCTGGCACGTCTGACGCCGTCGGGAGCCGTCTTGGGGGCCTTTCTGGGCCGACTTGGGGCCCTCTTGGGGCGCTCCGGGGCCGTCTTGGAGGCCATCTTGGGCGTCTTGGAGGCCATCTTGGGCGTGTTGGAGGCCTCTTGGGCCGTCTTGGGGCCCTCTTGGGGCCGTCTTGGAGGCCTCTTGGGCCGTCATGGAGCCCTCTTGGGGGCCTCTTCGGCGATCTTGGGGGCCTCTTGGGCCATCTTGAGCTGTCGGAATGCCGAGAATAAGCAAATTCCAAATCCTTCAAAAACCAATGGAAAATCAATGATTTTGGCCTCTTCAGGCCCTCCTGGAGGACCTCTTGGAGGCCTCTTGGGCCGTCTTGGAGGCCTCTGGGAAGCCTCTTGGGCCGTCCTTGGCCGTCTTGGATTCTCTTGGGTCGTCTGGGAGGCCGTCTTGGAACATCCTGGGCGGACTTGGAGGCCATCTTGGACCATCTTGGAGGCCATCTTGGGCCAACGTGACCATATTGGAGGCCATCTTGAGCCGTCTTGGAGGATTTTGTATGGACGCTGGCGTGGTTGACGCTGCCTTCCGGGACCCCGGCGGCACGCGCCGAAGCCCCAGGGTGAGTTCATTTGGAAAAGAACCAAAACCAAAACCAAAACCGAGAGGATTCAGCACGCCAGGCACCCCTGTGATGAATCAACAGGGGGCGGCGGATAACGGAAAGAGCGAGGTACGAGTGATGACGTTGTGTTTGGGCGAAGCCCTCTAGGGAGGGGTCCAGGGGAGGGGGGTGGGGTGGATGGATGAGTGTTAATGGCCGCTCGGGGCGTCTTGGAGGCCTCTTGGGCGCTTCTTGGGCCGTCTTGGGCGCTCAAGACGGTCCAAGAGAGGTCCAAGACGGCCCAAGATACCTCCAAGACGGCCCAAGAGCGCTCCAAGAGAGCCCAAGACCGCCCCAGACGGCCCAAGAGGCCTCCAAGACGCCCCAAGAGGCACCCAAGACGCCCCAAGAGGCACCCAAGGGGCGTCCCAAGAGGGCCCCAAGAGGCCCAAAACATTGATTTTCCAAGGGGAAACGTGCATTTCTAGCATACGCGACGTTTCGGCCTCCACGGCGTCGACGACGGCCCAAGAGGCTCCAAAACCGCCCCAGGACGGCCCAAGAGCCTCCCAAGAGGCCCCCAAGACGGCCCGAGAGGGCCCCAAGAGGGCCCAAGAGGCGCCCAAGACGGCCCAAGAGGGCCCCAAGACGGCCCCAAGAAGGGGACCACGAACCGAAAAGTGTAGCCTTTCGCCCCAAGAATTTCCCAGGAGGCCCCAAGAGGCCCTCTACGAGGTCTCCAAGAGGCGTCCCAAGAGGCCACCAGGAGGCCAAAATCATTGATTTCCGAAGGGAAAACTTACATTTTTAGCATGCACGACTTTTCGGCGTCCACGGCGTTGAAGACGGTCCAAGAGGCCCCCAAGACCGCCCCAAGGCGGCCCAAGATTGCCCCAAGGCGGCCCAAGAGGAGCCCAAGACAGCCCAAGAGGCACCCAAGACGCCCCCAAGAGGGGGACCACGAATCGAAAAGACTAGCCTTTCGCCCCAAGAAGCTCCCAGCAGGCCCCAAGAGCCCCCCAAGAAGCCCCAAGAGGCACCCAAGAGGCCCCCAAAAGGGCCCCAATAGGACCCCCAAGAAGCCCAGAGACGCCAAATAAAGAGCGCTCGGTAACGCAAAAAGCTCTTCACACCAAGGCTCCCAAGAGCGAACGGTGACGTGAACAAGCTGATAAGACCAAGGCTCCCAGCAGGGAGCGGTGACGTAACAAGTTCCTGACACCAAGGCCCAGCCAAGGCTCAGGAACGGGCGGCAACGCAACATTCTCTGAACACCAAGGCTCCCAAGAGCGAGGGGTGAAGTAACCAGCTCTCAACGCCAAGGCTCCCAGTACGAACGGTGGTGTGAGTACTTTCGGTTTCTGTTGCTGCAGCGCTCTTTCCGTTTCTGTGCCGGCCCAGGTAACGGAAAGAGCGAGGTACGAGCGATGACGTTGTGTGTTGGGCGAAGCCCCTTAAGGGTGGGTTCCAGGGGGGGGTGTAGGCGGAGTGGATGGGTTTAATGGCCGTTGTGGTGGTTTTCCTTTGGGCTTTTGCATGTTTTTGCATTCCCCCCCAAGACGGCCCAAGAGCGCTCCAAGAGAGCCCAAGACTGCCCAAGACAGCCCAAGAGGCCCCCAAGAGGCGCCCAAGGGGCGTCCCAAGAGGGCCCCAAGAGGCCCAAAACATTGATTTTCCGTTGGAAAACGTGCATTTCTAGCATATACGGCTTTTCGGCTTTCACGGTGTTGACGACGGCCCAAGAGGCCCCCAAGACCGCCCCAAGACTGCCCAAGAGGCTCCCAAGAGGGCCCCCAAAACGGCCCGAGAGGGCCCCCAGACTGCCCAAGAGGCGCCCAAGACGGCCAAAGAGGGCCCCAAGACGGCCCCAAGAGGGGGACCACGAATCGAAAAGTTTAGCTTATCGCCCCAAGACTTCCCCCAGGAGGCCCCAAGAGCCCCCCAAGAAACCCCAAGAGGCCTCCAAGAGGGGTCCCAAGAGGCCACCAGGAGACCAAAATCATTGATTTTCTATTGGGAAGAATTTTCATTGTTAGCATACACTACTTTTCAGCTTTCACGGCGTTGAAGACGGTCCAAGAGGCCCCTACTAAGACCGCTTCAAGACGGCCCAAGACGCCCCCAAGAGGCTCCCAAAACGGCCCAAGAATGCCCCAAGGCGGCCCAAGAGGCGCCCAAGACAGCCCAAGAGGCGCCCAAGACGCCCCCACGCGGGGGACCACGAACCGAAAAGTGTAGCCGATCGCCCCAGGACGCTCCCAGGAGGCCCCAAGAGCCCCCCAAGAAGCCCCAAGAGGCACCCAAAAGGGACTCAAAAAGGGCCGCAATAGGACCCCCAAGAAGCCCAGAGACGCCACATAAAGAGCGATCGGTAACGCAAAAAGCTCTTCACACCAAGGCTCCCAAGAGCGAACGGTGACGTAAACAAGCTGATAAGACCAAGGCTCCCAGCAGGGAGCGGTGACGTAACAAGTTCCTGACACCAAGGCCCAGCCAAGGCTCAGGAACGGGCGGCAACGCAACATTCTCTGAGCACCAAGGCTCCCAAGAGCGCGGGGTGACGTAACCAGCTCTCAACGCCAAGGCTCCCAGTACGAACGGTGGTGTGAGTAATTTCGATTTCTGTTTCTGATGCGCTCTTTCCGTTTCTGTGCTGGGCCCAGGTAACGGAAAGAGCGAGGTACGAGCGATGACGTTGTGTGTTGGGCGAAGCCCCTTAAGGGTGGGTTCCAGGGGGGGGGGGCGTAGCGCGAGAGTTTCAGTTCTAATGGCCGTTTTGGTGGTTTTCCTTTGGGCTTTTCATGTTTTTTGCATTCCCCCCCAAGACGGCCCACGAGCGCTCCAAGAGAGCCCAAGACCGCCCCAGACGGCCCAAGAGGGCCCCAAGAGGCGCTCAAGGGGCGTCCCAAGAGGGCCCCAAGAGGCCAACATCATCGTTTTTTCCAAAGGAAAACGTATATGTTTAGCATATACGGCTTTTCGGCTTTCACGGCGTTGACGACGGCCCAAGAGGCCCCCAAGACCGGCCCAGGACGGCCCAAGAGGCTCCCAAGAGGCCCCCAAACGGCCCGAGAGGGCCCCCAGACTGCCCAAGAGGCGCCCCAGACGGCCCAAGACGGCCCCAAGAGGGGGACCCCGAACCCGAAAGTCGAGCCTTTCGGCCCAAGACGCTCCAAGGAGGCCCCCACAGACCCCCAAGAAGCCCCAAGAGGCCCTCAAGAGGCGTCCCACGAGGCCAACAGGAGGCCAAAATCATAGATTCTCGATTGGGAAAACGTGCATTTTTAGCATACACGGTTTTTCTGCCTTCACGGCGTTGACGACGGTCCAAGAGGCCCCCAAGACCGCCCCAAGACGGCGGCCCCCAAAACGGCCCAAGAGGCACCCCAGACGGCCCAAGAGGGCCCCAAGACGGCCCCAAGAGGAGGACCACGAACCCGAAAGTCGAGCCTTCCGCCCCAAGACGCTCCAAGGAGGCCCCCACAGACCCCCAGGAAGCCCCAAGAGGCCCCCCAGAGGCCCCCAAGAGGCCACCAGGAGGGCCCGAAAAGGGCCCCAATAGGAATCCCACGCAGGCCCAGAGACGCCCAGAGCGATCGGTCACGCAAAAAGCTCTTCACACCAAGGCTCCCAAGAGCGAACGGTGACGTGAACAAGCTGATAAGACCAAGGCTCCCAGCAGGGAGCGGTGACGTAACAAGTTCCTGACACCAAGGCCCAGCCAAGGCTCAGGAACGGGCGGCAACGCAACCATCTCTGAACCCCAAGGCTCCCAAGAGCGAGGAGTGACGTAACCAGCTCTCAACGCCAAGGCTCCCGGTACGAACGGTGGTGTGAGTAATTTCGGTTTATGTTGCTGCAGCGCTCTTTCCGTTTCTGTGCCGGGCCAGATCGATTGGCCTTCGGCCCATCCCGCCACCGTGCTTGGGTTGTGGTTCAGGGTCCTATTGGATGAGTGTTTGGATCTCGTGAGAAGCCTCTTGGGGGCGTCCTGGAGGCAGTGTGGAGGCCTCTGGAAGCCTTTTGTGGAGCCTCGTAGACCCTCATGTGGGCCTCTTGGGGCTCCTTGGGGGCCTTTTGGGGCCTCCAAGGAGCTTTTTTGAAGCAGGAAGCTC
Source organism: Prorocentrum cordatum (assembly GCA_963575745.1). Lineage (NCBI taxonomy): Eukaryota > Dinophyceae > Prorocentrales > Prorocentraceae > Prorocentrum > Prorocentrum cordatum. The sequence continues at coordinate 148,436 of CAUYUJ010016946.1, forward strand.
GAATTGTTGGTTCGCGTTCCCCCTCTTGGGCCCTTGTTGGGGCAATCTTGGGGCAATCTTGGGGCCTTCGTGGGCTGTCCAGAGGCTCTCTTGGGCCGTCTTGGGGCACTCTTGGGGTCCTCTTGGGCCATTTTGGCGCGGTTTTGGGTGCCTCTTGGGCTGTCGCAGAGCGTCGGAAGCCCGAAAAGACGAGAAGGCCAAAACCTTGTGAAAAAAATGCAACTCATTGGTTTTGGCCTCTTGGGGCCCTCTTGGGAGGCCTCTTGGGGCGTCTTGGAGGCCTCGATGGCCGTCGTGCGCCAATCTTGGACGTGGTGGAGGGTTCTGGTGCTGTTTTGTAGGCCTTCTGGGCGCTTCTCGGGGCCCTTTTGGCAATCTTGTGGCCATCTTGGGGCCCTCTGTTCCGCCGTGGGGCGTTCACCTGGGGGGTCGTGCGTGGCCATGGGGTGGTCGAATTCCCAGTATGGGGCCCCTGGGGGGGGATAAGGGGGGGAGCAATCTCACACGCCCAAAGATCCGCAAGGGGTCGGCGGATCTCGTGCCTGCCCGAGTCACCGACCTGCACTGAAGCTCTCATCGGTAAGCATCATCGCGGCCGCATCAACTGTGCCAAACCAATTGGCCGCATTGCGCGCGGGGGTGCGCACACCAGTGCGGTCGCAGAGACGCGCCAGCCAGTGCCAAGCAGTTCAACGCGGCCGCGTGTGTTTTGCAAAACAAGTTGCAGGCGAAAGGGTGGGATGTGTGCGCGAGCACTTGCTTTGACAAATTCGTGTTGGCCTGGTTACTTGCACCGCAAATATTGCATCACATAGCTTGCACCACATAGCTTACACCGCTGAGCTTCAACCACATATCTCGCACCACCTAGCTTGCATCACACATCTTGCACGGCAGCTTGCACCATCTATCTATATGTGTATGTATATATATAGTACAACGATGAAAGAACACACATATATCTGTGTGTGCATGAGGATTGCGCCGCCTACCTTGCACCACCTAAGTGGCACCGCAAAGCTCACATCACGTAGGTTACAGTGTTGGTACCACACAACTGGCACCACGTCTTACGCGTACACCGAGTGCGTCATACTTGTTGCGCCAGATAGTTTTAACAGCCTCACGCATACCACATCGCTGACAACACACTGATTGCACCACATGTTAAACCAGATGGCTTGGACAACATGCATTGCACCTCATAGCCTGCGCCGCATATGCGACACAAAGCTTGCACCACATGGCTTGCGCCACGTAGGTGTCACAAGACAGCTCGCACCACTTAGCTCACAGCGCGTAAATTACATTACATAGTTTACACAGCAGAGGTCACACCATATCGAATGCTCCACGTAGATTGCACCACGTTTCTTACACGCCCGCAGTGCCAAACACCAAACGCGCCAGTTCACTGCCTGAGGGGTGCGCGATGGCAAACCTATACATGGATACATGTGCATATATGCAAACATGTGCCGTTCGTTGTTTGATTGAGGTAGAGGATAGAATGAGGAGAAGAGAATGTTTCGTATGCCTTCCCCCTGCATCAGCATCATGTCCCCCTCATCTCTCTTAACCAGACAGGAGGAATCGAGAGGGATTTCTTTATCCGGGCAGGGATGAGGACCAGAAGAGAAGTGTATTGATATGCGCTCGATTGCACATTAGCAGGAGATTGAGACCATGAGGAGAGGGAGAGGATGAACAATCCAAACGGCGAAAGACGTGCGGCGAGGAGAAGGAGGACAACGTTTGATCGTGCGACGCCCATCGTATGTACATGCACGCATGTCTACTACACACGTATATGTAAAGATATGCATCGATGTGTTACTCTAGATATAACTAGATACACCCATCACATACTCATATCTCGCGAAGGCAGTAGCACCCAACAGTCTTGCTGATACCAAGTAGCTGCTCAGCGTATTCATGGTGACTTTCTCCCGCCCTCGGGCGGGCAGCACACAGAAACTGTTCACCAGTGGGAGGGGAAGGGAGGGAGGGTCCGGCCCGAGACGGCGAAGATAATGTGTTCGAGGGGTTCGCGTCATCGGTGACGCACGTCATGTGTAAGTTTTGTCTGTCGAAGCTCTGCTGTGTAGGCTGTCGGTATACGCTGCTGCCCACCCATGCAGCACAGCAGCGACGAAGGTCTGGAACCCACAGAACCTACCACCACTGCCAGAATCAACTAAACTGATATCCTCCGCCGACGCCCATTATGAAATCCGCCAAGCCCTTGTGGCGAGGCCACGGCGTGCAAGGCAACGAATGTCCATCCAAGCTCGTGACATGGTGATTTTTAATTTAGAAATTCCCAAGTCTTTTCATATTTTGGGGTTTTGTCAATAACCGCAGAAACAAGCCACATATGTTCGACGATTTTACCGAGCTCCAAGAATGGTATGTGCCATGTCGGGGTACTCGCACATCCTCTCGGCCAGCTAGCTGTTTGTGTTGCTAGACATGCGGGAGCAGATAATATACGCAATCTGTACACGGCCGCTCCATGTCGTGTCGACGCGGCGGCGACGCCAGCGCGGTCCTTCAAGATTGGTGATCGCTACTGGCCCAGAATCGGCCGTCACCGAACGGCCTCTGCTGTTGGAAGGCCGCGATCGCCCTCTCCAGGCCGAGCGATCCACGAAGCGCCAGACACCCGTGCGCAGAGCGTCTCGGCACGAGCTTGCCGCAGTTCCGAGCAGGAGGCAGCAGGATCGGGCCCAGACATGCGACGTCTTGCTTGTTTCAGGACGCCGTCCCCGGAAGTCCCGACCCTCTCCCCGGGACCGGTTTTTTATCTCGAATCGTCTTTTTTTGACGGTCCCGAGGCCCGGCGAGGGCCCCCCGAGGCCGAAACTGGCCAAAAACTTCCCGTCCTGATTTTGGTCACGACGCGATCATGTTTGGTGTTTGGGGGGATCCTTGGGCAGGACGTGGTCAGCAAGCGCACCACCAGCGGCGCAGGCGGCAGGCCCGCCGCGGTCCCGCACCGGAGCCCCGCGCCCGCCAGCGGAAGCCCCGGCCCCGGCGGCCAGGCCCGCGGGGTCGCTGGGGCGCAGCATGCCGCTGCGGGCGAGCAGCCCGAGCCGCCTCCGCTCCCGTCTGATGGGCTTGTTTTCCACCACCACCACCACCCCAAGTCGGAGGGAGAGGGGGTCCTCCTCCTCCTCCTCCTCCTCCT
>CAUYUJ010016946.1:156725-159225 GCA_963575745.1 Prorocentrum cordatum
CCAGCGCCCCCCCGCCCCCTCGACTCGTCATGGGGGCGGCGCGCCAGACCACGCCGCGGCCCTCATGCGCGGGCGAACTGTCGGTCGGGCAGCGACGACAGCGCAGGCGGAGAGAGCACCTCCGCTGCCTCACCGCCCCCAGGTGCAGACGGCGGCACGTTGATGGCGTTGAAGAAGCTGACGCGACCCAACTCGACCGTGGCGCGCCCAGGATTTCATGTACAGACTCGGGGAATCAAGGAGCTGATGATTATGGCCGGGAAGAACTTCCAGGCCCGCCAGAAGCCCATGCTGACCTTGCCACGCAGACAGCTGATCATTTCGTCTGGCTAACAGCCATCCAGGAACAGGCGCTGTCACAGGCGACCCAGGGTCGCGAGTTGGCAAAGTGCGGTTTGAAGAGGAGCAGACGGAGATGACTGATGTCGCGAAGGAAGAGCTGCTGGAGGCGAACAAGATGACGCAGGAGATTGTCGATGGGGCGGCGGCCCCGGGGGGCAGCGACAGCTTCTCTCGAAAGGTACGGCGTCGCGTCGAGTTGATCGATGTAGGAAATCCCTCCCGCCTGGTTGTCCCGGTATTAAAGAGGGCCCCGACGCAAACGACGTCGCGCCAAGCTGTGAACCCCATCCTCGCGAAGTCCCCCCTCGCCGTAAAGACCCCCTGCGTCCAAGCCAAGGCGCGCAATTGCAACGGAAAGGCGTTTCTTGACTTCGCCGGCACTCTGCAGGCTTCGACCTCTCGCTCGACGGCGATGACAGAGGGCCCCGTCCTGCCCCCGAGCCCGGAGGGCGGGCCAGACCTCGAGCTCCGCGTTCGGCGCGGCCCGCAGACCCCCCTAGGAAGTTCTCCGACTACTTAGGGGATATGAGGCAGGCCTTGGCGAATATCTCCGGGCCAGACAAAGTCGGATCGACGGTGGTCGGCGCCGCTGCAGACGCTTCGAAGAAGGGCCCCATCCCGGCGCAACATGTCGAGGCCTCGATAGCCGGTGACAGCCCCGCGGCAGGAAGGGGCCACTGCCACATTGATGCGGAGTGGGGGGCTTCGAGGAGACTGGAGAGGGCAATCGCGCAGGCCCCCTGCTCGCCCGCATCGGGGAAATCGGATCCTGCAGGCGAGGTCGGGGGCAGCTCGAATGAAATGGGGCCCGGCGGGGGAAGCGCGGGCCCCTCGGCATCTTGGAGCTCTGCCGGGCCCCAGTCGCCGGATACTGCTCGGGCAATTATCCGCGCGACACAGCGTCGCGATTATCTCTTCCTCCGTTGGCCGCGGGTGGAGTTTACCTCCCCTCCCGTCCAGTCTCTCTTTTTGTTTTCTCTTTCTCTCTCTCTCTCTCTCTCTCTCTCTCTCTCTCTCTCTCTCTCTCTCTCTATATATATATATATATATATATATTGTTTGCGTCTCTCTCTCTCTCTCTCTCTCTCTCTTTCTCTCTCTCTCTCTCTCTCTCTCTCTCTCTCTCTTTTTGTTGTTCTCTCTCTCTTCTCTCTCTCTCTCTCTCTCTTCTCTCTCTCTCCTCTCTCTCTCTATCTCTCTATATATGTATGTACACATATCTATATATATATATATATATTATATGTGTATGTCCTTCCCTTTCAGGGTATCTCTCTCTGTATCGTTTGTTATCTCTCTCTCTCTCTCTCTCTCGTTATCTCCCTCTCTCTATATGTTTCTCTCTCTCTGACTCTATGTTTGTTTGTTGTTTGTCCTCTATATCTCTCTCTCTCTCTCTTTCTTGTTTTTTTCTCTCTCTCTCTCTCTCTCTCTCTCTCTCTCTCTCTCTTATATATCTCTCTCTCTCTCTCTCTCTCTCTTGCTCTCCGAATGGGATGCCTGCGCTTTGTTGGCATCTGTCTCATCTGCGCGGGCCGGGGGAAACTCGCGTTCTCTGCGGGTTCAGGAGTTGTTTGGGCGGCGCCAGGTCGCACGCTTCTAGGAAATGCACGGGTCGAAAGCTGACTTGGCGATGCTTTCTGCTGAGCATCGCACAGGCGCCGTCCATGGGAGTTGCTTGGGCGACGGTTCAGCGGGCGGGCTCTCCACGCATCTCTCCGATGAGCTCTCTGGCTAGTTACACGACATTGGTCTCGTAGTGGTGGATGCAGGCAGGGCCCTCCGCTCGAAGTGCTCCAGCGTGGTTGGCGACCTGGCTATAGCGAGTGCCCATATGCCCAACGCGCGTGACCCTGCTGGCACGTATAGGAGTTGCCTCCAGCAGATCGTCGCGGTTCTTCCTCGTGCTCCCCACCGCCTGGTTCTGGTAGTTGACGAGTGGAATGTCGCCCCGGTGGAGGGCGCGGCGTCTGGCCGATGTGGATCTCGGACTTGGGGAGAAGCTCCAGTGCGATGTTTCCACGAAAATTGCAAGTCGCGGTGCGAACTGCGCCAAACGGACCCGACGCGCAAGGACATGGTGGGTGGTTGTGTCATAAGTTTCTCGAGACTGGGCAGAGTCTGCGCGACCGCCCCCCCCCCCGCCGGCGCAATCAAT
>CAUYUJ010016946.1:164225-213689 GCA_963575745.1 Prorocentrum cordatum
GACCCGCAGACAGGAGAGGGAGGAGCCTCAAGGGCCTCGGAGAAAGGAATGCGGGACCAGGATCCAGAAGCTAGAGGGCGCGCCTAGATTTGTACTAAGCCCGCCACCCCCCGACCACCACCTCCATAGTGGAGTACGTACTCCTCCCCGCTCGAAAGACGCGGAGGTGGTGGTGGAGGGGGGGGGACAAATTGTATTATAGGGTTGTGGGTCCCCTCCCCCCAACAGGTGAGAATCAAAGCCTGCATGTGGCCCGAGGAAGGAACGGAGGGGGGACCCACAACTTACTGGGGGGGGGGGGGCGCCCACGGGCCCAGGTGTCAGAAGTTGATGGGGATCTCTTCCCCCTCGCGGCCGCCAGCACCCCCAGGTCTGTTCCTGGGGGCTGGCACGCTCACCGCGAGGGGGTGATCACCAACCTGTACTCCGTGGGTTGGTGCTCGCCGTTGTTGTCGCTCGGGAGGCCGCCGTAGTTGCCGTTGCCATCATGTCCATCATAGTGCCACGTCTGTGCCTTTGTGTATGCGTCGGCGGTGGGCTGGAGTGTTTGCTCTATGGCCTGCGTCAGTGTCGTTGTCGTGGTGATGTCTGCAGGGCAGTTGCAAGCAGTGAATGCTGTGGTCAGGGTTGTGCTGCACGTCGTTGTGATGTATGCGTATTCCTGTAGCTGCAGGTGTCGGAGGCTGCTGTCCAAGATGATGGTAGGTGTGCGCGTCATCATCATCCGCTGTGCGGTCCGTAAGACGTGCCGCATGCTGTCGTTGTCTTGTCGTACCGCTCTGTGATGCGTGGGTGTGAGATCCAGTCGTCCCCAAGGTGCCTCTTGCGTCCTGAGGTTGAGGTCGCGGTCGAAGGTCGTGAGGTCGGCGTCGATGATGCAGAAGGCAGCGTGGTCGTATGGTGTCGTGGCCATGTCGGAAGCCGTTGGGTCAGGTTGGGGTGGGTGCATGGTTGGCAGGTGGTGGAGTTCGATGGAGATGCTGTGTCTGTCTGCGGTGGCTTGGAGGGCGTCGGTCACCGCGCTGGTGTGGTCGTGGTTGGCGGTGAAGAGCAGTACGATGCTGGGCTTTCCTGTGATGTCGGTCATTCCCGTGTCTGCTCGGTTGGGTCCGCTGTCTTGTGTGGTGGGTGCGTCGGTGGGTAGTTGGGCTGGTATTGGTCGGTGGTCGTGGTCGGCGTGGGTTGGTGGTCCCAGTGCTGGCCCATGTAGCTGGATGGGTGGCCGCTCGGCGTAGTCTTCTGGAAGCCCAGCGTGTCGGTTGGATCGTCGTACGCGTCGGGTCTCCTCCTTGTGCGCGTCGATGTCTTCTGTTGGCGGCTTCGCTCCGAACTGCATCAGTGTGGCTGCACACCGGTGTGACGACTTGACGTGTTTGGTAAGTCTGTTCGCGGTGTAGAAGTACTTCAAGCATACCTGGCAGGTGTCGCCGACGATGTAGTTGTCTATGGTGTGCTTGTCCTGGTGGACGGCGTAGACATGCTTGTTGTGTGCTGCTTTGGTCTTGAATGTAGCACCGCAATGGTAGCACATAACTCTGGCTGGTGCTGGTGTCGTGGTTCCTGCTTGTCGGGGTAGTGGCAGCACTCCCAGTGCTGTTGCCGTTAGCGATAGGTCTGCCCGCAGCTGGTCCTGCGCTGCTCGGTCGGAGGATGAGTCTTGTGCGCGCTTGTAGGTGCTCGTAATAAAAGACTTGACCGTGTGCATGTCGTTGCGTGCAGCCTTGATGAAATCGATGATGTCCTTGGGTGCGGTGGTGATGCGGGTGCCGTCGCAGTGCTGTCGGCATGTGTGGATGTCGTTGTTGATGGTTTGCGTCCAGGTGCCGTTGACTTCGATGTCGTAGTCAATGAGTGCCTGCGTTTCGTACGGGCATCCTTTTATGAGTCGCAAAAGTTCTCGCAGTCGTAGCCATCGTAGTCGGTCTTCGAGGTTCGGTAGTTGAGCACGTGCCAATATCTGCTCGTTGGTGATGTGCTTGTCCTTCATGGCCTTGTGCGTAATTCCTATTGCCTGTCGAGCCGCAGTGACGTAGGCTGTGTTGATCCTGTGGTAGTCCCGCGCTGTTGTGATGAGCCATGTCCCCGCGTTAAATAGCAGTCTTGAATAGCCGAAGGACTCGAGGTAGTGGATCTTAGTCTGGATGGAGATGGCTTGTCGTTGGAACAAGGTGCGTCGGAGTGGGCCTGTTGTCTCGCGTAGCGCGATGGTGCGTGCTGCCGTCTCCTGGCCCATGTCGTTCCTGTCGTTGAACATCGCGCCCAGCAGCTTGGTGCTTCTAGCGATGGTGACGCAGAGCCCCATGTCGGTGATGCTGTGGTTGTCCCGTATCATGGTCCGTGTAGCTCTTTTGCCTGCGACGGTGTTGGGGTAGACGATGAAGCTGGACTTCTTGGTGTTGATCGGGAGGCCTCTTCGCAGTGTCGCGCGTATGAGATGTCCCCACATCTTGGTGATGAGTGCGTGGATCATGGTGCCGTCTGCCGTGGATGCAGCCGCCTTGACGTCGTCTACGAAGGATGTAGAGGACAGTGTGGCGTTGTGGTCGCAAGCTCGGAGACGTGGTGGGGCATGCGGTATGTCGAAAGTCGCTCCATCCTCGACGGCGTGGTCGTGGTAGTCTCGCGTGACGTCCGCCATGAGCATGTTGAATGTGAAGTCGGCTGTTGGTACGCCAGGGCGTGTACCAAGTCGTGGTGCTGCGTAGCTGCACTGGTCGTCGATATAGAACCAAGTCCCAGTGTGTGCCTCCGTGAGCATGTCGACAATGTGTTGGTTGTCCACGTGTTGGTTGACAATGCCGTTGTCGGTCATGAGGGCCTCAATCGCGGGAAGCATGACATGGGGGATGTCGATGTGGGCGAGAAGGTCGTCCAGCTGCTCCTTGGTCTGGGTGAAGTTGTACACGAGCTGGTTGACTACCTTGTGGAAGGCTGCTTTCAAGTCTATCATGATGATGACCATGTCGTGCTTCACGTGGTAGGCGGTGTTGGATAGGAGCCGCATCGTCATGTGGTTGATGTCCGTGCTGTAGTGGTGTCGACCTCCCGTCTGAGTGGAGAAGAGCATCGTGGGGATGAGGTCCTTCATGCATTGTCTGATGTATCTGTAGTGGTGCTTGATGACGGTGTTGGCTAACGTGATTGACCGCTGGTTGTTCAGGTCCTCCTCGCTGCCCTTGCCCTTCCAGAAGTACGTCATCCTGGACCCCTTGAGAGCTACGCCCTCCCTGCAGAAGAGCGCCGCTTTGGTGATGATCGGATGCATGTGTCGGGCCATCTGCCGTGGGGCGATCTTGGAGAAGTCGTCGGATACGCGATCTGGTCCTGGTGCGCGGTGATGTCTCGCTTTGTGAAGGATGTCGGTGAGCTCGTAGATGCTGGCGAAGTTGTTGACGTGGCGCGTTCTCCTGGGCTGAGCTGGGTCGGTCCTGTCCTCCTTGGCGTTGTATCTGTCAACCACGTCCTGAGCGGAGAGGATGTCGGCTGCTTCGTTGTGTCCGAAGTGTCGTGTGGCTGCGTCGGCCTTGCTCGTGGAACTGTCGAGGACAGTGCCGTCTGCTGCGTTCATCATGGGGTATGCTTGCCGCTTACGTCTCTTGCGGCCGCCGAATAGCAGGAGCTTCTTGGTGTACTTCCACTCGGTGTACGTGTCGCCAGTGCGCTTTGCGTCCATTGCCTTTTGTGCTTGCTCTTCCAAGAACGCGTCGTAGTCCCTGCCGGTCATCTTGACGATTACTTTTCTCGTGGCGTCGATCCAGTGCCGTACGTGTTGTAAAAACCCATGATAGTCGGGGTTGTAAGGGAAATTCGCTGCAGCGTAGTTGAGCATGTAAGTCTCGCAGTAAGTAGTGTGGATCGCCTCGGGAGTCATCTGAAGGGTCGGGTCGTTGTGGATGTCGTTGATGAGCCTTTGGATTCTGCGCTTTGTCGTGCTAGCTGTCGCTCCATGTGTTGTTGCCTTACGGAGGAGCTTCATGAACTTCCGTCGGCTGAGGACAAAGTCGAGCGTGGTCTCTGAGATGTACTCCTGGTATTTCTTCTTCCCACTTCTTTTGAACGCTGAGGTCGCTGCGTCCATGATGGTCAGCATGTACTGGTGGATGTGCTCATCGTAGTCCGTCCCCCATGACGGTAAGACAGTAGCGTCCAGGTGCATCTTGAAGGTCTCGACGGCCTTCTCGTCATTGAGCTGGTGCTTGTCGATCTTCGGAAAGAGCTGCTTTGGCGCAGTGTGCCGCACGGTCCAGCAGGCTCGAGCTGTAACTGGCAGGTGATCCTCGCGGTGATGCTGCCCTTGTCGGTGTTTCTTCATGGTCTCAATGTCGGCCAATGTCCTGACGTCGGTAATGTGGCTGATGAGCGTATCGTCCGCGATGATGTAGTCGATGCGATGCTTGTGCCCATATGCGTCTGTCCACGTGTGATGCTCGTCGCCGTTGGAGATCACGGTGTTGGCGATGACGTAGTGCCCTGCGGCTGCTATCTCGTGAAGTTCCTTGCCGTTGCTGTCCTCGGTCTGGGAGAGTCCAGCAGGTCCAACAGATGTCGACTGCACGCTTCCAAGTCGGCCGTTGGCGTCGGCGAGCATGAGGTTGGGTCTGTGCTGTTGTACGAGCTTCTGTAGTCGCTGCCAGAAGTCTTGTCGTTCTTGAGGACCTTTCTTGCTGTGAGGAGCATGAAATACACAAATGGTGGTATTGATGCAGTCCGTAGTGACTTTGACGATGAGGATCCTTGGCTCACTGATGAGAACGTGGCAGTGTCTGGGCTCGAAGTGCTGTGGGCCGTCCTTGTTGTAGGCGTAGGGCTTCTCCACGTTGATCCATAGCTCACATCCAGCGTTGTAGTGGTCGTGCGGGCTGCTGATGATGAAGTATCCGTTCCCAGTTGTTGTACGTCGTTCGTTGCGCGCCTCCTGAATGCCGATGATGTGGAGTCGCTTTTCTTGAAATTGTCGTCGAAGCAAGGGTCCCCGCCACTGGTGTGCAAGCCGAGCTGCCTTTGTGAACTTCTTCTGCTGCTGAGCGTCGGACTCTCTGACACTCTCGGCGTTGTAGGTTGCAATGGAGAGCTCGATCTTGGTTTCTTTGGCAGAGACCGTCTTAGGCGCCATGAGGTGTCGAACACTAGCATTCCGAGTTGGTAATCCAAAGCGTAAGGTGGCACCTTCGCGTAGTGGGTAAGCTGCTCGATCGGGATGTTCAGGCTGGAGGATCGACTCCCATTGGTAGTACTTTGTGTCCGCAATGATGTCTCTGAAGTTGTGCGGGATGGTGTCGTAGTCGTGGCCTCTCTCGTAGCGCTTGCGTGTCCTCTTTGAGATTCCGTCGGCGAGCTCGTTCCACGGCATGCCTTCGTGACTCGGGACGTGATGCAAGGTGATGTCGTTTTCGTTCTTGAGCGTGTCGAAGATGACCTTCATGAATCTCGCAAGATGTTCATCTGCTGATGCTGTGGCGCGTCCCATGCATATGTTGATGGCCGTCTCGCAGTCGGTGTGGATACAGATAGGTTGCGGCTCGGCGACGGCGATGGACCACATGAGAGCCTGCACGATGGCCATGATCTCGCCTGTGGTGTTGGTGGTGCTGCGGTCATTCAACTTCATGTTGTGGCTCTTGCTGACGATGCTGCTGAAGGCTCCTCTGAACGTGCGTTGGTCGTGTTCACCACCTTCTTGTAGTACCAAGAATGCCCATGAGCAGCAGTCTGGTCTCCGTGCGTTGTGGGAAGCGTCAGTGAAGATGTGCTTTGCGCTGTGGGCATTGTTGCCTTTCGTCGTATTGTTGAGCGCATATGTTGCTGCTGGGTGCAGGTCATCACCTTCGATGTTGGCGTTGAGAAAGGGGGCGGTCGTGGCCCGTATTCGTCTGATCAGTCCTCTGGTGTCCCCTAGGTCGCATGTGCAGTCGCCTGGTGGTTGCAGGCCGTGATATCTTGTGATGTCGAGATTGGCCTCGTGGTAAGATGGTTGCGGTTGTTGGGGCTGCTTGTCGGCGCTGGGATTGGGTGGTCGCTGTACTCGAAACGGTAACAATGCTGTCGCCTTCTGCTGTCGTCTGTGTGCAGCTTGTCCGTTGTGCGTTGTTGCATAAACTCCTGTTGGGCATCGAAAGGGGTGCATGGCTGTCTTTTGTCGTTGACGCCTTTCACCTGTGGCCACGTGGCAGTCTCTGTCGGGTGCTGCTGTGCCATGTCCAGCGCCCTGGGATGCTGTCAGGACTACTGGTGGATGGCCGGTGGGCTGCTGTGTCGGAAGCGTGGTGGTATGTCTTGCTGAGGGTGGCGGTGGGCTGGGTTGCAGGGCTTGGAATCGATTGTGGGTCGTGGTGTACGTAGATGTCTGCTGTGCTGTTAGTCGCCGTCGCTGCTGCCGTCGGACTCGTGCCAGAAGCCGCGTGCGAATGGCGTCGTCATCGAGGTGGAAGTTGCCGCTATCCATCTTGCTGCTGTTATCGAGGAAGGTATCCTCGATCCCAGGGAAGTAGTCTATCGTGATCGCACTGTGGTACTCGGGCGTCTCGTTGTGGACGTCGGAGCCGTTGAGTTTCCGTGCATGCATAGAGCCAAAATGGCTAGTTGTGGTGACCGTGACGTCGGGCTTGGGTCGCTCGAGTCGGGGTGGTGTATGTAACCAATTCGTCTCGTCGCCTGGCCTCGCCCTTGGTGTGGTCGGCGTGACACGCTGAGTGCTCTCAGAGATGGTGGAGCGAGGTAGGTCGTGCCTTGGCGATGTGTCGGAGGTGGCGGCGTAGGAGCCAGGTGGCGCTCGTGGAGGTGTCAACCTGCGCGAGGTGCCATCTGGGGGGACCCTCCCCAGTATGGCAGTCGAGCTTGGGTGGGGGCGCGAACCGCTCGAGTGGATTTCCCACTCTTCGGTCGGGTGGCGCCTATGGTGGATAGTTGTTGGTTGTCCATCGGTTGCGTCGTGCTGGTAGTGTGAAGCAAGTGAAACTGCTGCCGTTTTCCGTCGGGTCTGATCTGCTATCCCCAAAGCAGGAGTCAGTACACGTGGACTGGTGGTGTGTGTCGGAAGGTGGCTGTCAGAAGTGCAAGTCACCTGCACCCCCTGGGTCGTCAGGTTGGTTGCGGTCTGCAAGCTAGTGGAGTCTGCTGTCGAGGAGGGAGGATGGCAGAGTCGGCTGTCTATGTTGCCTGGCGCTCGGTGCTGATCCGCAGTCCCCAAAGCGGGTGTCAGCCTGTCGAGGTCAGTCGGTGTAGGCTTCCCTAGTGGAAGGCGGGGTGGGTGTGCGTGTCTGAAGCTGCAAGTTACCTGCACCGCAGGGGTCGCAAGGTTCGTTGCTGCGTCTGTGACATTGTGATGCTGTGTGGCGCTGGGCCGATAGTTACGTATGGTCGCTTGAGGCCGCCCAGGGGCCTGTTGCTCTGGTCTTTTTCGACGGGTCCGATGAGCCAGAGCGCCCTCATCGGGGTCGTTCGTATCTAGTTTTTTGGACGCAGCGCGGTGTCCGATCCTTCATCGTCGGGATCGGCACGGAGAGGGACGCGGTCGGATATGTCCACGAAGCCGTCACCGCTGTCGTGGATACGGACCTTCCGCGGTGGTCGTGATGTGGAGTCCTGTCTCTTGAGGGCCGATCGGGTTCGTGAGGGTGGCGCTGACTGGGCCCTGTCGGGCGTTCCCATATGGAATCTGGGTGGAGGGATGATGGGGCTGTAGGCTTGGGTTGGGGTGATGCTGGTGATCGGTCGAGTCTTGGGCGTGGTGGGTACTTCGTGCTCGTCGTCGCTGAGATCGATGAGAATTGTGGTAAGGGGCGTGGATCGCTGTTGGTCGTCGGGTGTCGATCTCGTGTCGGGGGGGGCGGACATGGCACGCACTTCGGGGAAGATGATGTGTGGGGTGGGGGGAGTGGCCTGCGCAGCTGGGATGGGGGTGTCGGTGCCTTCGAGGTCGGAGTCGTGATGAAGGTCAGGAATGGGCGTAGACTGTCCGTCGTCGTGCTGAGAGAGGTAGCCGTCGTCGGCGATGGGCGTGGGAGAGCACGAAGATCTTGGAGAGCTCGATTGGTGTGCTTGTGTATCGCCATGGTGTGCTTCAGAGGGCTTGTCGTGGTCGGCATCGCTGAGTGGGGCGATACTGGCTGGAGGGTGTGTGGGCGTTCTGTCGTGGGTGTGGTCGGGGTTCGGGGCGGGTGGTGAGGTGGGTGGTGCGGCTGCAACGCCGAGGTCTCGTAAGCTCCATGCGTCTGAGTTGGACGTGGAATGAGCTGCGTTCGGTGGAGAGCTCATCTGTCGTAGCTGCTCGAGGTAGATGTCGGCGTGTGGGTGAGGCAGCTCGTAGGGGCCTGGGATGATCGCGGTGAGGGCGCCTTCGATCTCGCGTTGGATGCGCTTCTCCTCTGTGTCGGCTAACGCCTGCTGTCTGTTCTCCTCCTCGACTCTCTCGCTGAATCTCGTGTTCAATTCTTGCAGCAAGTCAAGATCAAGAGGGTCATGAAGAAGCTCGGCTTGTCGAAACTCACGTTGCATTTCCTCCCTTTCCTTTATTCGCATCTCCTCGGTCGTCGCCAGGCGGTTGATGTACCTGTCGTGGAGCTGCTGCTCGGTGAGGTGTAGGTTGGCACGTTCGCCTTGGAGACGGGCTCGTTCGTGCTGGTGCTCGGTGCGAATCGTGGCTGCTTCGTGTTGTTGCGCACGCAGTTCACCGTACTCCTCGAGGATCTTCTCTTTGGCTTGCATGAGTGCCGATGATTCCGCATGAGCCCTGCAGTTGATTTCATGAAGCTGTCGTTGCTGAGCCAGTCGAAGTGCGTCTTCTTGTTGCTGCCCTCTCATCTCGTGCTGGAGTAGGAGGTTGTGAGCACACTGAGCTTCCTCCTGTTGAAGGCGGTGCTCGGATATTAGATGCTGGAGCCAAAATGGCTTAGCCTCCCGTAGTTCGTGTTGCTGTACTGCTTCCCGCCGTGCAAGGTGACCACGTGCGGCGTCGTGAAGTAGTTGGTGCTGTTCGAGCTCGGTCTTCATGCGATGTGCCTGTTCAGCTTCATCTTCCTGACGTCGTTGTTCGGACTGTCGTAGGAACCGTTGTGCCTGCTGATGTTCTAGGTGGCGGTTGCGCACGTTGATCTCGTCTATCTCCTCCTGGAAGCGGCGCTGGAGTCGTTGCTCGTGGTGCTGTAGTTCGAGATGAAGCTCGTTGAAGGCCTTCCGAGACGTGTGTGCTTCCATGCGCGCAAACTCCTCCTGCAACTGTTCGCGGTGCTCGGATTGTCGGAGATCAGCTTGTTGGTGGAGGTGAGCTAGGTGATGCTGATGGGGTCCCGTGTGTTGTCGCTGCTGTTCCACCTTTTTGGAGAGGTCCGTGATCATCGCAAGCAGCTCTTTGTGACCTTTTTGGTGTGGGTCGTCCTGCTGTCGAAGTGGTGCTGCTGCTGGTGCTGCGTACTGCTGGGGTCGATGATCTTCGCGCTGTCGTGGGTGAGGTGTCTGTGTCCGAGTCCTGCGCCTGTTGTGGTGGTCCTTCTCGCTCTCGTCGTTGTCGCTGTAGAAGTCGTCATACTCGAGGTCGGTTGTGGCGTCGTCCCTCTTCAACTTCGACTCCTGGAGTAGAGCCCGTAGTATCCTCAAGCTGCCCTCCGTGTTGTCGAGCTCGGTCTGCATCTTCCTGATGTCGTCCTTGAGCGCATTTTTTTGCCTGACCGTGGTGTCGATGCATCGGCGGTAGTAGTGCACCCGCTCGTCGGGAGACAACGTGAGGAGGAGCATTGCCTTGTTGACGGACAGCTCTGCGACGATCTTGGCATCGTCGACGCCGACGGCGCGTGCGCCCTGAGCTTGGTCTGCCAACCGAGCGATGCGTCCGCGCTTGGTTGTCACCCAAAGGCGGCGCATGTCCTCCTCCAGCGGGGGCGTGGAGAAGCTCTCGTGGGACTGCATGCGCACGTCGTCGGCAGGGAGGACCTGGTCGAGGATCTCGCGCTGCTTCTTGGAGAACTGGAAGCCGTCGAAGAAGTTGTGCGCGCCGTAGTGCTTCCTGCTCTGCGTCCGTGACTTTGTGCGAGGTGTGGAGCGAGCCCGTGAGCCTTTCTTGTGGGTGTCCTCGCCGTGGTGGGTGAAGTGGTGAGCATGCTCGTCCTTGGCGTCGCCGTCGTACTGGTCGTGGCCGTCGCGGTCCTGCTGCCAGCTCTGGTCGTCGTTCTTCCCGTACGTCCTGCGTCGTCGCGTCCGAGATCCCGACCTCCACGGCCAGGGCTGAGCTCCGACGGGATGACCACGAGAGGCCACGCGCTGGTGCTTCCAGTCCTGCGCCATCTTGTCGTCGGGCTGGGCGCTGTGGTGCTCCGCGAGGGTCCTCGCGGCAGAGAGGACTCGGAGCAACGTGCGCGCCTGAGCACGTTGCTGCCGCTGGCGCCGATGCCAGGATGGTTCGCCTTCACGAGGCGTCCTGGCGGGGCGCCTGCCGCGGCCGCGGCGCCGAGCGATGGCTCGCGGCGCGCGAGCCCGAGCACGAGGGGGCGACCGACGAGGGCGACGACGGCCCAGCCCCCCTCAGCCCGTGGCTTCCTCCTCCTCCTCCTCCTCCTCCTCCTCCTCCTCCTCCTCCTCCTCCTCCTCCTCCTCCTCCTCCTCCTCCCAGATATGGCGGTGCATTGGCGGCCCTTTGGGTGGCCCAGTGAATAAATGCCGCATTTCCGGCCCACAGGCGGATCATGTTGTTCGCTCCCACAGTTTACGTCTCCATGGCGAGCAGTCAATCGCACAGCAACTTTTTAGGAGCATCCTCAGTTTTCGCCTCTGGGGGGGCCTCTCGGGGGGGCCTTTGGGTCTGTCTGAAGGATCCCTGGGGACGGCTTAGGGTTCGTGAGCCATGCTGGAACCATCTGTTCGCCGTCTTGGCGACACCCAGGGATGGGGGTCGGTGAATCACAGGGCAGGAAAAACCGCCAGGCGCCCAGTGGCCAGCTGGTACGACTACAATCAACCCGCATAGTAAGGGTGGGCAGCCGTCCCAAGGGTACCCTTGCATCCCTGCCATCCCTGCCTCCTCGGTCCATCCTTGGCCGCTTTCGCTGGCCGCGCCCCGTTCGAAAAGTTCCGACGTGGCCTTCCAAGGCCCTTGCATCCTTATCACGCGTCCTTACCATACTGGTTGACCGTACGCTCCACGGTTCCCTTTGCGCTCCTCCCCCTTCCCATTATCCAAGATCGCAGGCCTTCTTCTCTCTTGACGCTGAGCACGGCGTTCGCTGGTCGCTCGCCCGCCGTAGTGGGCCCGCAGAGAGCCTGCGCGCAAAGGTTGCCCTCTGCGGAGAAGCAGCAAGGGGGACGCGCCGATAGCATACGACCGCCTTGAGGGAGCCAAGGGCGCTTGCCTCACGCAGGCTTCCTGGGTGTCCTGTTCGGGTCCTGTTGGGGTTCCGAGCGCGTCGTGGGAGCAGCTGCCGGGCAGTCTGGAGACTCAAGAAGCGAAGGTCGTTACCAACATCGGACCAAAGCCAATGACGATTCAAAAATGCCTGACTCATGGTTGTCTCTTGAGGTCCTGCTGAGACCTCCTCGGGTTTTCATGCGGCCATGCTTGGCCGTCCTGGGCCCGTCTTGGGCGCCTGGGGGGTCTCATCGTCTTGGAGTCCTCTTGGGTTGTCTCGGTGCTCTCTTTGGCTGTCTGACGTCCATCCAGGGGCAAAATTGGGGCAGCACTCTTGTGCCTTCCTGGGGCTCTCTCTGGCGTCCTTCAGGTCGTCCTGGGGCGATCTTGAGCACCCTCTGGCCCGCGGGCAGTCTGAAGACCGAAAAGCGAGCATTCACAGAGACCTCTTGGGTGTCAGATTGTTGTAGCTTATTTGGACATCTTCGAGCGATCTTCGGCCAAGAGTGAACCATATTGACAGTCGTGGGAGTCTCGTGGATTATTTTGAAGCCATTTGAGCCGCCACCTTGGGGGCCTCCCGTGAATCCACGGCACAGCCTGGTGGGATACGCGAGGCCCGGGGTCCCCACTTTCGGTCATTTCCATGACCTATCTTGGAATAGTGCACTCTTCCAAATCTTCGCTCGCTAATACGGCCAAGGCCGCCATTGTTCCCAATTCGGCGCCCGCAGAGCGGGAGCCACGGCGGGTGCCGTTTTCGAGAAAGTAGATTGTCAATCTGGCAGGTCGGCGTGTCTCCGAGCCGGCCTGGGGCAGTCCTGGGGCTCTCTTGGGCCTCTCTTAGGCTGTCTTGGACCCTTCTTGGGTGGCCTGTAGCGGCGTCGGACGCAACTCATGGGCGCCTTGGAGATCCTCTCGGGGTGTCGCGCGGTCCTCCAGGGCGATCCTGTGACCGCCAGGCGAGGGAAGGAACAAAGCTCTCCCAGGTGTGGCTGGTCGGGCGGGCGGGGAGGCCGAGCTCGCCCCCCCCGCCCCCGCCGAGGTCGCGCGAGTGGGCGGCGCGATGGGCGCCACCGACCTTGACTGCGAGGAGGTTCGGCAGCGCCCTTCCCCTCTCTCCCTGCAGTGCGCGCGTGGGGCGGGCAGGGTCCAGGTCCCTGGGTCCGCCCCTGGCTCTTCCCGGGGCGTCGCGCGCGCAGCCCAGTGCTCGTGGGGCGTCGGCACACTGCGCGGGGTGGCCGCCCACCCGGGGGCGATAAACACTTACGGTCAAGTCGAGCACGTCCCTCGACAGGAGGAACATTTCAAACAAGTCCATGCATATAGGTGGTTTCTGCCATGTTTTTGGGAATGTGTGAGTCTTTGGTTTGCCTGTGTCTCACCTGTTCTTCCAGAAGTTGCGTTAGGAGGGACGTGCCCGACCTAACCCTGCGGGTGCTCCGCGGGCAGCTCGTGGCCCGAGCAGCGGTGCGCCGGAGCGCCGCGTGCGCGGACGCGGAAGGAGAGCGCCGCGCCCGCCTCGCCGAGAGAGGAAGGACGACGACGGCGATAACGACGACAACGACGACAACGACGAGGGAGGAGGGAGGACGGCGACGACGCGAACGACGACGAAGGAGGAAGGACGGCGACGCCGACGACGACAACGACGAGGGAGGGGGAAGGACGACGACGGCGATAACGACGACAACGACGGCAACGACGAGGGAGGAGGGAGGACGCGGGCCGCTGCCCTGCCTCGACAAGTGCAAGTGTTACGTCGCATTGTAGGGGCAATCAGGGTGCAATTATTTTTTGGGCTGCACCCTTGCACCCTTGCACCCTTAGCTAACGGAGCATCCCTGCACCCTTGCACCCTTGCACCCTTAGCCGCTAAGGGTGCAACCCTGCACCCTTGCACCCTTGCACCCTTAGCTAAGGGTGCAGTCCTGCACCCTTGCACCCTTGCACCCTTAGCCGCTAAGGGTGCAACCCTGCCCCCTTGCACCCTTGCACCCTTAGCTAAGGGTGCAACGGTGCACCCTTGCACCCTTGCACCCTTAGCCGCTAAGGGTGCAGCCCTGCCCCCTTGCCCCCTTGCACCCTTAGCTAAGGGTGCAACGGTGCACCCTTGCACCCTTGCACCCTTAGCCGCTAAGGGTGCAGCCCTGCCCCCTTGCACCCTTGCACCGTTAGCTGGAAGTCGGCGGCCTTTCCCCGCCCCAGTGAATGGCAGCCTGCACGGCCGCCGAGTCCAGAGGAGTCCAAACTCACAGGGGGACCATAGGGAGTGAAGGAGGAGCAGGCGGAACACATCTCGTAAAATACAGCCACCTCCCCCAGTTTCTCTTCGTCCTCCTTGCCCCGTCCTTGCCGCTCCTCCAGATTCCTTCTCCCACTCCGGCCCCTCCCTCTCCTCCTTCTCCTCCTCCTCATCCTCATCCTCCCCCTCCTGCTCTATGCGCCGTTGCGGTTTTAAGTGCGAGGGCGCAAGGGTGACAGGGCGCAAGGGTTGCACCGTTGTGGCTGGCAGCCCTGTCTCAAAAGATTTGGTTTTTATTGTTGACTCCCCCCCGGCCCCCCGCCCTCTTGGGAATTATGCTCCCCCGGGAGCCTCCAGGGGCCAGGATGCAGGGCGCACGGGTGCAAGATTGCAAGGGTAAAAAGTGCCAGGGTGCAAGGGTGTACGG
Source organism: Prorocentrum cordatum (assembly GCA_963575745.1). NCBI lineage: Eukaryota > Dinophyceae > Prorocentrales > Prorocentraceae > Prorocentrum > Prorocentrum cordatum. The sequence goes on from CAUYUJ010016946.1 coordinate 178,230, forward strand.
GTGCAGGGGTGTAAGGTCGCAAGGCGCCCTTGCAAGGGTGTAAGGGTGCAGAGGTGCAAGAGGGCCAGGGCGCACGGAAGAGTGCAAGGCCGTAAGGGTGCAAAGGTGCAAGGGGGCAAGGGTGCAAGGGTGCAAGGCCGTAAGGGTGCAACGGTGCAAGGGTGCAAGGGTGCCAGGGTGTACGGGCGCAAGGCCGCACGGGTGCAACATTGCAAGGGTGCGAGGGTGTAAGGGTGCAAGGGTGTAAGGGTGCAGCGGTGCAAGGGTGCATGTGTACAAAGGGGTCAAGGTGCAAGGGTGCAAGGGTGTAAGGGTGCAGCGGTGCAAGGATGCATGTGTACAAGGGGGTAAAGGTGCAAGGGTGCAAGGGTGCAAGGGTGCAGCGGTGCAAGGGCGCATGTGTACAAGGGGGTAAAGGTGCAAGGGTGCAAGGGTGTACGGTTTCAAGGCACCTCGATGTCCGGGTGGGTTGGGTTCTTCGCTCCTGGGCGAGTGCGCAAACGCCACTCGGCGTCGTCTCCGCCCCCGCCGCGGCCTGCTCGCCGCGACCACGGAGGACAAATTGAAGGGGAGATGGGGGGAGAAAAACCAGGAGGAGGAGGAGGAGGAGGACGAGAAGGAGGAGGAAAAGGAGGGGAATGGGCGATGATGGTTCTTATGGCGATGATGGGGGGGGGAGAAGCAGGAGGAGGACGAGGAGGAGGGGGAGGAGGAGAGAAAAGAAGGAGGAGGAGGAGGAAGAGGAGAGAAGGCGGAGGAGGGGGAGGAGGAAAAGAGGAAGAGGAGAAATATGAGTGAGGTGTATATGTTTCTAAGATGTGCTCAGCACGTGAAACCTTTGTTTCAATGCAGTTCCACTGAGCTCGGCGGCCGTGGGCCCTGCCATCCACTGGGCCATGGTAAGGCCGCCCACTGGCAGCTAAGGGTGCAAGGGTGCAAGGGGGCAGGGCTGCACCCTTAGCGGCTAAGGGTGCAAGGGTGCAAGGGGGCACCGTTGCACCCTTAGCTAAGGGTGCAAGGGTGCAAGGGGGCAGGGCTGCACCCTTAGCGGCTAAGGGTGCAAGGGTGCAAGGGTGCACCGCTGCACCCTTAGCTAAGGGTGCAAGGGTGCAAGGGGGCAGGGTTGCACCCTTAGCGGCTAAGGGCGCAAGGGTGCAAGGGTGCAGGGATGCTCCGTTAGCTAAGGGTGCAAGGGTGCAAGGGGGCAAGGCTGCGCCCTTAGCGGCTAAGGGTGCAAGGGTGCAAGGGTGCAGGGATGCACCATTACTGGCTAAGGGTGCAAGGGTGCAAGGGTGCACCCCGAAATTAGCAACCCTGATCGCCCCCACGCTGCTTCGTCGGGCATGTCCCTCTACAGCAGGAACATTCAAGAATACTCCGAGAATCGTCTGGGGGCGGTTTGTTCTACCATCTTTGATCATGTTGGCGTGTGTGTTTCCTGTGCGTCATTTCTCGTCCAAGATCCGCGTGCAGGGGGACGTGCCCGACCTAGTACAGGTGCCCCACGGGGGCCCTCCCCACCTCTGCGGCTGCCAGTCGGATCGGGGCTTGCCCGCACCCCCCTGCGATCGCCAGCGCCTGCGCTGCTTGCCTCCCTCGCGCCGTGTCCTCCTCCTATCCTCCGCGTGGCCTCGCCCGCGGCTGAGCCGTCGAGAGGCTGGCGGGCTTCGCGAGCTTCCCGAGGCCTCGGCGGGGAGGGCCAGCGAGCGCTGACGGCCTCAGCCCGCAGGCGAGACGCCTGCGAGGCTGGCGCTCGCCGCCCCCCCTTCTCGGAGGAGACGAAGGCGACGTCACCGCCAGGGGGGGCCACCTCTGGCGAGGAGGTCCACGAGCCCTCCTCGAGCGGGGGACGGGGAGGTCGCGAGCGGGGAAAGGGGACCACTTCACCAGGAGGACCCGCCCTAGCTGCTGGGACTGGTGTTGGTGTCGCTCTTTCTCGGAAACTGGAACATATACATTACCAGTGGCGGGCTCTCTTTCAATCCCATGATTTTTTCAGGGTCGGGGACGACGTCGGGGTGGTGTGGTGTACACTTTTCCTTTGTTTTCTTAGGCAAACACCGAAACATGCATACACCAGGATCCCGTATACACCAGAATCCGCGCTCCTGTGCGAATTTCCGCGCAGGGTCGGGAAAAGCGTCGGTGTATAGAGTTCGGTTCCCTACTTCCTTGTTTACCCCCGCGCCGCCCTGGCTCCCGGCGGCTGGAATTCCTCACGAATGCAGCTTCTGCGTTTTCCGCTTAGGGCCCTCAGTTGCCATTTTGGGGCCCCGGGCCCGTCGAAGAGTTGGCCGGAGTGAAGACGGCAGCCCCCCGGATTCGGAGGTGTCCAGTGGGCATGTCTCGAAAGTGTTGGGGCGTCGGGTGTCTGGGTGTCGTCTTTCTGATCACGGGGTTTCTGGCAAAGGGTATCCGTGCAATCCTGGACAGAATTTGGACGCACTGCTCGCTCACAGAACCACACGTAATTCCTGAACGGGCTGCCGATGGTTGTAGACAGTAATAACGAAAGTGTTGACGTTTCGCGTATTCCCACCTGCGGTGATACGCCCCACACGTCGCACATCCGACGACTGGTGACCTTGCTCTGTGGCGTTTCCCCCCCACCTGGAAGGCGCCTTCCGTCGGCTACATCACGTAATAGGGTGTGTGTGTGTGTGTGCATTGTGGCACTGGCAGGTCGGCCCGCACCGGCTTCCTGCACCTGGGGCGCAGTCTGGCAGGGACGTGCTCACCGGTCTGGCGCTCCGTCTTTCGCCCACCGGCAGTACACAGCCGACGGCTGGTGATAACGGGCTGGCCCACGTGACGTTCCCCCCTTGTGCTTGGGTGTTTCTACTCGACTTCACGTCAAGTCCTCTGGTGCCTGGCTCTGTGATGCCAGTTTCGAGCACATGAGGTGCTCCGTGAGCGAGGCCTACGTGCCCCCATTCTTGCCTTCGCTGCACTTTCACGGGCGGGCGTGCCAGGGTCGCAGCTGCCCGCTGTGCCCTGCCCTTCGCCGTCCGGTCTGCCGGGTGCTGGCGCCACTGTGCGACGCCCCGCTGTCAGTCGTTGGCTGCCGTTTTGGAGCGGCTTAATGAGGTTCATTCTGTTCCTCGCATGTGCACTCCGGCGTTGGCTTTTGGCCCGCTGGCAATTATCATGCTTGCTGCCCCATGCTTGGTTCGACCCGCTCTCTGGAATCGTCCACGGAGCCGCAGATCAAAAAAACGCATTCCCACCTGCGAACGGAAAGCCACGAGTGAAGTGTCTACCTCTCCCCAGCTAGCGTCAATGCAGCTGCCAAGGACACGTACTCAGTGCAGACAGCCACCGGAGACGAGCCTACCCCCAACGGCGTGGAGCACGACAGCGGGGTAGGGGGAAGTAGCGAGCCAGGGAAGGCTGCACGTGACATCAAATCCCTGTTCCCCGACGTCTCCCCGCCAGAGGGCCCCGTTCTGCCGACCCACTCCACCTCCAGGCCAACTGGGGTGGAATTCGACGGCCCCGTACGCTCCTTGGCGAAGTACCTGCTCGAATGGAACCACTCCGTCTACAAACGATGGGCTGATTTCGTGCTGCAACGCGGCGAGGGGATCACGGGTGACAAGACCGATGAAGGATCGTGCCCCCCTGCACGTCTTCGTCCTTTCCTGGACATAATCTACGGGGACACGATTCCGAGCAACTGCCCTCCCCCCCCCCCCCCCCCCCCCCCCCCCCCCCCCAACATCCCATGGGACGGGCAGCGGGCCGCAGTGGCACGAGTGGTTTACCACCTAACAAAAGTCCAACGAGAGGTACGAGGACATGTGGTGCAGTCGCGCTGCCAATCTGGCCGAGCAGCGAGGACAATGCCCCCTTCGCCAACGGACCAGCACACTGTTGACATACCTCATGGGGATCGACCGCGCCGCCCTTGCCTACGGAACCATCAGCGCACTGGCCCAGCGAGACCCACGCGAGGCAGACACAGGCTCCACAGCGGCGGCCGAATCCCCAGCAGCAACCTGGCTGAACAGAGCAGGCGAAACCGCAGACCCCCCCCCCCCCCCCAAACAGACAGCCACGGACCTGTGCGGGAGGACACTGCTGATTACGCTCCCAGAGCAAATCCCCGCGCTACAGGAGCCGACGGGGGAGACGGTCCTCCGACGGAAGGGAGAGGCCCACCCAACCAGGCAGGCAGAAACGAAGGCGAACCGGAAGGGGTCGACTGGGGGCGAAGACAAGAAAAGCGAGTCAGACACAGCCAAAGACACGAGCCCGGCGGTCAGCCCAACCCCTGTAGCGGACGATGGAGAGGAGGAGGGCTCCTCCGAACCCCCTCAACCTCTTCAAGGACCCGCCCACCAGGCCCGATGCCTGGACCCCGTTCGATCGGATCGTAGATCGGGGCGCCATCCGTGAAGTTAGGAGGGCGAGAGACAGCCCACAAAGAGCAAGCAGCTCAACCTGGAGCATCAACGGCGCCAGGGACGACCGCATCCTCAGCCGCGCGACCGGGGACAAGGGCCGCCAACGGCCCGCGTGGGATGACACCAAGGACGGAGAAGGTCGTGCCACCGAATCTCCAAGAGGCAACCCCGCGCGAGTGGAGATCTACAGGCACCCTGGAAGGACATGAGGACCACGCAGCCGCCCCGCGAAGACCCAAACGATCCCAGGGTACGACGCCTATAAGATGGACAGTGCGCTAGGGCTCGACGTCCACTGGGCTTCTGTTAAGGACAAGCACATGAAGCTCATGCACCGCGACTCCCGTGCGCACGCTCAACGCGATCACGACAGCAACAGCAGACCCGCCCCATGGACAGCAGAGGGCAGAACAGCCACCGCTGCAGCCGCGCATGACCGATGGGCAGGCGCCATCGGCTCAGCCACCCCCGGCCAGTAGCAGGACTGGCAGGAGTGGAACTCCTGGGGCCAGCAGAAAGGACGGACACGGACTGGAAAGGAAAGGGTAAGCGGTACCCCCCCAGGGGGTACGACCTGCACACGGACAAGCGCGCCCGATGGTGGGCTAGGGAGGATCCTTACGCCCAGGGCTAGCAGGGCCAGGCCAACCTGTCACCGCACCCCCGGACCTCCTGGCCAGCGGTCACCGCCCCCCTCACCACCTTCCACCCCCCGTCGGGGCCTGTTTCACCTCGCAGCGCCCGGCCTTGGCCATAATACCTTGGGGCAACATCCGCTGGGGCGGAGGTCACCCCACATCTCACCCAAGGCGCAGCATAGCTAGACAGCCCACACTGGATACGTGGACCCATCCCTGACATTTCACCCCCCTGCTCATCAGGGGACCAGCCCGCAGGGCTGACCGGTCCCGGGACCACCCACTTTGCTGTCCAACGGCGACAGCCGCTCACCCTCTGGTGACAGGGGGACGTCGGCAGAAGCAACCTCCCCCTGCGCGCCAGCCCACCGGCCTGTTATTTCAGGCCACAGTTTTGGCAGCTTCGGCTCCAGCGGCGAGTAGCTGCGACTCCCCAGGGCCCACCTCCGGGGACGCATCTCGCTGCTGGCCACATCCCCCGCGTTGACTGCGGCCCCGGTGGGCCGTCACCCGTTCGCACACATTCAACAAAGACCTCAGCGGCGATTAGCCGCGACCCCCACGATGTGTAAAATTGACCATAGCGGCGATTAGCTGCGACCCCCCTTTCTTCCATGCAAGTGCTAGCGGCGATTAGCTGCGACCCCCAGGACGTTCCAAGTGGCAGACCACGGCCCCTGGCCCACGGCTGCAGGGTACCTGGCCGGGGGGTGAGGCGTTGCGTCCCCTCGCCTCTCCCCTCCCGGGCCCGGTGGGTGTCCCCCACCCGTGGCTCCGGGGCTCGCCCGACGCTGCACTTGCGTCAGAGCTGAGACCCCCCCCCCTCCCTGTTCGCGCCGTGGTCCGTGCTGCTCGTGGTCCTGCTCTGCACCCCCAGCGACAGCTTCCACGGCCCAGGGGGGACACGTGGTGCGTGTTGGCGCTGGGGCTCAGGGGAAGCGCCATGCGACAGTCTGGGTTGGCTGGCCACCTCAGCTTCACGGCAGCACAACCCCCCTGGCAGGCAGCGCAGACGACACCACCACCACGCGTGCCGACCATCACCATCCGACGGCGGCGCTCCCCACGCCAGCGGTGTTCCCCGCTTCATGAGGCGGCACCGCGCAGTCGCGCCTTGGGTACAGTCGCTCGGCTCCCCCCCCGGCACTGTGATGCGGATCACTGAGGACTGGGCGCTGAATGGTTCAGCCTACAACGCCTGTACAGCCTTTGGTTTTCCCCGCTGTCGCGCACTGTTTCTGGTCCCGGCCGCTCAGCCGCTCGGCGTGTGCAGGTCGGCCGCGGAAGTCTGGCGCCGCACTGGCGACTCACTTCGGGGCATCCTCACTTTCACCGCGCACGGCAGCCTGCCCACTGTGGTTTGGGCTGCTGCGCCTAAGTGCGTTTGCCTTTCACTTCTGTTCTTTTTGTTCAGTGCATGTGCAGGTGCGAGCTGTCTGTCCGCCGACTCTGTCTGGCGGCGAATTCAAAAACATATTCCCACCAGCCCATCCAGAAACGATGCCCAGGGGAGTTGAAGTGATCAGGGGATGTGGGGGAGCACGCAGAAAAACGGGGAAACCGTCACATACCTCAAGAGGAGAGAGGAGGAGGACTCGTCGTCGTTGGACGAGGAGGAGTAACAGGATGAGGACGAGGAGGAAAAGGAGGAGGAGGTGGAGGAGCAGGAGGTGGAAGTGGGGGAGGGTGAGCCAGGGAGGGAGGAGGAGGAGGAGGAGGAGGAGGAGGAGGAGGAGGAGGAGGAAGAGTAGGCGGAAAAGGAGGAGGAAAAGGAGGGGGAGGAGCAGGAAAAAGGCGAACAGAAGAGCCAGAAGCCTCTTGAATGCCTGTCGGTGTCTCCTCGGGTGTTTCTGGGAAGCTTACTGGATGCCTCTTGAAACGTCTGGGGAAGCTTTTTGCGGGCCCAGGGCCGTCTTTGATCGTCTTGGGTAATCCGGTGATCATGTTGAGGCCTCTTGGGTGTCTTGAGAGCCTCTTGTAAGCCTCTTGGAGCCGTCTGGGCGCCTCTTGGGGCCCTCTTGGGAGCTTAGGGGCGCTCTTCGGGCCATCTTGGAGGCCATCGATCAAACAAGAGAGGAGCTCCAATTAGCGCCCCCCCTCGGGAGCCCCAACAATCGCATCTTGGGCCGCTCTTGTAGCGCTCTGGGGCGCCCTTGGGGCCGTCTTGGGGCTCTCTTGGGGCTCTCTTGGGGCACTCTTCGCCCGTCTTGGAGCCATCTTGAAGCCTCGGATGGCCATCAGAAGCGAAAAGGCGACAAAGCAAACAACATGGATGTGCCTTAGGTTTTAGAAGGATGTTGGTCTCTTCCGGGCTTCCTTGGGGACCCTTTTGGTCACTTGGATCCGTCTTGGAATTTCTTGGGGCATTTTGGAGCATGCTGTAAGCCATCTTGAGGCATCTTGCGCTATCTTGATCCATCTTGGAGGCCATCGTGGGCTCTCTGAGGCCCTCTTGGAGCCGTTTTGGGCCATGTTGGACGCCCCGACCGCTCGCGAAACCCCCCGTCCAGGTCCAGGGGAGTGGGTAGGGGAGGGGTCAAGACGCCCTCCCCGCCCGCAAGCCGTCTCGCTCACTCCCACCCGCCCTCCCAACACATACGTAGCACCCGAGTCTGGCCCGAGCCGCAGCATATTCAGCAGTCGTCTTTGGATGGGCAGCTACTGGGGGCGAATCCGCCGCCGCCGCCGCCGCCTCCGCCGCCGCCGCCGCCGCCCTGGCTGCCGAATCACCGCCGCCGCAGCCGCTGCCGCCGCAGCCGCTGCCGCCACCGCCGCCGCCGCCGCCACCACCGCCACCGCCGCAGCCGCCGCAGCCGCTACCCCCGCCGCAGCCTTCGCAGCCGCCGCCGCCGCCGCCAAATGTACTCTGCATTGTGATTTGACAGGGATGGGGGGGGGAGGCCGCATCGGGTTCGCCGCGCATGCTCCGAATTTGGAGGCAGAGTGTGTTGTGCATTGTTTTACCAGGGATGGTGGGGGGGCACTCATTGGCTCGGGTTGGCTCCCAGTCGCCTGGGGGAGGGGGTGTATATTAATAAGGAACAGTGATAAACCCCTCCCCGAAGAGGAAGAAGGGGGTGGAAGAGGAAACGCCCTAGACCACCTACGCCCAGAGGGCTGGTGGGATTCAAGCTTACGCCATGCCAGCAGAGGTCGCAGGCCGCGGCGCAGGCATCTACCGCCGCAGTCTCCCAATCGCAATCGAATCACAAGGTGGGGAGGCATGCATGGCAGGAAGATGGGAGGGAGAAGACCGAGGCGTACGAGTGTGAACAACTGGGGATGCACGAGAAAGACAAAAGGTTAATGCTCATCTGCGCCCTACAATGCTCCGCGCCGCTGCGCGCTGCCATAATGATCGACCAGCCGTGCCGTGCCTTGGCCCTGCATTGCTCTGCCACGGGAGGCTCCAGCAGACTCCCAGGAGGCCCCAGGAGGCCTCAAGAGGCCCCAGGAGGCATCAGGAGGCCCCAGGAGGCCCCAGGAGGCCCCAGGAGGCCCCAGGAGGCCCCAGGAGGCCCCAAGAGGCCCCAAGAGGCTCCAAGAGGCCCCAGGAGGCCCCAGGAGGCCGTCCGCGCCCTGCCCCGCCGGGCCTACCGTGCCTTGCGCTTCCCTCGCCGCTCTGCCGGGCCCCTGCGCTGCAGTGCCCTCCTTGGCGGCCCGTCGGGCCCTGCCCCGCCTTGGCCCTTTCCCTGCCTTGCATTGCCCTGCCCCACGTCCCTCCTCCTCCTCCTCCACCTCCACCTCCTCCTTCTCCTCCTCCTTCTCCTCCGCCTCCTCCTCCTCCTCCTCCCCCCCTTCCCTGCCTTGGCTTCCAATGCCGTGGTCGGCACTGCGCTGCCGTGCCGTGCTTCCGTACCCTGCCCGCCTTGTCCAGCTCTGCCAGAACCCTGCCGCTGCCTGCGCTGCCTCGCATTCGCTGGCCCTGCACTGCGACCCCGCGACCCGTCGTGATATGCTGTGCGAGGCCCTGCCCTGCCCCCACGATGCTTGCCCTGCCCTGCTCCTGCCCTGCTCCTGCCCCCTGCTCTGCACTGCCGTGCCGTACCCTCCCCTGCCATGTGTCGCCTCGCCGTCCTGCCCTGCCCCGCCTTGCCCTGCCTTTCTCCTCTTTGCACTCGAGCGAACCAGTTGGCATGCGGGCAGGCAACATCGTGAGCACGCGTGCAAGCACTCAGATAGCACAGCAAGCAAGTCAGCACGGGGAAGCTGGCACGCATGACATCGAGCAAGCATGAGCGCAGGCATGCACTCACGTAAGCCAGGAAGCATGTGCCCGTGCAAGCGCCGACACGCACGCTGCCAAGCGTGCAATGACGCACGGGGGCAAAAGGATGCACCCAAACACGACAGCAAGCAAACAAGCAAGCAGTGGAAATCGCCACAAGGGTGGACTTGGGAATCGCAGTCAGGATTGCCAAGCAGGCCATAGGAACCCGTCATACAAGAGATCGGGAGACATCGGGAACCACTCGCGGCAAACAAGGAGGTGTTCTCATGGATCTGCATTTGATTCAGCTGGGATCGTTACAGTGGTGTCGATGCTAATCTATTCAGCTAAGTACCAGTTGTGCTTCAGTCTGCCAGGCACCACAAGTGGCCAGAGGAAAGCGTACATAGTTTGGCTATTGCCTAGGGAGGGCAGGTTGTTGCGCAAGTGAAATGTATAGCACTTCATGTGGATATCAGGCCACAAGCGTCGGCTACTCCTCCTCCCTTCCCTATTCCTGGTCAGTTTGCTGTCATTTAACACAACAGCATCAGCAATACCAAGCATGATTCAACTTTCTATGCGTAGCAGGCCGTCGGTGTAAGGTCTTGGGGGCCTGCGTTTGTTCGTCGAGAGCGTCCAGCAGCATCCTGGAGATATCAGAAATCGGTCTGCACTCGTTATGAGACTGCTCCAGAAGTCTTCAGGCTCCCGCGGGCTATCCGGCATGCCCCAGTAAGTTGTATTTCAGGCGACTCAGGAAACCAATGTAAAACACCGTCTTGGCCCAGTCACCCCCCCTGTCCGATGAGATGTGTTGGGCTCCCTGCGGGGCGACGTTGGTGAGGGAATTGCATCAGCGACGAAACACGAGCCCAACGCAACTCCACCGCCCATCGATCTCGACCAGCGGGGATTTACTGGCGAGGGTCCAACTTCGCTCGTGCCCGCCCTGCGCCCTGAAATCCCCAACAGTGTCCTGCGGACACCCGGGAACTGGATCGGCAGGGACAGGGCTTACGCGCGGCCGCCCGCTCCAGGCTCCCGCGCCTGGTGTCCGGCCCCAGGGGGTCAGCGACGAAGGAGGGGCCCTGTGAAGGGCAACGTTTGTCGGGCGCACACAGCACTGGTATGAAACCGGCATGGGAATTGCACGGCAAATTTTGCTGAAATACTTCAAGCGGGCATTTCGCGCCTTGCGCTCTGGGTGCCTGTGCGCGACTAGATTTCGCCATGTTTTCTCTGCGGGTTTCAAAGCAAATCATGTTGGCCGTGTTTTCCCAATAGGGGTTGGGCGCTCGCATTCTTTTGGCCGTGGCGTGCATTCTGTCTTCCTGTGGCACTTATATGCGATTACGTTTTTTGATGTTCTCTCTCCGTTGGCCTGGCTCGCCTTGTTATCGCAATTTCGCGATGTTTCTACGTTCCTGAGCCCATCCCCCCCCAAAATGATTCGGGGGGGAGGATCGGCTCAGGGGGGAACGCATCGACCCCCGATCGCCCACCCATCGCCGATGGGGAACCGATAGCCCAACCCGCCCAGGAGCCTGGGCTTTCGCCATCCGGGACCCCTCGCCGATTCAAGCCCGATGTCCCCGCTCCTGAGCTGGCCCCCCCCTCCGAAGTGGCCCCTCACCACCAGAGCTCTCGCGGGCCGGGCGCACCGTTCTGCACAGGCTCCGGCGAGCAGTCCGCCGCCTCGCCGCCTCGCGGGCAGCCTCACGCCGCGCACCACGCGCCACCCGCCGCACGAGCACGGAGCTCGAATCGAAGCTCGACCTCCCGGCTTGGGGGCCTCACGGAGTCTTCGCGAGGAGGAGGAGGAGGAGGAGGAGGAGGAGGAGGAGGAGGAGGAGGAGGAGGAGGAGAAGGAGGAGGAGAAGGAGGAGGAGGAGGAGGAGGAGGGCCTCTGGCCCTCAGCGAGGGCTCGCCTGCGCGCCGTGGAACGACCTCCATCGGGCCGCACCTCCCGAGGTCGACCGCGCGCAGGAGGAGTGGGCCGTCGCCGGAGTGGCCTCCGGTGCGGGCCCGCCGGGGTCCCCCTGATCGCCGAGCGCGGGGCGACAGCAGGTGCTTGCGCGCTTGGGTCTGGCCCCCGCATGACCCGAAAGCTGCGCACCTGGGGTCACTCCCGCCTGGGGGCCAGTCCTTCGTGCGTGCAGCCGAGGCGGTCCCCGGCCTTCCGTCCGCGCCCAGCCGAGACCGCCGCCCAAAAAGACGAGCGAGGCCCGCCCAGCCACGCTGGCCCAGGCCTCAACCGGCAGGCGCGACGCGTCCACCCCGATTGTGCCCCGGCGGGTCTGCCTTGGCCTACCGGCCGGCATGGGGTGCGGCGCCAGCTCCGTGGCCGGCGGGGGCGCCAAGGTGGCCAATGGCGAGGCCGCGCAGCAGGCGGGCAAGGCTCCCACCGAGAGCCCCGCGAGCGCGAGCTCGGGGACCAAAGGCGAGGCGGGCAGCAAGCCTGCCATCAAAGAGACGGGGGACAAGGACAAGCTCAAGAAGCAGGCCCGGGAGGACAACAAGAGCTACACGCAGACCCTGGCCTTCCTCGCCAACGTGCAGTTGCTGAAGAGGCTGCCGAAGGACCAGCACCCACAGCTCGCAGCAGCCATGGACAGGGCAGAGTTCCCCGCGGGTCACGTAGTGATCAAGCAGGGTGACCCTGGCGCCGAGTTCTTCGTGATCAAGAGTGGCGAGGCAAGAGTGGAAGTGACGACAGGCGGAACCACGAATACGGTTGCGAAACTCAAGGCCGGCGATTATTTCGGGGAGGGCGCGCTCCTGCGCGACGAGCCTCGGGCCGCCACGATCGTCGCAGAGTCGCCCCTGAATACTTTCAAAATCACGCGGGACAAGTTTCAGAGCTTAGGCCTGAACGACAAGCTGCAGTTTGCAGCCCGTAAGGCGGTCGGCGGTGGCCGTAACCGTGTTATCGCGAAGCCCCCAACCGAGAAGACCCCCGAGGAACGGGCACTGTTCGCGGAGGCGGGGGGGTTTTTGGTTTTCTTGGGGGGGGGCGGGTTTTTTTTTTTTTTTTTGGGCGCGGAGGCCTTGCGCAATAATGAGAATCTACAGGCAACTGTGACGTTGGACGATGACCGCATCCAGAGGATATGTGACGCGGCTTGGAAGGAGGAAGTGGAAGAAGGCAAAGAGCTGATCACAGAGGGCGACCTGGTCGCCGACTATTTCTACGTGGTGCAGGAGGGTTCCTTCGAGGTGATCGTCTCTGACGACGGCGACGAGGACGACGCGGAGGGCGTGCAGCACGGCAACAGCGTGGAGGCGTTGACCGCCTCCAAACCCCTTTCAAAGCCAGTGGCGGAGCTTACGAAGGGTGGTAGCTTTGGGGAGCTCGCTCTTCTCTATCTCGTTCCGCGCGCCGCTACTGTGAAGGCGAAAGAGAAAAGTTCCGTGTGGGTCATCGACCGCACGAACTTCAAGAGCATCTTGATGAAGGTGTCGGATAAAAAGATCGCGGAGTACGTGCGACACCTGGACCACGTGACCATTCTAGAGTCGCTGCTGCAGGAGGAGAAGAAGGCACTGGCACAAGCTCTAGTCGAAATGCACTTCACCAAATCCGAGATCATCGTGAAGCAGGGCGAGGCTGGGAACACGTTCTACATCCTCTACGACGGAGAGGTCATCGTGACCAAGGACGACGTGGAACAGGTGCGGCTCACCGCCACAACTGGCGGCAAGGCACAGTTCTTCGGGGAGCGCGCTCTGCTCAACAACGAGGCCCGGGCAGCCACAGTAACGGTGAGCTCGGAGACAGCGAAGGCGCTCGCCCTGGACCGCGACTCCTTCAATATGCTCTTGGGCCCCTTGGAGGACATCATCAAGCAGAACCAGACTAGAACTGGCAATCGGACAAGCCAGATCAACAAAACGAACATGAAGGCGGCAGCACTTGACACTGAGCGCAAGCGCATTCGCCGCAAGGACTTGGCGCGGATTGGTCTTCTCGGCTGCGGCGGTTTCGCCACCGTTGAGCTCATGGAGCACAGAGTCACCAAAGAGACATATGCCATGAAGTGTTTGAGCAAAGGATATATAGTGCAGACTGGCATGCAGGACAGCGTCATGAACGAGAGGAACATCCTTCTGATGACGAATTCCCCCTTTATCATCAAACTGTTCGAGGCATACAGTGGCTCGCAAACGCTTTACTTCCTGATGGAAGCTGCACTTGGCGGTGAACTATATGCCACCTACAACCGCAAGGGCCTGCACGGGAGCGAGAAGCACGCGAAGTACTACATTGCAGGCGTCGTGTTGGCATTCGAGCACCTCCACGAGCGCCACGTAATTTACAGGGACTTGAAGCCAGAGAATTTGCTGCTGACCGAGCATGGCCACCTGAAGGTCACTGACATGGGTTTGGCCAAGTTCGTCATCGGCAAGACGTACACGACCTGCGGTACACCAGACTACTTTGCCCCAGAGGTCATTGCTTCCATAGGACAGACGAGGAGGATGAGCATGGGGATGAGGACTGCGAGAGGGAGGGGAGCGGGAGTGGAGCACAAACAGAGGGAGCCTTAGCAAGAAAAAGATGATGAATAAGCATTGCCTCAGACGAGAACAAGCAAGACCAATGCCGATGCCCTTCTGGCGGGTTCGCCTGTATGGGCCACCTGGGGGGGCATCGCCGCCACGACCAGATTCGCCTCGAAACCCTGGCCTAAACACAGCCGGGGCGAGGTCCAGGCAGCAACAGCATCGGTGTCTTGCTGTTCCACCGTTGCTCGGATGGGACATACAGGCACCGTGGACCCGTGGGGGAGGATGAGGGCGAGAGGGCGGGGGTGAGCAGGCGGGGAGGGGATAAAATAAGGAGCTACAGCAGGAGGAAGAGGAGAAGCAGAAGAAGGAGGGGGAGGACCCAAGCATCCGAGTTTGTGCTTTTGCTCCACAGTGTGGATGCTGTATTCTCATATCCTAAGATGGAGTTGTTCTTATTACTCAGACGGCTCAGGACCTCCTCCCTCACACCTCACACCCTCGTCCTCTTCCTCATACGCACTCACTCATACTCAGACTCGCTCATACTGAGATTCGGTCAAACTCAGATTCACTCGTGCTCAGACAAATATTCAGACTCCATCATACTCAAACTTGCTCGCACTCAGACTCAGCCAGGCTCACCTGCAATCAGACTCACTCATAACTCAGACTCACTTGGGCCACTGCTCACCGCGACATTTAGCAGGCGAGGCGCTTGGGAACCCCAAGGGGGAGCAGCCAAGGTGGGGACACTCCAGGATTCGCGGCCAGATTGTGGGGATGCCTCGGGCGGTGTACTTGTTTGGGTGCCCAGCATCCTTTGCTTTCGGGGCAGCCTGTGAGGATGTCCCAGGAGAGTCGCTGGTTTCAGCACTCTCACGGGGGAGCCGCCAGGGGTGGGGACACTCCAGGATTCGCGCCTAGATTGTGGGGATGTCTCAGGCGGTGTGCTTGTTTGAGTTCCCAGCATCCTTGTGCTTTCGGAGCAGACTGTGAGGTTGTCGGCGAGACTGTGGGGATGTCTTAGACGGTTTTCTTGTTTCTGTCCCAAAATTTCTCTTTGGATGTGTCTGCTCCTCACTCACTCACTCACCTCCCCCTCGTCCTCCTCATCATCCTCATCCTCCTCTTCCCCACTTTGACGCACTCATTCACGATCAGATTTAATCACGGGCACCTCCTCACACAGACCCACTCAGCACATTCAGGCTCATCCATATTTAGATTTACTCAAACTCAGACTCATGATTATTTAGACCCACGCATATTCCAACGCACTCAAACCCAAACTCACTCACACCCAGACTGAATTCACACCCAGACTCACTCGAACTCAGACTCACCCACACTCAGGCTCACTCATATTCAGACTCAATCGTATGCAGGCTCAGTCATACTCTTACTCGGGTTAGCACACTCCTACTACGGTCCACTCCCAGACTCACAAGCACTCAGACCCACTCACACCCAGGTCCATTCGTACTCCGATTCATTATGTTCAGACACACTCACACTGAGGTTCAATCATACCCAGATTCACTAGCGCTCGGACACACTCGCACTCGAATCACTCACGCTCAGATTTACTCACACTAAGGCTTACACGCAGGTGATTACCGCGACATCGCATGCGTGGCACTTGGGCACCCCAAAAGCCAGCAGGCGCCGCGAATAGCCCGCCAGGGAGCGGGCGTAGCAACGCCATGTACTCTTGCCCGAGTTGCCGCAGTGAGAACGGCAAGAGAAATCCTCCGTCGTTCTTCCGCTTGTGTTTCCCTCATCTTACTTACGAAATCTCCTAAGGAGAAGGCAGTCACTGAGGTCGTCGCGGTCGTCGTCGTCACTGTCGCGACCGTCGTCTACGCGGACTCGCTTTCGCACGCCCGAGTGTTCGCAGACAGAGTTCCTCGGCAAGACGTGACAGGAGTATGAGATGCACATTTGGGAATTGCCGCGTCGAGTAGTGTTCACAATGTGGCCCCCCGGTGGTCTGGACTACTTCCCGCGCACCGGCTTTCCACCGGGACCGATTTCTGATTGTCCCGCGGCCCGGCAGGAGCTCCCGAGCTCCCCTGAGGCCGCAGACTGCCGAAAGTTGCAGTCGGGATAGCCTTCAGTACGCGAGGGATACAAGGGGAGGAGCAGCGCCTCCGAGAGGACACACCAACGCCGTGGACTGGTGGACCCTTGGCATCCTACTCTACGAGCTGCTCTCGGGCGCCCCGCCCTTCGAGTCCCCCAACCCCATGCAGGTGTACTCCAAGGCGCCCGGGAGCCCGCAGCAATGCGTGGGCGCTGGCCGGAATGTCGATCGATCGCGATGATACGGGGGGTGTTGTGGTCGGCGAACGATCGCGCGGTGGCGAAGCGTCTTGGCTTGCTTACAGGCACACCAAAGAATGTTCCCAGAGCCTCTGGTGGTCTGCACGAAATGTTCTCAGAACATGTCTGGTTGAGACTGCTTTGTTTCAACATATCGGGTTGGCGTTCTAAGAACACTGTTGCTGTTCTTAGAACAGCTCTGGGTTCTAAGAACATGTCGTGGTAGACCAATGGGAATGTTGGGACGGTCGGTCCCTGCTCCAAACTACTCCTCCACTCCTCCTCCTCCTCCGCCCTCCGAGCCTCATTTCCTCCTCACTACCTCCTCATCCTCTCTCTCCTCCTCCTCCTCCTCTCATCATCCTTCATGAACCTCGAAGGCGTCATGGTCGCTCTCATCCTCATCCTCCTCCTCCTCCTCCTCTACCTCCCTTCTTACCTCCTCCTCCTCCTCGGCCTATGTCGAGCGTTTCCCTCATAAGGGGGCGTCTCCTTTCCCCTCCCCCCCCGTCCACAGCCTGCAGGGTTCCACTTCGATCCGTGGGAACTGTCGCTTCCAGTCCGGCCCGATCCGGCTCGAATTCGGCATCCCCGGCGATGCTCCCTCCCCCGATGCGGGCCCGGTGGGTGCTCTTACAGCGCGGTGGGCATCCTGTGGGAGCCGAAGGCCAGACTGTCAGATTGGATTGGGCCCCAGGGGCCAATCTGGCCCGGCCAAACTGGATGATTTGGGTTATTCGCCAGACTGGATTCGCGTTGGCTCCCTCGTCAGATTGCCCCCGTTTGCCAGATTGGGCCTGCCAGATTGGCGCCAGATTGGCTTCGACTACCCAGTCCTGGCGCGGCCAAGCCGCGGCGATGCCGACCACTTGCCGACGCGGCCCGAGGCGACGCACGGTCTGATCCGACCCAGCTCCCCGATTTCGATGCTAGTACCTGTCCTTGTGAGGAGGGAGAGGTTCGGCCGACCTGTCCAGTCCTCGGGGGCGGAAAAGAGGGGGGTGATGACTAGGGGGGGTTGGATATCATGGCGGGGGCCATGATATTTCCCCAGATGTTATGGCGCCTCTTCTTGTTTCATTACGTCCCTGGCCCCCCCGCTGGGCCGCGCACATGCCGCCGGTCATGATTTGCACCCCCCCCTCCTGGACACCCCCCTTTTGGCCGCTCTCGACCACAGCGCGGTTGTGCATCCTGGCGCGGCCAACCCGCGGCGATTCCGACCACTTGCCGATGCGGCCCGAGGCGATGCACGGTCTGATCCGACCCAGCTCCCCGATTTCGATGCTAGTACCTGTCCTTGTCAGGAGGCAGAGGTTCAGCCGACCTGTCCCGTCCGCCTGTTATTGGTACGGTAGGTTCGTGTCGTGTCGACCGGCGGCGGCCCCGCCAGCGGCGTTCAACTTTGAACGCCGCGGGCGACCCAGAATCGTTCGATGTGGAACGATTTGGACGTTTCGGAAACGGCCGATCGTTCAAGGTTGAACGATCCCCGCGGTGTCAGAAACCAACGCCGAAGTCGGCACGACACGGACCTGCCGTAGGGATGTTGTGAATCATGTCTGCTGTATTGTGCTTCTTGGGGGAAGCGTCTTTGGGGGGCGGCGCTTGTCTTAGCGCCTCTGGTGCACTCGCAGACGGCAGTTTGAACTCGATTCTGCTCCCCCTTGGCATCCTACTCTACGAGCTGCTCTCGGGTGCCCCGCCCTTCGAGTCCCCCAACCCCATGCAGGTGTGTGTACTCCAAGGCGCCCGGGAGCCCGCAGCAATGCGTGGGCGCTGGCCGGAATGTCGATCGATCGCGATGACATGGGGGGATGACAAGGGCAGTTTGACCTCGAGTCTGCCCCCTCCCTTCTCCTTGCTGGACGTCATCCTCTGTGGACGGCGCCCCAGCCCCACCCCCCCTCCCGTGCCCCTCCCCGGCCGGCCCCCCTCCCTGCTGGCACGGGTGCCCCCGTGAAGGGTGGCTGAGCGGCCGCCGCCGCCCTGCCCCGCTCGGGTTATTCTCGGGGGCGCAGGACAAGGTTGATCAGTCGCTCGTGGCTCTTTTCCGCCGGCCTCCCAAGAGGCCTGCACGGGCTCCTCTCTGAGCCGCATTCGGCGCCGGAGCCCACTTGGCCGCCGAGTGGGCCGCTGAGCGGACTCGACCCTGAAGTAACGGGCGGCGGGATCCTGGGCTTCCGCAGCCGAAAGGGCTCGATGTCAGCTAGGTCTACGATGCCGCCGCCCCGCCCCGCTCAGGTGATTCTGAAGGGCATTCTCTATGGGCCCCGCTATGGAAACTCGCCGAGACCTCCTGCAAACAGAACGAAGCCCCAGAGATCCGACGCTGCAAGAGAACTGGAGCGGCCCTCGCCAGGCCTCCGGACCGTCAAAAAACAACTCGGGCCTCAGGACTTAAACGACACCGGTCCCGGGGAAGTGGTCCAGGCCTACGGCGCCCGCGCATCAAAAAAAACAGGGCAGTCGGCTGTCTGTGCCCTCGACGGGCTGCGCGGAAACTGCTCGGGACCCTTGACTGGGGGAGGTTCCCGGACCTTCCAGGAAGGCTAGCAAATAGCGGCCTCGACACCTAAATCCCCGTCGAGGTTCTAGGCACGGCTGGGCCTGGGGGGGGGTGGGGGGCGGGGCGAGGGGGCGGGGGGAGGTGAGGGAAGGGGGGGGAGGGGGTGGAGGGGGGAGGGGGGGGGAGGGGGGGCGAGGGCGAGGGGGGGTGGGAGGGTGGGGAGGGGGAAGGGGAGGGAGGGGGAGGGGGGGCGAGGGGCGGCTGGCCGCGGGCCGCTGTCGGACGCGGGAGAGAGCTGGGCGGGGCGGCCCAGTCCGCGCGCGCGTGCGGCTGCGCCCGGCGCACGTGCGGAGCATTGCGCCGCCGCCGCGTGCCCTGCCGCTCCCGGGCCAGGCAGCGGAAGTATGCCGGATTTCGTAATAAAGGGAGGGGGGTCTCATTTCGGGGGGGGGTCTCTTCCAGGCTATCTTGGAGGGCCTGGGGGGTCTGGGGACGATGTTTTGGAGGGTTCTCCCCCGGGGGAGGTCTGAAATGGCTTGTCTTGGAGGGTCCAGACCCGCTCCCTTTTTATTACGAAATCGGAAGTATACCCAGCGCATCTGCTCTCTTGCGCGTCGCGTCGGGCCACGGGGCCCCGAGCGCGCGCCAGGAGGGGATGCGCGGGTGTGCTGTGCCGCGGGCCTGCGATGAGGAGGCGGCCCGGGGCGTTGCGGGCCGCTCGCACGGAGCGTTCCCTGGGCGCTCCGGAGCAGCCGCGGCCCGCTCGCCCTCAGAGATTCCCGGTGCACCAGGCAGCGCTTGCCCTCGGGGCTCCTCGTGCTCGGCTCGGGGAGTGTAAAGCCGGAGGGGTCCGCCAAGGCTTCTTGCCTGGTGCCTGGGCTTTGTGGCCAGTCGTGAGCGCTGCGTGGGCGCCCCATGGCGCCCTGCGCTGGGCAGGCCCGCCCGGGTTTCGCCTGGTGCCCAGATGGTCACCACCCACCAAACCACCCCAACCCAACCCGATGGCTCAGATTTGCCCTCGATTTCCAGTGGGGGGGGGTCGGAAAACATCGAAAAAACACATGTGGAACCCTTACCCCCCCCCAACCCGAAATTCGGGTCTTCGGGTTGGGTTGGGGTGGTCTGGTAGGTAGTCAGATGGTGAAAGCTTCCAGGGCAGAGCCGGCCGCTCCGGGGGTCCGCTTCCATCTGGTCGATCCTCCGGGGGGCCCCCAAACGGGGCGGTGACCACAGCGTGCGGCGAGTCGGTGGGGATTCGGGGTCGCCGCACGGTTCTGGGACTCGGGTCGTTCTCCGAGGGCGTCTCGGGCGACTGGGGCCTCCGAGGTCCCAAAACCGTGCGCTGACGGACCGTGCGGTGAGGCTTTGGAGGGCTTCGAGGTCACCGCACGGTCTGTCGCCGCACCGTTGCGGGATTCCCAAATCCTGCTGGACGTCGATGCTCGCCCACGAGCCGCCTTGCGCAGGGCGCCTCGTGGGCGCCCCGTGCGCTGCATGGGTCCGCCAGGGGTGCGCCTGGCGCCCGGGGTGGTCGGCCCGTCGCGGGCGCCTCGCGGCCGCCCCGCGCGTCTGCGCGGGTCCGCCAGGGGTTTTTGCCCGGCAGGTCTTCGAAGAGCAAGTGCGCACCCTCGGGCGGCATCCACAGAGGACGAGTCGACCACACGTAAGAGTGGCCTTTCGCCGGAGTGACTTTTGGTGCGGGCCCGATGGGGCCCACCGATCGCCGAACGCGATGCGGTAGTTGCGTCTCGCGCGCTCGTTTTTTGGTCCCCCCCGCGGCCCCGAAAAAGCTGCGCACCAAAGGTCACTCTTACCCAGGGTCACTCTTGCGCGTAGTCGAACAAGGGGCCAGATCGAGGCCTCCTAGATGGGGCCCGAGTATTGATGGGGTCGGAGGATCGCGCCTCTTCGCCGATGCATCGCCGATGCGGCTCGATGTGAAGCTCGATTTGCTTCACGTCGACGTCGCCGATGCATCGCCGACGTCCACGATGCATCGCTGGTGCATCGCCGATGCATCGCCAATGCATCATCGATGTATCGGCGATGCGGCGCGATCCTCCGACCCCATCCACTCCAACCCCATCTAGGAGGCCTCCAACAGAGGGCAACGGGCCGGAGCATGGCGAATCCTGGGGACACCCTCACAGGCGGCCACGGGCGGCACCGGGCCGTGGCTTGGGCCCCCCCACCGGCGGCAACGGGCGGCAACCAGCCGCAGCGTGGCGAATCCCCTGGACCCCCCCAAAGGCGGCAACGGGGCCGCAAAAAGCTTGAACGTGGCGAATCTCCGGGGCACCCATCCAATGCCTTAGAAACGCTAGAAACGCAAGGGGGGACCCTCTAAGTGCAAGCACTGTCTGGGGAGCAGATTCCACCACCCTCCCAAACCCGGGATGATCCGATCCCCCTGGGGTACTGCAATTTCGGCGCGATTCTGCCTCATCGTCCGCCTTCATCCCAGCCAGGCCGGTATCGACTCTCCCGCCATCTCATTCCACAAAGTACGATGCGATGTACAAGCGTTAGTCCAAGAAGTGTTGTTGCTAAGAATCCTTTGCACAAGATGCATTACGAGGAAAATGCGCACGCCGACGCGCGCGCACGTCAAAACTCTTCAATGGCGATCGGTTTATAATACAAGTTCAGAACATGGCTAGTCCAAAACTCTCAAGAATCATCATCTCGTAACTGAGTGCCCGATTTCTTCGCGCGTTCTCGCTGAAGCCGCAAGAAGGCATAGGGGCTTTGTCAGTCTGTCAAATCAGACTATCCAGGCCACTTGCACGCGCGTGTCCAAACGTTTTACCACCATCGCGTCCCCACCAACTCTGTAAAATGATACCACGCGGGCCACGCGGGTGTTCCAAGACTATTGGTTTCCAGATCAGTTCAACACAGATGTGTTCAACAGCATACCAAAATCCATCTGCGTTCAATGAAAGGTTTCAGAATGTCATAATGTATGCGGGCGCCCTCTTCCTCGTTCTCATCAGCACTATCGTTATCATCATCGTCAGCGTCATCATTGCCATCGTCATTATTGCCATCGTCATCACCATCGTCGTCATATTCATCACCATCACCATGGTCGTCATCGACATTGTTTTGTCCCCATCGCCAGTGTCATCTCCATCGGCAGCATCGTCATCATCACTGTCGTCGTCATCGTCATATCGCAGTCGTCACCCACCATGACCATCACCGTTTCGCGACCCGCAGGGCGGACTTGTCTGCGCAATTAGGGGTCCACGCGCCCGTGCGCTCGTTGAGAGCATTGCGAGACGAGTTTGGTCAACAGGTTGCGGGAGGGAGTTTGGGATGTTTGCACGAGCATTGAAGTTGACGATTGCATCTTCCACAGGTGGATTGAACCATTGATTGCACCACATAGATTGCTCCGGATAGATTGCACCACAGCTTGCACCACATCTTTTGTACCCCCTTGCTTGCACCACATACATTGCACTACACAGCATGCGCCACACCGATTGCACTGCGCAGCCTGTAGCTCATGGACTGCATCACGCAGACTGCGCAGAGACCTTCCCGGTGGCATCACGTGTCCAGGTTGCAATAGCGCATTGTGTGGGGTCCACGCTGGCGACATGACAGCGTCCTCTTGCCTTCGTCTTTTCTGCGTTAACCCCGCGCACAGGTGATGAAGGGCATCAGCCGGATCCAGTTCCCGAAGAAGTGCCAGGGCTCTGCCGAGGTGTTGATCAAGAGCCTCCTGAAGAAGGAGCCGAGCGAGCGGCTCCCGATGCGCCCCGGCGGCGTCAGGAACGTGAAGGAGAGCGAGTTCTACAAGGATTCGAGGAACAAATCGGCGGACGAGGAGGCGGAGGAGGAGGAGGAGGAGGAAGGGGGAGGAAGGGGGTGGGGTGGCGCGGTGGAGGAGAGGGGGAGGAGGAGAAGGACGAGGTTGAGGAGGAACGCTTGGTGCCAGTGTGTGGCTTCCGGGGTGCTGGATGCGTGACACTCCCACTGGAGAGGGGGGGACGTCTAAATTGCTCCCTAGGGTGAAACGTCAGCTTTCGAAAGTCCGCGCGGAGTCATCTGATCGGCGTTGGACTCCCTTGGCGTTCTCCGCACGCCAGGGACGGTGGGTCCAGCGCCGATCCAAGAAATATGCGCGGTCCTCGGAAAACGTATAGTCATGATTGCTTTAATCTACTATTCTAAGGACTTCGACTGGGGAGCGCACTTGAACGGGACTATGGCGGCTCCGTACGTCCCCGTGGTGAAGAGCAAGACAGACATCGCGAATTTCTGCGCCAGAAAAGAGGACATGCCGAAGTTCCTCGAGTACACCGACGACGGTTCAGGCCGGGACCTCGTGGCGATTGCTCGTCCTGTGGCCGCCGACCACCGACCGCCGACGGCCGATCGTGCGATCGTGATCGCAGGTGGCCGGTTTGGTGTCAGCCCCGTGGCCCCCCCTTTGCGGTTTGGTCAGAGCCGCGGTCTCCGTTCACGTTTTTCATCGCCCCAGACAGTCGGGGGTGGACAGACCTCCTACCCCGACACGTCGATTCAGGAATTGGCCGTGGTCGGTTCGCGAGAGGGCGCCGCGGCCGTCCTTTTTGCGGGTCCAGGTCCGTCGGTCTCGGTCCCAGGCCGTTTTCACGAAGGGGAGGTTTACTGAAGGGAGGTTTGTCCACCGCCGAGACAGCCGACGTCGTGATTTGTTCAATCCGTGCGTCTTCCCTGCGATCCAGGGGAAACCCAGTCTGCTCACACTGTAGCGTTCTCGCCCGGCTTCGGGCACGGCGACCTCCACGAGCCGGTCCGCAGAAATCAGGGGGGGCCCAGCTTGCTGACCAGGAGTTTGTTGTCGTTTGTCGTCCCCGCTCCTTCTCGTTTTCTCCTCCTGCCGGTCCTGTGCGTTGCGCGGTGCGCAGTAGGGTTTTTTAAGGTCACGCGCGTTCGGCGCTTCCCGCTTCTTCTCGTTCGAGCTTTCAACCTGGGAAAGGCGAATCATGGATAATGCTCCGACCCGAGGCTGCAGTTTTCCCAGGCGCGTCAATGTCCTGGTTCATTGAAGTCCCCGGTCAGGGTGCCTTGAGGGAAGGTGCGAGTAGGACAGCGGCTGCAGAATTGATTTGCCCCAGAATTGAAGCGTGCGGCGAGCCTGCGAACAATACTTCGACTTGGCGGCGATCTGAGAACATTCTACATCTGTACGGAAGCTTCGACGAAACATCAACTCGGAGGTAGATCAATGCTGCAGTCGATCTCCTGCTCGACAGATGGCGTCCAGGGCTTCGCTCGTGATTCGTCCCCGGACAGCTTGCCCGTGAGGGTTCTATGCAGTCCTCGAACTGTTCGAGTAGTGGATCGACTACAGCACTGACTTACCCCAAGTCTGACTCTCTCGTCGAGTCATACGCAGAGTGTCCGTAGGGCTACGAGGATTCGACGCAGGAGGCACGGATTCGACGAACAAGGCACTTCTGGGGCAAATCGGTTCTGTAATCGTTCCCTTACTCGAAGTGTGGAAGCGTGTTTAGGGTTTTCTGTCGCAGGAGTGTTGTTGTTCAGGAAGGTGCGATCGCTCGCGACGTCTGGCCTCAGGGTTCGGAGCTCACGGTCCTCCCCCCCCAAGACCCAAACGTCCGAGGATATTGTTGCGGCCTCGATGCGCGGCCCCAGGGCTACTGACCCCTCCCGCAGGGCGAGTTTTACGCGCTGGATGAATGTTTGGTGGCCCCGGGGTCCGAAAGCGGGTTAACCCGTTTCGAACCCAATTCTTTGTTGATTTCGGTCTCCACAAATGTGGAGACCGAAATCAACGGGTTAACATTAGCATTCTTCGTCGATTTCGGCCTCCGTCTCCACAAGTGTGGACCCTTCTGCGGCTCTTGTCCAGGAGCGACAGAGGGCCGCACGCGCACATGAATCCACACTGGTTTCGAAAGTACGCATTGCGCGAACGCTCGTAACACGAGGATGGCCTCGCGGACTGGGGGGGGGCCGTATTCATGTACGTGGCTGGGCGCGTATGTCTTCTGTGGGCTCCCTACCCAGACCCCCAACGTTGTGATTTGTGTCACGAAGTCGACCCCCAGAGGTAAGGCCCCCTTCCCCGGGACCAGTCTTCCGTCCTGATTTGTTGTTTGACGGCCCCCAGAGGCTAAAACTAGCGAAAAAAAATCCCGTTACGATTTTGTTCATAACGCGGGAAAGCTTGGGCATTCCCTACAGTCAACCCGCATAGTGAGGATGGGCAAGCTTCCCAAGGGTACCATTGCGCCCTTGCATCCTTGCCCCCTTCGGCCCATCCGTAGCGACTTTCGCTGGCCAGTCTCGATGGAGAAACGATGACATGGCCCTCCAAGGCCCTTGCACCCTTACCGCGTGTCCTGATTACACGTAATGATTGTACGTCCTTTGTGGGCTTCCTATTTCTTTCATACCTACCGTAGACGGGCAAACGGCGATGTAGGTAACAGCGATCGGTAGTGTGCGAACGTGTGGCTCGCGCTTTCCTACGATTCGCTGTGTCGTGCTCGCTCAATCCGTTCGCAAACTGGACATGTACGAAAGTGTGGGTCGCGGTGTCCTACACGTTTGCCCCCCAACATCACCGTTTAAGCAGCATCGCCGTTAGTTCGGCC
Source organism: Prorocentrum cordatum (assembly GCA_963575745.1). Lineage (NCBI taxonomy): Eukaryota > Dinophyceae > Prorocentrales > Prorocentraceae > Prorocentrum > Prorocentrum cordatum. Next base: position 203,447 of record CAUYUJ010016946.1, read on the forward strand.
TTGGTCCTGTTGGCGTTTGCAGGGCCCTCCAAGGCCCTTGCATCCTTGCCGCGGAACCTTATTATATGTGGATGGCCTTTCTCTCGCACAAGGAAAAAAGCCGAAACAGAAACTTTCGGAGGCGCCGCCGGGGAGGCCCGGCGGCGCGGATCCAAGAACTCCGCGCGGAGCGCCAACAGTTTTTGTTCATGGCGTTTGTTCTTCTTCTGCTCTGGGGCTCCCTGCTCCACGCCCTCTGTGGGCTCCCTCTTGTGGGCTCCCTGCTTCGCCACATTCAGAGCCCCGGATCATCAGGGGTAACTCTGGTCAGGGATAACTCGGGCTCGTTTTTCGGGAATCCAGTTACCCCGGTTTTTCCAGTGACTCTGGTCAGGGCTAACTCGAGTCACCCCGGACCCGAGTTACCCCGGATAACTCGGGCGCCCAATCTGTGGGCTCCCTCTTGTGGGCTCCCTGCTTCGCCACACGGCGACTCGCCGCGTGGCAACGAAAACGCTCCCTCGTCGGAGGCCGCGCGGGGGCCGGCCTCCCGCCGCGCGGCTGCGGCCCTCCTCTGGGCTCGGGGAGCCCCCGCGGGCGGCGCCGCCCTCGCGGGGAGGGGGCCCGAGCTTCGGCGGCGACTCCCCGGGGGGGATGACGAACGAACAACACGCACCCATACCCACAGGGAGGTCGGAGGGAGGAGGACTGGCTATGGGTATGGGTGCGGGTTGTCGGACCCGGGGACCCCCATCCGACAACACGCACCCATAGCCCTCTCCGATCCCCCTATGGGTATGGGTGTGTGTTGTTGGTTCGTCAGGGGAAGCGAAGGAAAAAATAGTCCGACCCGGGCGCCAGACAGAGGCGGGGGCACAGCGAACGGGGGCACGGGGAACGGGGGCGCGGGGAACGCCGATTTCCACGTCTGGCTGTGCCCTCGTTTGGGGGGCCCTGGGCGCCGTAGACGGGGGCACAGTCAACGGGGACAGATGGGCAAGGCTAAGCCCCTGTTTAGCCAAACCCCCGTTTACGAAGCCCGGAAAAAACGGCATGAACATGAATTGTTTGGCGCTCCGCGCAGTTTTTTTTATCTTCGCTGGGCCCCCCCGACGGCGCCTCCAGCGCCACCCCTGGCGCGCTCCGCACACCGGGTCCAGCGCAGATCCAGAAATCCGCGCGGAGCGCCAAAAGTTTATGTCGTTTTTTGTTCCCCCAGGGAAGTGGCAGGGAGAAGGCCTTCTCGGAAGGCTCGGACCCAGACATGTTCGCGTCGAAACAAACAATATCGGGTCGGGAGGCGTTTAGCTATTTGCGGGCCCTGGGGGCCCTCGCTGGGCCCTGGGACGGTCAAGAACGGCTCAGGGTGAGAAGCCGGTGCCGGGGAAAAGGTCGGCGCTTCTGGGGACGCCGCAGTGAAAACATTTGGACGTCGCATGTCTGGGGAAGTCCCTCGGCTTTCGAAACCTTCCCCGAAGCCATGGAACAAAAAACCTCTCGGAAGGCCAGAGGGCTTCTGAGGAGTCCGGCCGCCTTCTGAGAAGGCCTTCTCCTCCTCACTTCCACCCCGAGCCCGCCGCCGAGAGATCGCGGAGGGCAGGGTCGGATGGCTGTGCGCCCAGGCACTGATGTCCGGCTCTCCGATGTGTGTCGATGCTCGGGCCCCCGGGCCCCCCTGCGGTGCGATCGAAGAGGGTGCGGAAAAAGAACGGGGGCGAAGGCCGACACCAGTTCCTGCCTATGTTGAACGGGACTCGCAGTCGGCGTCGGCGCTCCGATCTGTGTCGGTGCGCGGGCCCCCGGGCCCCCCTGCGGTGCGATCGAAGAGGGTGCGGAAAGAACGGGGGCGAAGGACGACGACAGTTTCGGCTAGACGTTCTGCCGTCTTTTCTTCTTCGATTCTCCCTCTCACTTCCCTACCCCCCGGGGCTCTTCGCCGAAGCGCGGGCCCTCCCCCCCCTGGGCTACGGCGGCGCCGCCCACGCACGGGCGTTTCCCCGAGCCAAAAGGAGGGCGACAGGCGCGGCGGGTTGCCGAACGCGTCGCCGTGCCCCCCGCCGCAGCCGCCGAGTCGTTCGACCCCCGCCTCTTTTCTTGCGGGCGCGGAATTCCCCAAGCCCCCGAGGGCGACCTTTGGTTCTAGGCCTCCTAGATGGGGTCCGAGTAGATGGGGTCGGAGGATCGCGCCGCATCGCCGATGCATCGGCGGTGCGGCTCGATGTGGAGCCCGATGTTCTCCACGCTGGCGTCGCCGATGCATCGCCGATGTCGCCGGTGCATCGCCGATGCGTCCGTGATGTATCGCCGATGTATCGGCGATGCGGCGCGATCCTCCTCCGACCCCATCCACTCGGACCCCATTCAGGAGGCCTCAACTGGTGGGGGCACACTGGGGCCCCCAGGTGACCGACGGCGATGAGGCAAGGCAGCAGCCTGCGCACGCCGAGGCGGTCTCCGGCAGTCACTGCACCAGAGGTAACTCGCTGCCTCGGGTCGGGGGCCCTCAAACGGGGCGGTGACCACACCGTGCGGTGAGTCGGTGGGGATTCGGGGTCACCGCACGGTTTTGGGACTCGGGTCGTTCTCCGAGGATGTCTTGGGCGACAGGGGCCTCCGGGGTCCCAAGACCGTGCGGTGACGGACCGTGCGGTGAGGTCTTGGGGGATTTCGAGGTCACCGCACGGTCTGTCACCGCACCGCTTCGGGACTCCAAATCGGGCCGCCCTTCGGTGCAGCCGACAGTCGCTGCCGATGTGTTTGAATGGGGCCCGCTGTCGGCGTCGCCGCGGACTTGGGGCAGGAAGGCGCCCGCCCAACAGCGGCCGCTGTCGGTCCAGCATGTGGTGTTGGGCATCGCACCCACTGCTTCCGCACCCTGCTCGGGTGTGCCAATCTTCTCGGCCCCGTCCCCCAAGGCTGTTTCGCTCATCCCAGACCGCTTTGTTGGCGGTCCCGGCGCAGGGGGAGGCCTGGGAGGCGCTGAGGGAGCGGGGTGGGGCGGGGCATGGGCGGCCCTCTGAGACGGCGCGGGGAGGGTGGGCTTCTCGGAAGGACACTGGTGTTGTTTTTGTGGCCCTCCCGGAAGGCCGGGGGTTGGAGGCCGCGAGGGGCCCTTCCGAGAGGCCCGACATCGGCCCTCTCCATGAAGAGGCAGCCTCTGCCTCGCCATCCCCGCCCCCATGGCCAGAGTCGGCTCGCGCAGAGCGGGTCTCCAGACCTCTCTCACTTTCTCTCTCTCTCTCTCTCTCTCTCGGAAGAGGAGGCGGAGGAAGAAGAGGAGGAGGAGGAGGAAGAATATGGTGGAGGAAGGAAGGGAGGGAGGGAGTAAAGCAGGAGGAGGAGGGAGGAGGAGGAGGAGGAGGAAGTGAGGAGGAGGAGGTGAGGAGGAGGAGGATGTGAGGAGGAGGAGGAGGAGAAGGGAGAAGGAGGAGGAGGAGGAGGTGAAGAGGAGTAATTTGGAGGAGGATGAGGAGGAGCGAGGATAAGCGAGGAGGAGAGGGGGGTCCTTCCTGGCAAGCTCTGCCTGGGCGCGCGCCCCGCTGTGGCGACGTGAAAGCTCTTGGAACGCACGCGAGCTCTCAGGACATCGGCACATCGTCACGGTCGGCCCGGTGGCCGGCTGGACAGTCGGGTCGGGCGAAAGGGGGGGACAGGGGAGGGGGGGGCCGAAATTATGCTGCATGCAGCTGGGTTTCGGCCACCGAGGGGCCCATTCCTCGATACATAGCCGCTTCCGGCGCCGGGAGGCGCAGGGAAATCAGCTACGTGAGCTGATTCTCAAACCCCCCTTTGCTATCCCCCCCTTTCGCCCAGCCCGAACATCGTCACGTCGTCACGGTCGGCCCGGTGGCCGGCTGGACGGCCCCTCCTTTGGCGGCTTCTCGTCTTAAGTCGGGCGTGTCCCTGTACATCGGGGGCGGAAAAGAGGGGGGTGATGACTAGGGGGGGTGGATATCATGGCGGGGGCCATGATATCTCCCCAGATCTCAGGGCGCCTCTTCTTGATTCATTACGTCCCCGGCCCCCCCGCTGGGCCGCGCACATGCCGCCGGTCATGATTTGCACCCCCCCCTCTTGGACACCTTCCTCTTGGCCGCTCCCGACTCCCTTGGCGGCTTCTCGTCTTAAGTCGGGCGTGTCCTTGTACAGGAGGAATCTTCGAACATATAGTAAAAATCGTTTGGGGACGATGTTCCAGCATGTTCGGATTATTTTTGAGCTAGTGTTAATATTCTTTGTTCTTCCAAAATCCGCCTGTGGGAGGATATGCCCGACCGAATTCTCGTCCCCAGATCGTTTTCTGACAGACGTGGGGCCCGAAGCCAGCTTCTGGGAGGCCCCTTGGCGGAGAAACAAGAGTGAGAAGCACAAGCAACGAAACGCCATGCCGACTCTTCGAGCCGCCGTGGTCCTTGGGGCCGTCGCTGCCGTCGTCATCGTCGCCGCCGTCGTCGCCGCCGCCGTGGTCGTCGTGGGCGCCGTGGTCGTCCTCGATCGGCCCAGCGGCCAGCCGGCGGAGCACCCGAGGCTGGGACCAGGACTTCGCGACCGACGCCCCGTAGCGCGCCCTGGGCGCGCGATGCCGCGCGCTGCCAGGCCGCGGGGCCTCCCCCGCACCATGGCGGCTCGAATGTATATCGGGACCCCAGATAACCTCTGAAAGTCTTTAGTTTGGGCCGCCCTTCCCCCCTTTTCTCTCAGCGTTGAATAGCGCTGATCCTAAAGCCTCCTCCTCCTCCTCCTCCTCCTCCTCCTCCTCCTCCTCACATCCTTACATCCTCACATCCTCACATCCTGCTCCTCATCGTAGTCGTAGCTGTCGTCGTCGTTGTTGCGCGGGTGCCGCGGAAAAGCATCATTAGTTACCCCTTCTTTGCGGGACCCCAGTCCTTCAATCAAGCCGCCGAGGAATAATTAGAAGTCCCTTACTGGGGGGGGTTCTAAAGACCTTCGCGCTTCGCGGTTCGGCTCCGGTTCGGCCCCTCTTGGGGGGGGCGGCGCGAGAGCGCGAGGTCATTCGCGCTCTCGCGCTTCGCGCAGCACGAAGAAGCGTGAAGTGAAGGCGCCCTTGTTTTTCCGGGCCTCACAGGTGGGGTCCGAGCAGATGGGGTCGGAGAATCGAGCCAGATCGCCGATGCATCGGTGATGCTGCGAAATTCTCCCGCCAGCGTCGCCTCCCATGTGGAGCCCGATGTTCTGCACGCCGGCGTGGCTATGCACCGCCGACGTCACCGATGCATCGTCGATGCATTAGCGATGCGGCGTGATCCTCCGACCCCATCTACTCGGATCCCATCCGGGAGGCCTCTAGACACGTTGTTTTCGATTACGGCGTTTTTCTAAGAGTCTGGGACTTCTTGGGCCGCGCATAGGTAAGAACACAGCCTCGGATGTCTGGGTCTCTGGCGGCTCAGAAGCGTCGAGACTGCAGCTCTGTTCGCCATGCTGGACCCTCTGGGGGTGGCTTTCGGGCTCCAGGGGCCGTCCAACATCGATCCGCGGGGCGAACACTTGGTGCCCGGGGAAGGTGTCAAGGGGTTGGGGGGGCTACGTCTCGGAGACATCGAGCCGCTGGGAGGTCCGCACGGTCGGGAACGCGGGAGGCTACCCTCGCGTGAGGCGAGCGGGCCGGCCTTTTGCTCCTCCTCCTGCCAAGAGCCCCCCCCCTTCTTCTCGCGTCGTGGGGTAAACACGGCGTAAGGTTTGTGTCTTGGGCGGCCACGAGGGGCGTGGGGACTAGAGCAGCGTGGATATCATGCCCAGGGGAACGGAAACTTCTGCAGGCATCATGACCTCATCTTCTTCTGTGCATTCTCTGACCCCGCCTCGTCAGCGCACGTGCCTCGAGCCATGATGCGCACCAGCCCTCTTCCTGCCCTTGCTCGGCGCACTCGATTTGGACAGTTCTCGTCACGCGGGGGCCCTCACTGGGCACTGGCACCTTCCGCAAAAACAGCTCCGGACCGAAACTTGGCCCCGTACGAAATCTGCAGCCCGCAGCGGGTGTTTTCCCCGCCGCCTGGGACAGTCGTCGATGCGTGGCCGCCTCGGGCACTTCCGGGTGGAGGGAGCCGAGGCGTGGCCCCCCGCTTGCCAGCCCAGCTCCCTGAGATCGGACGTCGCGAGATCCTGGGCGGCAGAATGGAAAGCCATGACTGGCACCGCGCTGCTGTGGCATCCCTCGGGCTGGGTCGACCAGCAAGGGCCCCCCCGGGGGGCCCGAGGCTGGGCGAAGACTTCCCGGTGCAACTAGGATGGTGACGCCCGGATCTCAGGGCACCCCGATCAGTCCCCCCTTCCTTTCGATGCTCGTTCTGGGGACCTTCCTGAGGCCCACCTAACGGATCTGTTCGACCCCAGTTCGACTAAAATTCGACTCAAGTTCGACTCAAATTCGACTCAGGTTCGACTCAGGTTCGACTCAGGGTCGACCCAAATCGACTGACGTTCGACGCAGCTTCGACGCACGAGTGGAGCGAGTGGCTCCAGGAAGGTCCCCAGAACGAGCATCCAACTTCCTTGATCTCTGGCTTTTTGTTCCCTCTCGGGCGCGCTGCATGTGTCAGAGGCCGGCGCGCCTTCTGGCGTGTCCCCGCGCTTTCCGCGGAAGGTGACACGGCGAAGGTCGCCACGCCGGCTGTTTTTCAGTGTTGACTAGTGCCCATCGGCCGCGGTCGCTCTACCATCTCGAGGGCTCCTGCTGCGGCCGCAGGCCTCCGAGGTCACGAACGGCGAACGTGACTGCTCGTGGGCGAGCAGCATGTCTGAGACCGCGACCTCGCGGGCCGGGCCCCTGGGCCGCGACCCCGCGGATACGGGGCATGTCTTCGCGGCTGCCCCGCGCGGAGCGTATCCGTGCGACCGCGCATCCGCGGGACATCGCGCCCCGGAATCTGTGGGAAAGAACACACACAAACAAACAAAAAAAAATGTGTTTGTTTGTTGTTTTGTGTTTTTTGGGGGGGGGGGACACGAGGGCGCGGGCACGGATACATGTTCGCCCCTCGCGAACCATCACTCCATGCCCTCGCGGTCCGGACACCGAGGCGCGAGCACGAGGATGCGGGGCATCCGCCCAGATAGCAGCCGAACAGCCACGTGGTAGGGGACGAGGGGCCCGGGGTCCCAGGGCCTTGGACCACCCAGGACGAGGACCACCCATCCCAGGAGGGCGCCGTGGACCACCCAGATGAGGCCGGAGTATCCGTGCAATCGGGATCTGCGTCCCGCCTGGGACGAACTTGTTGTTTTACGCCTCTGAGCTTTCGGGGCCTCTGGGAGGCTTGTGGCCGCCACTGCTGGGCTCCCTTCGAGCTTCTGGTCAGAACTCACCCAAGGAGAGGTCAGGGGCCATTTTTGAGGAGGGGCAGGCCTTCTTGGCGACTCGAAAACGGTGCGCGCTGGAGGCTTTCCTCGCAGTCTTGCTACCCGAGGAGCGGCTTCTGGGCCTGAGGGCCGTCAGATTGCGGCCTGCGGTTGGAAAAGCAGCTCCCGGGGAAGGGGCCGAGATCAGGTCGGCCCAGAAGGGGGTCCAGCTGCAAGGGGGTGGTGCAAAAGATTTGGGGCAACTGTGTTGCAAATGTACTGCGCCGGAGAATTGTACTGCACTGTATTGCAAGTAATGTATTGCACGCGGAAACCCAGCAATACATTTGCGCCCCAGAATGTATTGCACGCCCCAAATCTATTGCAACCCCGCAAATCGATTGCACCACATCTCTTGCACCACCACCCTTTCGCTGGACCCCCTCGTGGGTCAACCCGACGAGAGCTCTCGGGGCCGCGCGCCGGAGGGGCCATGGCGTCGGAGGTGTGTGTGGTGGGGAGGGGGGGGGCGCGATGCCGGCGCCCAGCGCAGAGGCCCCCGACAGAAGCAGCGCCTGTGTGCAGGTGGTGAAACGCAGCCTGCGGGTGGCACGTACGTCTGCCCGTGGGTACACAGCCAGCCCAACGATTCGGAGACGGGGGGGACGTTTGGAGGGCCAAGCCTACCTGCGTCTAGAAGACCAACATATCGGGCCAGTGCCAGATACCGTTCTCACGTCCTGGCCCAAAGCGCCCAAGGATACGTTGGGTGCGGTGAGGTCCATAAACACTTTCAAGGTGGATGCGTCTATGAACAACGCGGCCGTTGCGTTCGGCGCGGTGCAAGGTCGGAGAAAGGGTAGATCCGTCTACGGTATGTTCCTGTTTTAGAGCAGGTCCCACATGGTACTCCAAGGGTCGATCCTCTAACAGCAGGCAGCGGAATCCCCAGATCGACTTACCATCTGACCATAAGCATGGGCAAGTGCTCAGATGACTCTGCCACAAGATCTGTATTGCGAGGAGTCTGTCACCTGACCAGAAGGAAAGGTACTTTTGCGTGTCCCTGTGACGCACAGGCACTGCACTCCATGTTTCATCCCACCACAAAACAAAAGAACTTCTTCGGGGATCGCCACCTGCCATCACACAGGGGGACGCTTAGGGATCCCGAATTACCACATGACTACACTACGGTGTAACACGTGCAGACCTCCTCAGCATACACCAGCGAATAGAACATTGGAAACACGTTTACAGACGACGACAAGCCACCCAAAGTCCGTAAGGGCCCCTTTCATCTGCCCACAGGAGGGGAAGCGCACGTAGGGTTCGCATCACATGGCCACAAGGGAGGCATCAATATTAGACCGCAACATCGATTGACCAGATGAGTTATCAAGTGACTGTATCGTCTACAAGGGGGTCATATTGGGGGGGGCGCCATCTGACCGCAACTAGGCGTGTCCTCAGGAGGTCTTGTCCTCTGACCATAAATTCGCACATTTTGCGTTGGGCCCAACTAGTATATGAGAGAGCCAGCTGGTGCCCACACCAGGAATGGACCCAATTGGGCTCCATAGGGCTCCATCGGATCTTTTCTGTCTCCAGGGGACTCTACTGGACTCCACTGGATCATAAGACTCCAGTTGACGCTGGTGGTCTACATCAGACTCGGTTGGAACACCCATCGGACTCCACAGCAATCGATTGGACTCCATTGGTCTGCACTGAACGCGAGAAAACAAACAAGCAAGCAAGCAAGCAGTCCATCGGGATGGCCAAATGATGTATTAGGATAGCCAAGCAAGCAAGAAGTCCGTTCGGAATGCCGCGGGATCCATTTGCATAGCCAGAATCTCTGGGATAGCCCAGATCGCGCAAGTGCAAACAACGGGCGATTCTTGGCCGAATGCACACAGATCTTACCAACGGATTCAGGATTCATGTAGGCAAGTTTGTTTTGCTGTAGCATGCGAGATTATCATACATCACATGTGATGTTGCATCAGGAAATACATTAGGGGATCTCGTCTTGCCATAGATACGGGACTCTTTACGGCATTGTATTATTTGGCATGGAATGCAGAAACTTTGGCGGAACCAGATCACCCGATAGCAGTCAGGAGCATCCTCAAGTGGCCCCACCATGGGAAATCTTGGGAGACCCTAAAGATGCGCACCCCTGGGGACAAGAGCATGGTTCGCCACACCTTGTAACGCGTAGCATGTCAAAGTATGCCACCTCAGGGAAAGCACTGGTTTGGAGAGGTAGTTAAAGAGCGAATGTGCGTTATGATTACTCTGGTCTCCAGCAACGGGGAGTAATAACACTACGAGTTGGCTTCCCAACCATACAGTATTGTGGCTTTGGCCCCTAGTTTTGGAACAGACATCGCCCCGCATCTCCTCGCATCTCCTTTTCCTCTCCTCTCCTCACCATCCCTCCTCACATTACGCCGTTCACCTCTCAGTACTCTAGTCCTCTAAGATGGGGTCCGAGTAGATGGGGTCGGAGGATCGCGCCGCATCGCCGATGCATCGGCGATGCGGCTCGATGTGAAGTTCGATCTCCTTCACGTCTGCGTCGCCGATGCATCGCCCACGTCGGCGATACATCGACGCTGCATCGCCGATGCATCGCCGATGCATCGCCGATGTATCGGCGATGCGGCGAGATCCTCCGACCCCATCTGCTCGGACCCCATCTGGGACGCCTCTAATTACCGCCCGCCTGACCCTGGGGACCCAGCCGACGCCCCGAAAGGGGCCCGCAGAGACGAGCAGAGAGCAGCTGCCCCGAGGCTGCCTCTCGAGCCGCGGGGGGGGGCCTCGACAGGCCGTCGTCCAGGGAGTTGTTCGGCACGACGGCGTCGTCGTCGTTCTCGGGGGAGACGCATCGTCGTCCTCGTCGTTTTCGTTTTCGTCCTCGTCCTCGTTTTCGTCCTCGTTTCGTCCT
>CAUYUJ010016946.1:213789-236289 GCA_963575745.1 Prorocentrum cordatum
CTACTACTACTACTACTACTACTACTACTACTACTACTACTACTACTACTACTACTACTACTAGTAGTACTACTACTACTACAATACTACTACTACTACTACTACTACTACTACTACTACTACTACTACTACTACTACTACTACTACTACTACTACTATTTTTCCTCCTCCTTTCTCTCCTCCTCCTCCCTCCTCCCTCCTCTTCCTCCTTTTCCTCTTCCTCCTCCTCCTCCTCCTCCTCCTCCTCCTCCCTCCTCCTCCTCCTCCTCCTCCTTCTCCCTCCTCGCTCATCCCTCCTCCCTCCTCCCTCCTCTCTCCTGGGGGAAAGGGCGAGCGGGCGGCAGGCTTCTCTGAAGCCCCCCCCGTATCTTTTGAGGAGCGTTCTGCGTCCCCGGGGAAGGTTCCGAAGACTTGTCAGAAGGCGCAGGGCCTTCCGAGCCATCTGAGAAGGTCCGCTCCTCCTCACCTCCACCCTGGGGCTCGCCGCGGACCAGACAAGGCATGGCCACGCCGAGCTCGTGGGACCTGGTCAGTCCGCGCACTCGGCCCCTTTTGCAATGCAACTCAAGGCTGTGTGCTATGTCATGGGCTCTGCGCCCAACGCATTGGGACGTGAGGCCGTGGTTCCAACGCCGATGCAAGACATCGGCGCGGACCTCCAGGAAATGATTTTCATGCCGTTCTTTGTTGGTCCGACCCCCAAACCCCTTGATGTGGCCAGGTCGAGCTCGTCGGGCTCGGCCAGTCCGCGCTCTCGGCGTGAGGGCGCCGGCCCGTCCCGCGCGGCTTGTCTCTCCGCCCGCTCCCAGTGCATCGTCGATACATCGGCGATGCATCGGCGATGCGGTGCAATCCTCAAACCCCATCTACTCGGACCACAAGAGTCGGGCAGGCGGGGACGAGGATAGGTCCGCTCTAGAGCGTTCTGGAATGCTTTCAGAGCGCTCCGGAGCGCTCTGAGAAGGCCGCGGCGCCCGAGCGCTCTGAGAAGGCCACGGCGCCCGAGGCACCCTCCAGAGCCTCCGGATCTCAGAGATTCTCGATTAATCCTCATCCGAATTCGTCGCCGCGCCATGTGTTCCAACGCGCGGCCTTGCGTCTTGGGGAGGGCGCCGCGGGCACCAGGGCAAACTCAGCCTCGGGCCCAGGGCTTGCCGTGGGGTTTGCCCCGGCGCCGGCTGCATCTCCTTGGGAGCTGGGCGCAGTGCTTGCCCTGTGTTTGCCGTGGTGTCGGCGTCGTCCACTTGGACGCGTCGAGAACCAGGAGCTCAGGGGCGGTTGCTTTTTTCGCAACGTCGACCCCCAGAGGTCCGGACCCCTTCCCCCGGGACCAGTCCTTCATCCTGAGTCATCCTTTGACGGCCCCAGGCCATGGAAGGGCCACCAGAGGCCGAAGCTAGCGAAAAAAATCCCGCCGCGATGTTGTCACAACGCGCGCGAGGGGGGCTGTCGTCCTGGTTTCGTCTGAGGTCATCGAGGCTAAAAGGACCCCTAACCCTGACAGCACGATGAAGACGCAGCCTCACTGAGGCCCCCGTCGCTGCTTCAGGGGTAATATATCTGGGCGGTTTGGTTCATTACATCCGTACACATTGTTCATGTCTAAGTATTCGAAAGTTCTCTGATCTGTTGGGGGCCAAGATCCTTTCATTTCTAATTGTTCTATCCTGGGCCTCTTCCTGGCCACTAGGGGGCCAGGAACAATAGAAACGAGCACAATTAGAGAAATGAGCACAATTGGACATGAATGACGTGTAGAAAAGACACCCTGTGCCCACTGTTTCTGGCCATCCTAACCTCAGGTCCTCCCCCGAAGGGTTAGGGGCCCTCCTACTGCTACTCCTTAGGGCGCCCGCGCGCCACCGCCCGGCGCGCCTCTCCGCGCGCCCGCCGTGCGCGCAGCAGCCGGCCCGACGGGGCCGCAGGGGCGACGCAGTGGCGAGGCGTCCCGGGTTGCCCAGGGGCCCACCAGAGGATGTTCGAAGAGCCTAGGCCTCCTGGATGGGAGGAGGCGGGAGGAGGAGGAGGAGGAAGAGGAGGAGGAGGAGGAGGAGGAGGAGGAGGAGGATGGAGTCCAAGTAGACGGGGTCGGAGGATGGTTTTCTTATTCGATGTCTTGCCGATCGGCGCGGGCCCTCGCCCCCCCCCCCCCCCAATGGAGTAGATCGGGGGTGGACAGACCTCCTACCCTGACACGTCGATTAAGGAATTGGCCGTTTTCGGTTCGCGAGAGGGCGTCGCGGCCGTCATTTTTGCAGGTCCAGGTCCGTCGGTTTTGGTCCCAGGCCGTTTTCGCTAAGGGGAGGTTTACTAAAGGGAGGTTGTCCACCGCCAAGAGTAGACCTGGACTGTTTTGGGCGCCTGTCTCAAGCAGGCGGAGCCTCCCCCACAGGATTCACGGTTGGACACAGTCGCACCCCCCCCCCCATCCCCCCCCCTTCCGCCCAATGTCGAGAAGCCGAATAAGAAAACGTTCACTTGCCTGCAGGCCCACCAGAGAATGTTCTAAGGCGAAGAAGAAAAGACGCCATACACCTAAACTTTTGGCGCTCCGCGCGGCTCTCTTGGATCCGCGCAGAGCTCCCCTGGCGGCGCCTCCGGCGCCGCCCCTGGCGCGCTCCGCGCGCCAGGGAGGAGGTTCCAGCGCAAATCCAAGAAATCCACACAGTACGCCAAAAATGTATGTTCATGCCCCGTCTTTTTCTTCTACGACAGGCCCACCAGAGAATGTACTAAGAACCTGTTGTGGCCTGCGCGGAATGTTCTTAGAGCGTTTCTTTCCGAGACCGTCTTCGTCTGATGCATCGGGCTCATGTTCTAAGAACATTGTGATTGCATTGCTTTTGTTATCAGAACTTTCTGTCGTTCTGGGAGCACGTCGCGGTAGGCCTTTAGGAATGCCAGGACGCCTGGTCTTTGCTCAAAAAGAGGGCCTGTAGGAATGCCAGGCCACTTCGTGACAACAACAAGGGCCGCGTCGGGCCCGATTTTGGACCCACGAGGGCCCTTTTCGGGCCAGACGTTTGTCCCAAAGTGCGGGTTATGCAAAACCCCGTCGGGCCGAAACAAAAATGCCGAGAGGGCCCATTCTTGTCCCAAAAGAGCTCTACAGTAAGCCTATACCGATCACCCTCTAAGGCCTGTAGGAATGCCAGGACGCCCGGTCCCTGCTCAACAAAAAGGGGCAGGAGCGAGCGCGGGCGCGGGGCCGCCCCGCTCATCGCGTGGGGCTTCGAGGGCTCTCGGCGGGAGCAGCGCTGCGGGGGGCGCGCTGGGGCGGCCTCGTGGGCTCTCGGCGGACTTCTAGGAAGAGGAGGAGGAGGAGGAGGAGGAGGAGGAAGAGGAGGAGGAAGAGGAGGAGGAGGAGGAGGAGGAGGAGGAGGAGGAGGAGGAGGAGGAGGAGGAGGAGGAGGAGGGAGGAGGAGGGGAGGAGGAGGAGGAGGAGGTGAGGAGGAGGAGGAGGAGGAGGAGGAGAGGAAGGAGGAGGAGGAGGAGAGGGGAGGGAGGAGGAGGAGGAGGAGGAGGAGAAGAAGGAGGAGGAGGAGAATCAGGAGGGGAGGCAGTGTCAGGATGCCCCTCATGCTATCAGCAACGGAGCAACAAGTGGAGGAGAGAGAGAAGGAGGAGGAGGAGGAGGAGGAGGAGGAGGAGGAGGACTAGGAGGAGGAGGAGGAGGAGGAGGAGGAGGAGGAGGAGGGGGATTGGGGAACACATAGTAACATAAACAGGAACTTTCGGAGGTGCGCGCGGGTTTCTCGCATCGGCGCTGAAGCCCGCTGGCGGCGCCTCCAGTGCCGCCCCTGGCGCGCTCCGCGCGATAGGCAGGGGTGTCCAGCGCCGACCCAAGAAATCAGCGCGGACCTCCACATGTGTTGCGCCATTCTTTGTCATGAGGAGGATGGCATGGCGGAGGCGGGGGCGGTCAGGGGGCGTGTTTGGGGGCGTGTTCGGGCGTGTTGGGGGGCGTCTCCGGGGCAGCCGTGCGGTGACGGACCGTGCGGTGAGGTCTCCTGGGATTCCGAGGTCACCTCGCGGTGTGTCATCAAAGGCGTGTTGAGGACCCCAATCCAGGGGCAGCAGTCGAGGGCAGCGTGGGAGGGCGCGTTCCATCCTCCCCCTCCTCCTCCTGCTCCTGCTCCTGCTCCTCCTCTCCTCCTCCTCCTCCTCCTCCTCCTCCTCTCCTCCTCCTCCTCCTCCTCCTCTTCCTCCTCTTCCTCCTCCTCCTCCTCCAAGTGGCATTCCGAGGTCTCAGAAGACTGCTTGCCACTTCAGAATTCAGGACATGTGTGCGGAACCCCCAGTCTGCTCGCCATGGCGGCGGACTCAGCGGCGCGTCTTGGGCAGGTCAGTTTCGTCGCCTACAACCCCCACAGCGCCACCCACTCCCGCACTCAGGACATCCTGGATGAACTCCACAATGTGTCCGTGGTATCGCTGATAGGAACGCAGGAGAAGCAGCTGAATTCCAAGGACCTCAGGTACTGCTCGTCGTTCTGGGGTTTCTCGGAGGGCCGGAGCTCTGGAGCATTGACGAATAGATCGTGTGGAATCAGTGTCTGGTTTAACAAAAAGATGTTTAGACCCAATCACCTTCGGGGAGTGGCGCCTGTTCCTAAAGGTCTCCAAGGACGGGTCCTGGGATGTAAGCTGGAGAGGCAGTCGGTTCGGTTCGCGGTTTTCGCCCTCTACTTCCCGCCGTGCACCAGGGACAAATATCAGCTCTTCAAGTACACTAATTGTTGTGAGAGAATGATTAGATGGCTGACTCAGCAGCTGGACGCCCTGGCGGGCAGGTGGATTCCCATCCTTACCATGGACCTCAACTCAACGTTTTGTGAGGAGCTGGATGGTGTGGTCGGTCCGTATGACCTCGGCTCAGACGAGAAGCGAACAGCCCAGATACTTAAGCCTGTGCTCGAGTCTTACGGCCTATGCCTTGCCAACACGATGGCAGATGCTGGCTATACCTTCGTCGCCTCCTGTGGCACCCGCAAGACGCTAGACTACATAGCATTGCCGCAGGGCCTTCTTCCAGCGATGAGATGGTGTACT
Source organism: Prorocentrum cordatum (assembly GCA_963575745.1). Taxonomy (NCBI): domain Eukaryota; class Dinophyceae; order Prorocentrales; family Prorocentraceae; genus Prorocentrum; species Prorocentrum cordatum. Next base: position 218,842 of record CAUYUJ010016946.1, read on the forward strand.
ACCTTTCGGCGCAGCATGCGCAGACTTCAGCCACATCGATGGGGACGAGAATGGGATCATCTACCGCTGGGGCTTGGACTCGAGTGGGCGACGGACATGACTCCCGCTGTTGTGCGCCAATCGGAGCGCATAGAGCCTACGGCTGCCCACGCCCTACTCCAGCGGGGATACAGAAGGAAAGAGTTCATGGAAGCAGTGACCACCACGATCGAGCAGAAGGCGGCCTGGCTCAACTCCCAGACTGGATATACACTCGCAGTGGAGGCCAACGACCTACTAGTCCAGGCCATCACCAACGCGGCTCTCACAACCTGCACACAGAAGGAGGGATACACAGAGCACCACGCCGACTACGCCAGGGAGCTCAAAGACCTGCTTCACCAGAGAAGGCAAGTGCGTGACCGACTGGCCTGGGCGTACCAAAAGGATGACGACGACCTTCAGCTGCTGCTTACTGTGCGCATCACGACGATCAGCAAGTGGCTCAGACAGCACAAGAGGTGTCATTGGCAGCGGGTACAGCAAGATCGAGTTGCAGCGTTTGAGGAGGCCCGCAAGGCCAAGGACTTCCACGAGGTGCATAGGCTGGCTCGTCTCATCGCTGCGCGAGGGAGAGGACCACGACGGCGAAACTACAGACAGCTCAACACCAGCGGAACGACACAGGAGTGGACTACCAGGATGCAACAACCTGGGGCGGAGGGTGGGGCTGCAGCACGAATCGTCAGCTTCAATGACATGAATAATATGCTACACGAGCTGCCCGAGGCCTACATTTCGGTCACGGCGGAGGAGATCAAAGAGGACATCGACGCTTTCAAGAATCAGGCGTGGCGTCTCAGACTTTGGCGAGTCGCACCTCAGGACAGCATCATCGCGGAGCTCCTCCGCACGGCCATGTTCCCCAACTGGATCAACAAGCGTAGAGCGACTCACCACCACGGCGTCGGCTACGAGCAGCAGGAGCGCATGTCGGCCAACTCTGTTTATTTCCTGCTCGCCTGCTTGTTCACAGGTATCCGCACCAGTGGTAAGCTCCCGTTGTCCTGGATCCTGTCCGATGCCTGCAAGATCGGCAAGGGCAACAACAAGGAGGGCGTGGAGGGTGAACGACTTATCATGCTGGTGTGCACCATCGCCAAGACGTACTACCGCAGTCTCCTAGCCCGAGGAACACCACCTGCCCTTGAACCATGGATCTACGGTTGCCTCAGAGGGCGACGGAGGGAGGCAGCGGCGGTGGTGCAGCAGGCGTATTCTTGGCGCAAGCTTCAGGCGGGGCAGTCCCACATTAAGAGGTTGCACGACGCCACCAACGCGTTTTACAGTATAGACCACGACAGCCTATGTCACGAAGTGGAACGAGTTTTTCGAGAGGAAGATTGGCAGATTATGAAGTTTCGAGTCACTCTTGCATGTGTTCGGCTACCAGGTGCTGATAATGAGGTCCTTTGGTTGCAGCAGGGATGCATGCCTGGAGATCCAGCCATGGTCCGACTTTTTGTAGGTGCCTATGCCAGACAAATGGGAATGGGTACGATTAATATGTATAATTACCGTGCTGCCAGTTTTAAGTGCCCATGGTCGTCTCAGTGGATTCAAGGTTCTTTTACTGTGTATGTGGACGATGTAGCCGACAATTTCGATGTCAATAATAACGCAGTCAACGTCATGGCGGAGGGAGACTCTCAGAACGAAGTCATCACTGAGAGGCTCGCCGAAATTCAGATGACGCAGAATGTAAGCAAGCAGGATAATTTAGTTTTTTTTCACAGGCGCCAATGCAGCTTTCTTGGAAGCGAAGTTCCTCAGAGATCAGGACCTAGCTGGGCGTGCCACAGCGTGTGCACGCTATTTGGGCCCGCGCATACACTCGAGGTTTGCACTGTGTGAGATTGAGTACAGACTACATGCTGGGCGCACAGCCTGGTATAATCTCTCTAAGTTTTGGCAGAGTGCAGTGTCTCTTGGTTGGAAGATCAACATGCTCAAAGGGTATGTCGCCAATGCGTGTTACAGTGGAGCGGAGGTCCTGTGTGCACGAGCGGGCCCCATGCGTCCGCACGACTGGCAACCCATTCTTCGTTTTCTTGCTATGCGTGCACGGATACTGCTGCGAGGTACAGCACAGTGGCGGGAGGACGGCTCCGGTCGCACCCTCACCAACCTACAGGCCCTTGCAAAAGTGCGCCTCGTGGCCCCGCATGTGGAAATGAGAGTTCGAAGGCTCCGATGGCTCCAAGCGTGTCTACGAGAGGCCCCACGGTGTGCTCAATTTCTAGCGGTCGTTTTCGGGTGCTCTCGGGACGAGGATATGACCGAGCTCGAAAAGTATATGAGCAACGACGCGAAGGCGAACCCGTGGTGCGAACAGTTCTGCGAAGACATACGAGCGATCGAACTCTTCGATGACGGGGCGAGGCTGTTGGAGATCTATGGGTTGGAGGGAATGCTATTCGAGGGGGGGGAGGAGTTCGTTCAGTTGGATTTGGGAGGGACCGCATCGCACTATTTCCTCAACATCGCACAGCACGAGAGGAGGCAGGAGGAGATCGAGAGCGGAGGACCCCATCAATGCAAGGCCCTGCGAGCCGACGGAGAGCCCTGCACAGAACGCTTCATGACAAAAAAACAGCTGGCGGCCCATTATCTAAGAACCAAGGGAGGCACTCACGGAAAGCAACTCCTGGGGAGACTATGCTGCGTATCCAGTCAGTGCGTAATTTGTGGCTCGAATTTCTCTTCGATTGACTATGCGAAAAGACACATGCACAAGAGCCTCAGCACGGGCCTATGCTGTGTAGACCGAGGGCGCACAGACGGACAGATCATTCAACCCTCGTCCTACGCGTGCCCAGCCTGCGATGACTTTGAAGGGGTCGACAACGACGAGCTCCGTAGACACATTTTGTCCGAGCATGTGCAGGAGCACCTGGCGGATCATTGTTTGGATTTCGAGCTGCCTGGCCTGCTGGAAGATCTCGAGCAGTTACATGGAGGCTCAGTGGCTCTTGCCGAGCGCGCTCAAGCGGGTAGCCACGGAGGCCAACGCAGAGGGGGGGGGACAGCAACAAGGCGCGCAAGGGCTCGGGCAAGGGCGTCGAGGACTCCCATGTGAACGCTCGCCTGCTTCGACAGCTGGAATCGAGAGTGCGCACGCTGGAGTTCGGATCGGGCCTGGTAGTGTACGGACCGAGCGACGACCAGTACGTGGACACGTTGAAGCAGACCTACCAGGAGTACCAGAAGAAGGTGGAGGGCAAGAACAACACGCACGGGCTCGGTCCGCCAGAATTGCAGAATTTTGCCGCACTTCTCAGCGCTTTCAACAGTTGGCTCGACAAGCCAGGCAAGGCTCAGGACTCGGTGAAGGAGTTGGCGGATATTCCTCGCAGGCTGCTCCTAATGATGATGAAAGGAGATCAGGAGCAAGCCAGCACGTGGATCAAGGAGTGTGGAACCAGCTCGACGGCAGACAGCAGCATCTCGAGGATTACGGTCAAGGTCCCGGGCTTTATCACGCTGCCAGATCCCAACCAGGCAGGGCCCAACGCATACGAGGAGCAGGAGAGTCTTTGGAAGGTGTTAGAGGACAAGGACGTGGAGGAGGGAGAAAAACGCAGGGCAGAGGTTCGAGTCATTCGCAGTCCGCTCGAGTTCGCCCAGCTAGGACACGGGAAAGTGATCGCAGTAGAGCAGGCTCTGTATCGAATCTTCCGAGCAGCAGGCTTTAACAATAAAGCTGGCCGTGCCCCCAGGGGCAAGCTCGTGCGTCAAGTGAAGCTAGGATAGAGCGTGTTAAGTAGATGACGGGTTAGGGGGACTGCCTTTGTGCCGCTGTAGGGTGGGTCGCGTGCGCGCCCACTCTGCCGTGGTCGACGGTAGACCTGGCTAGCCCACTGAAGTGAATGCCCGCCCCGCGTGGGGCGTACCAGCCAGGGGCTGGACGCCGTACCACCGTTTCCGCCCCCGCTCAGAAGTAATATCGCGTGTCTTGGGCTGGTTCGGAAACGTGAGTCCCATTTTCAGAGTTCAGGCGAAACAGCCGAGGCCCAGAGCGTAGCAGCAGTCAGTTGCCAGCAGACGAACTTGAGCTCGAATGGGTGCGACGACTCCTCCTCCTCCTCCTCCTCCTCCTCCTCCTCCTCCTCCTCCTCCTCCTCCTCCTGCTCCTCCTCCTCCTCCTCCCTCTCCTCCTCCTCCTCCGCCTCCTCCTCCTCCTTCACATACGTTTTCCAGCCTCGGAAAGCTCTCCAGCGGCTGCGCTTCGCCGAGGGCGTTCCAGGAATGTCCGAATCGTCCCGAACCGTCGCCGGAGGGCGGAGTTATGGCACGAAAACCAGGGGGGGCAGCGTTAGGGCGGGGGGTAGGCTCAGGGGGAGACGCACCGACCCCGAATCGCCCATTCATCGTCGATTGGAGCTTGAGAGCCCACTCTGCCTAGGCACGTGCGGTTTCGCTGTCAGGGGCCTGTTGCCGATCTGTCGGCTCTGTGTCGCCGACTCCAGCTCGACGCTTCTCCCCTGAGCTGGTCTCCCCCCTCACGTTCCCCCGACTCCCAGCATGCACCTCGAGGGCCAGATCTTCAGCCTCAAGGGCCAGATCTTCCGCCTCCGCGGGCAAGGCGTGCGTCAGAGATCTACTGGCGGATTGGCGCAGCGTGCTGTGGGGTCCCGCAGCACGGACGACACGAACTGAGGGTTCCGCACCCCCCTCCCGCGCGCAGAGGCTCTGAAGGGTCCCCGCCGTCGGCGGGAGCGCCTCGCCCCGCCCCGCCCCGCCTCATGCCCCCCCCCCCCGCGTTCCCCGCCCCGCCCCGCCCCACCTCGCCTCGCCTCGCCTCGCGTTCCTCGCCCCGCTCGCCTCGCCTCGCCTCGCCTCCCCGCCTCACGCTCCCCGCCTCGCCTCGCCTCGCCTCGCCTCGCCTCGCCTCGGCAAGAAGGGACAGCGAGGGGGGGGGCCGAGGGAAGGGGATCCTCCGGAGGGTCTTCGGCCTCGCCGCAGGGGGCCCCTCCCGCAGAGAGCCCCGCGGGGCCGCCGGGAGGCAGCCCCCTCGGCGGAGGCCCCGGCAAGGCAAACCAATGCCCCAAATCCCAGCGGGAAGCTCGTTTTCGGCAGATTCGCTCTTGTGGTGTTCGACTCGCCCACCGCCATGTGGGGGGGTCCAAACAGGACCTTGCCTTCGAGGGTGGCAGGAGTTGTCAGCTGTTCCGCCGCGGAAGGCGGCGGAAGGTCGGCGGAAGTAAAACGAGGCCGCCTCCGCGGCGGAAGTAAAACGAGGCCGCCTCCGCGGGCGGAAGCCTGCGGAAGGGCGGCGCAAGGCGGCGGAAGAAAAAAGTTGCGGCCCCAAGAGATGAAATCGTTCTTGTGTTCGGGGTTTCCGAGGTCGGCCATAGGAGCTCTCTCCCTCCCTCCCCCCGCCCCGCGGCCGCCTCTTCCCCCCTTCTCCCTCTCTTGCCGCCGGACATCTCGCGCCTGCCATCTCCGGGCCCGCTCGAGCGCGTTCGTGCGGACTGCCTCTGCAGCGACGCGACGTGAAAAGGGGTGGTGTGCGACTCGCCCCAGGGGGAGAGCTGGCCCCAAGGCAGGCCCCCCCCGGGTCTATAGGGCCCGCTTCCACCCAGATCCATTTTCCTTCGTGCCGGTACAGTGGAAACCCATGCCAAGAAACACCTTGCTTGCCTCCAAGGTGCACTGGGTTCCTTGGGTTTCAATGGTTTTGCGATGGGAAGCGTGACGTTCCCACACCAAACATGCATGGACGTCCCAGGGTCTCAGGATTGGGTTTCTTGTGGAAGGTTTCTTGTGGACTGGCCTCAACTGCATCTTGTTTTGAGCGCGGGGAGCAGGCTTGATGTGTGGCACCAGGAGGGGCCCAGAAGCGTTGTCGTGTATCGACAAAAATGTGGGTTCAGATGGATTCCGGAAGCGCTAGGATGCGTGTACCGAGGAGGGTGGGGGCACATCTTTGGGGAGGTACCCGCACACAGATCCAAGAGTGCTGAGATGTTCGTGATCAGAGGTGCAAAGTGACGCAGGAGGCAGTTTGCCACCAGGACGTAGTACGGAGTCATTGCGTCGTTTCGCACGGTCCAGTGGTAGCCCATCCCCTGAGTGGGGCATTCATGGTCATCATACGTACGCCCTGTTATGCATTGAGCCGATGTTTATTCTGCTGCATACAGACAGGCCAATACCACACGCGCGCGCACACACGGCGCCACTGAGGTGCACTGAGCAGCGTGGCCCAGAGAGTGAGGCCCGCGTCGGTCCCCGCACGGGGCCTTCCCGCAACCGTCGCCGCAAGGATCACTGCTCGCAGGAGCGCAGACGGAGTGCGCCCCTCCCTGGGGGGAACAACAGGGTACATAATTACCGATGCGGCTGCTCCCCGCGTCTCCTGGCCATGATCTCCTGAAGCCGAATCAGGCCATGGCGACGAGGGACGCGTAGCGGTATCGCTTCGTGTTCTCCCCTCTGGATCTCGCCGCCGCGGAGTTTGGGATCGGTTATACGGTCCGAAGCTTTTGATCAGCGTGTCGCATTGCCAGTTCTGGCCCACCACGCTTCGGCGCGACACGCTCACCATCTCCCCGTTCCCGAGCATCAGCGTCACGAGCTTTTCCCAACCTGCCGCCCCGAGGGGCAGAGCAGCACGCCATCCACTCGCAGGGCACGCCGCGTCGCCGGGGCGGTCGCCGGCAACGCTGAGCAAAAGCTCCTTCGGGGCGGTCGACATCGGCCCATAATTACGGAAAAGATGGGCACAGATATTGACAGCATGTCTTGATGATTTGGAGCAAGACCCGATGTCGGTGTCGCCGCGGACGTTGGCCATTTGAGACAGAAGGCCGCCTGCCCAACAGCGGCCGCTGTCGGTTTGGGACAACAGGTGTTGTTAGGCATCGCACCCATTTCTCCGTATCCATTTCGGCCAGGGAAACGTAAGATTCGAGTACGCCGGAACTTGGGTTTGCCAGCGTTTTTTGACGAGCCCGCCCTGGATTTTGACGGTCCAGTTATCGCCGGATGTCTGCAGCGTCAGTTCATATCAAATGTTACACTGGGTCGCGTAATTTTCATGATGGCCTCCTTCAGGCCAACCCGAGTCCCCCGAACGCGAGTTTTACGTTTGAGTCGAGCATGTTCCTTTTCAGGAGGAATATGCAGGAATAGCAGAACTAGAGTCCGCTGACGATTTGTTGTGCTCTTTTTTACTATGTTTGAGTACTCTTTGGCTGCCCCTTCTTTTTCTTGCAAAATCCGCCTGCAGGAGGACATGCCCGACCTCACCCTACGCCTCCCCGATGTCGGGCCTCCGAACTCCTGCCCGTGCGCCCCAGCCGCAGCTGCACTTCGGCTCCGGCCCGGGGGCCTTTTTGGGGGGTCCTCCTCCCGCTGCGCCTCCCTCGGGATCCCGCAAAGGGGGTGTGTTAGGGGAACAAAAAGTGGCGTAAACAGAAAAACTCGGAGGTCCGCGCGGATTTCTCGGATCGGCGCTGGGGCCCCCTGGCGGCGCCTCCGGCGCCGCCCCTGGCGCGCTCCGCGCGCCAGGGAGCAGCGCCGATCCGGGAAATCCTCGCGGACCTCCGAGTTTTTATGTTTATGTTTTTTTTTTGTTCCCCTAGGTGTGCCCCAGGGGGGCGGTGTGACTTCGATCGGCCTTTGCACCGAACCGCCCAAAGCAGATGCCCCCTGGCCGCCAGCAGCTCCCCATAGGTGCCGCTTGGGGGGGGCAGGCGGGGGGGGGCATCTGTGTGCGGCAGTTCGGTGCGCCGCCAGCGGATCGAACTCGTCCCCCCCTCGGGGCTCAAGAGACGGGGGTTAATGCAAACGGGGGTCAGCCAGAGCGACCGATTTTGCAGGACCTGCAGGGCCAGGGTGGCATTGACCCAGGCTTGGGCGCAGGCTCCCGCAGGATCTTGCAGGATCCTTCGCGTTGACCCGGGCTTGGGTGCAGGATCTTGCAGGATTCTGCAGGGCCTGACTGACCCGGGTTTGGATTGACCCGGGTCAGAAGATCCCCGACCCCCTCTAAAACAGGGCTAGGATCGGGATAAATCGCTCCAGAGCGTTCCGGAGCGCTCTCAGAGCGTTCCGGAACGCTCTGGAGCGGCCGCGGCGCCCAATACATCCTCCAAGCCCGCCGATTCTCAGAGATTTCGAGTTATCCCGATCCGATTTTGTCCCGATCTTCGTGTCGTTTTACCCTCGGGGTCACTCCCCCTTCGGTGGACCCCGAGCTGCGCCTCCCGCGCGCCCTCGGCGCACCGCCATGGTGCCGGCTCCGCTCGCGCCCGGTGCGGCCCCCTCCGCGCGGCCCGCCTCTCGCTCGCGGGAGCCCCGCCCGCCGCCGGGCGTCGCCTCGGCGGGGGGAGGGGGCCCAGGGGGCTCGGGGAACGCAGGAGGCGTTCCAGAAGAGGGCCTCGCCTCGCTCGCCTCGGCAAGGAGGGGACAGCGAGGGGGGGGGCCGAGGGCAAGGGGATCCTCCTGAGGGCCTTCGGCCTCGCTCGGGCTCCCGCAGGGGGCCCCTTCCGTAGAGAGCCCCGCGGGGCCGCCGGGAGGCAGCCCCCTCGGCGGAGGCCCCAGCAAGGCGAACCAATGCCCCAATTCCCTGCGGGAAGCTCGTTTTCGGCAGATTCGCTCTTGTGGTGTTCGACTCGCCCACCGCCATGTGGGGGGGTCCAAACAGGACCTTGCCTTCGAGGGTGGAAGGAGTTGTCATCTGTTCCGCCGCGCCAGATCCCAATCTACTTCAAGCTTACTTCCAGAGCCGATGTGCCTTTGCTGTGTTTCGTTCTTCTCTGGGAGGGCCAGAGCCCAATCTACTTGATCCTCCTTCCTACGTCGTGTCGTGACCTACTTCTTCCGACCGACGTGTAACGGCATAAACCAGAATGTTCGGAGGTCCGCGCAGATTTCTCGGATCGTCGCTTAGACTGCCTCCGTGGCGCGCGGAGCGCGCCACACCAGGGGGATCAGCGACGATCCCGGAGATGCGCGCGGACCTCCGAAAGTTTCTGTTTGTGCCATGTTCGGGGGCGGAAAAGAAGGGGGTGATGACTAGGGGGGGGTGGATATCATGGCGCGGGCCATGATATTTCCCCAGATTTCATGGCGCCTCTTCTTATTTCATTACGTCCCTGGCCCCCCCGCTGGGCCGCGCACATGCCGCCGGTCATGATTTGCACCCCCCCCTCTTGGACACCCCCGCTCCCGACATGTTTGTTGTTCCCCGAAGGTCGGGCCGCCCTGTCCTCCAGGGAGGAGGACCGGAGGTCCATGGAGACCACGCGTTCACAGGTCGATCCGCGAAGTGCCCCTCGTCGGTTCTCTCGCGGGGTCGGGCTCTGCGGCCGCAGGCTATGCTGGTCGGCGCCCCCATCGGTCTGGTCCCGGGCTGTTTTCCCCGAAGGTTGTTTTGCTTGGTGGTCTCCAAACCAGATTGTGAGACACCCGGTGGTGACCCCGATTCCCCAAAGAAATAATTCTGGGTCACCACCGGGTTTGGGGACACGCGGTCGCCACAAGGTTTTGCGTTTCCTGGGCCAGCCAGCGCTCGAAAACCATTACCCAAATCGCCCAAAACTCACCACCGGGTGTTCTCACCATCACGTTTGGGGACCACCAATTTGCGAAAGGGGGTTCTGTTTGGGAAGACTATCATCGGGTTGGGAGGATGGGGCTGGGAGAAATGAGGATATCTTTACCCCTAGGCGGCCGCCGAAGGTGTCGTTCATTGCATCCGGTTGCTATTGCTCATGCCCTTCATCCTCCCAACTCCTTCCTCCCTGCACGATAAGTGTTCTCCTCATTGAACGGTCCTGGGCGTTCAGAGAACGGTGCTGCCTGGTTCGGCTCCGCCTCTGGGCGCGTTTACTGGAGGACGCCTCGCTTGCACCGCCGCTTGATATGACGGTGGTCCTTCTGCATTCGGTCTCTGCCACGACCACCACATGCCTGAACAGCCAGATATAGTCCGCAGTGCCCCACAGAGTTGAGTCCGCCGCGCATCATGCGCAGCACGCGCAGCGTTCCCTCTTGGGGGCCTCGGGGGCCGTCTTGGAGCGAGATTGGGCGCCTCGTGGGCCGTTTTGGAGGAGGATGAGGAGGAGGCGGAGGAGGAGGAGGGGGACGATTGGGTTCTTCAAGGTGGAAAGACGAGCGCTGTGTCAAAATCATACAGAGCCGTACGTCTTTCCATGAGTTTGGCCCCCTAGGCCGGCCACCAGGGCCTCCCAGACGGCCCAAGACGCTCCAAGAGAGCCTCAGGACGTGCCCCTTGGGGCCCACCTCGAGAGCCTGGACTCCGAGTAACGATCCCGAGGCCTCTGGACAAGTCATGCGCGAAGCCCGGAGAGCGCCCAGGAATAACAGGAGCTTGAGAAATGGGCCCATGAAATAGAATGTCATCCCCCCCTCCGCCTCGGAAAATGAACGTTCCATTGTTTTAGGCAGGAAGCAGACACAGACGACCGCGACCGCGTCCACGACAACCGAGCTCACGACCGCGACGACCACGACGACGACCACGACCGCGCCTTCGACCGCCACGGCGATCGCGGCCGCGGCGGCGCCGAGCGCGAGAGAGCGAACCACAGGCCTTTCTGCTTCCGAGAGAGCGGGCACGTTCGCCGAGCGCCGCCTTGTGCGAGGCCCTCGCGCGCGCGCGAGCGCGCGCGATGGCGGCGCGGGGCGCGGCGGATGAGGCGGTGCATGGCCGCGATCAAGGACCGCTCGGGGTGCCTAAGCTCGAAGAAGAAAAGACTGCGCAAACTCAAACCTGCGACGCGCCGCTATCTCTTGGACCTGCGCTGGGCTCCTCTGGCGGCGCATCCGGCGCCGCCCCGGCGCGCGGAGCTCGCCAGGGAGGGGGGTCCGGCGCCGATCCAGGACATCCGCGTGGACCTCCAGAAGTTTATGTTTGTGCCGTATTGTGTTCGACTGCAGATGTCAGGTAGACAATTGTCGGGTTGGGAGGATGGGGTTGGGAGACATGAGGAGATCTTTACCCGTAGGCGGCCGAAGGTACCGTTCACTGCATCAGGATGCTATTGTTTACGCCCGTCTCCCAACCCGAGCTGGAACAGGAAAGCTGTTTGAGAGACACTGTAAGTTCACGATGACCTACGAGGATCCATCAGGCGCGATCAAACCACGTCGCTCGATGTCATTATCACGGGCAGCAGGTCCTGGAGCCGAGGTAAAAACAAGGAAACAACATCAGGGGGCCTCTCGGAGCAGCCTCGGGAATCCATGTACACGACAATTCCTCTCCTCAAGATGGCGTCGCCGCCGTCGTCGTCTCGGAGGGCCCTCGCGGGCGCCTCCATTGGCGGGGGGCCCCTCGCTGCAGCGGCCGGGCGCAGCGCGAAGGGCCGGTCGGGGACAGGCCCGGGGGAGGGGCCCGAGGACGCGAGGCTTCCAGGTTGGCCCCGCGGCCGCCCGCAAGGAGCACGAGGTCCAGGCAGAGGAGACAAACATCGAGGGAGGAAGAGGGAGGAGGAGGAGGAGGAGGAGGAGGAGGAGGAGGAGGAGGAGGAGGAGGAGGAGGGGGAGGAGGAGGAGAGGAGGAGAGGAGGAGAGGAGGAGGACGAGGAGGAGGAGAAGGAGGAGGAGGAGGAAGACGAGGAAGGAGGAGGAGGAGGAGGAGGACAAACATCGAGGAAGGAGGAGGAGGAAGACGAGGAGGAGCAGGGGTGTTGCTCGAGCTGGCCCTGGCGCAGGGTGGCCCCAGCTTCCCCAGGGAAGCCCAGGTGGCCTCCAGGGCCCCGGGTCAAGGGACCCGATGATTCTCGTTTACAAAAGGGCCTTGGGCGTTTACTGAACAGCTTCGCGTGTCGTGGTGATTCTTATGGGGGTGGATGTTCTGCCCTCTGAAAGAACGGCATAACCATCAACTTTCGGAAGACCGCGCTGATGTCTTGCATCGGCGCTGGAGCCCCCTCCCTGGCGCGCGGAGAGCGCCAGAAGCGGCGCCGGAGGCGCCACCAGGGGGATCAGCGACGATCCAAGAGGTCCGCGCGGACCTCCGAAAGGTCACAGCTGGACCGAGGCGGAAGATCGAGTTCGGCTCGGAGAGGGTACCCTGGTGCTCTCCGTGTTTGTTGGATAGTTTTGCGCCTCCTGGGGTGGCTACCGTTGGATGTTCTGTTTGTCTGTTTCCGGCCGACGGAGGGCCTCATGTTCTCGCGTTCTTGAAGGATGCTCTTCTGGCCCAGGTCCGACGGCACGCTCATGCCATGATCTGTTCCCCGAGAGCCAGGAACGACGGCGACGGCAGTGCGCGACCCGGCGACGGCGGCACAGACACGACGGACGACCGACGAATCGCCCGCAGCGGCGCGACCGACGGCGGCGGCGGCGGCGACGACGACGACGACGAGACAGCTGCCGCTCGCACGGGGCGGGCGCGGGATGTCGCCTCCGGCGCACCGCGCCCGCTCCTGCGCGGAGCCTCGGCATCATAGGGCAACGATAGTGGGAGATACACGCCGGTCGTTGAAAGTAGGTATTTTGGGACTCCCAGATGCCAATCTACTTCAAGCGCCTTCCTACTTCAAGAATCGACCTGCTTTTGCTGTGTTTTGTTACTCTCTGGGAGGACCCGGACCCAATCCACTTGATCCGCCTTCCTACTTCACGATTCTACCTACTTCTTCCGACCGACGTGCAGGCATAGGGGGGACGCATCGACCCCCCAGCGCCCACTGATCGCCGCCGGGGGCCCGACAGCCCCAAGCTGCGCAGGGCCGTGCGGGCTCGCTGTCAGAGGCCCACCGCCGATCTGTCGGCGAGGCCTCGCCGATGCCAGGCCGATGCGCCCCCCCCCCTGAGCCAGTCCCCCCCCCCCGACCGTTGCCCCTCAGGGCAGGGACGCAGACGGGGTCCGAGGACGCACTCATGAGGGGGACGGTGGTTGAGGTTCGAAGGCCCGAGGCCCGACGGGCCCCATCTGGGAGTCCCCCCAGACATCCACCCACAGACCTTTGGGCGCCCCGGGAGCGAGAAGGAGCAGCACGGCCAGAGTCCTTCCCGCCTCCGAGCCCCGAGCCTGCGCAGGGCCCGGCCCTCAGGGGGGGCGGGGGGCGGGGCCCGGAGTGCCCAGGAGGGGTGGGGCTCGGCGAGCCCCGGGGGCCTCGCGGCAGAGAGCGCCACCGTGGAGGCCAGAAGCACCGATCCTTCGATCCAGCCCCAACCGTTCTATCCAGTCCCGGGGCAGGGTCGCCCATGGCACCCATACATTACCATGATCATCGCGCCCTACACACATAGCCCGTGGTACCCATATACAGGGTCGCTCCTGACCATCATCATCTACAGGGTCGCCCATGGCGCCCACATATCACGGACGTACGCCTTCCCAGGGTGGGGTTCGGCGAGCTCGGGAGCCCCGCGGCAGAGAGCGCCGCTGGCGAGGCCAGGGGCGCTGTGGAGGCCCAGAGCTGGCCAGACGTGAGAGTGACCTTTCGCTAGAGTGACCTTCCCAGGCCCCCTCGCCTTGCGAAAAAATCACGACGGGAGGTTTTTCGCTGTTTTCGGCTTCCAGTGGCCCTCACCCGGCCTCGGGGCCCTCAAAAGACGACTCGGGATGAAAAACCAGCCCCAGGGAATCGGGAGGGATCCAGACCTCCTAGGGTTCGACGTTGTGAAAAATCCAACGTCGGGGATATGGGTTTGGTGCGGGCCCAATGGGGTCCCCCGATCGCTGACCGCGAAGCGGCAGCAGCGGCTCGCGCGCCGGGGTTTGGCCACCCCGCGCTCCCCATCAGTCGCGCCCCAAAGGCCACTGTTGCCGAGGGTCGCTCTTTTACGTGTGGCCGACAGAGGACCACGGGGAGCAGCGGTCATGGCAGAAGGCCTTGGGCGTGTTCTCTGGGATGCCGCGCCAAGGCCTGCGGCAGGACACCGCGGCCTACAATGCCACGATGGCCGCCTGCGGGCGGGCCCAGCAGTGGCGCGCGGCCGTGCGGCTGCTCGGGGAGATGCGCCAGCGGGGCGTGCGCCGCAGCGCCATCTCGTGGAACTCAGTGGTCAGCGCCTGCGAGCGGGGCCGGCAGTGGGCCCAAGCTGTCGCGGCCATGGCAGGGTTGCTAGAGGAGGAGGAGGAGGAGGAGGAGGAGGAGGAGGAGGAAAGAGGAGGAGGAGGAGGAGGAGGAAGAGGAGGAGGAGGAGGAGGAGGGAGGAGGAGAAGGAGGAGGGGGAGGGAGGAAGAGGGAGGAGGAGGAGGAGGAGGAGGAGAGGAGGAACAGCCGCAGGAGCAGTGTGTGGCACATACGTTATGAGAGACGGGGGGGGGGGGGGCAACGGTATTACGCCATCCCTGGGAGCATGGGTGACGAAGGATTTCGTGGCCCTGGAATGCAGCCGTTGTTTGTTGGATTATCATGTCTGGGAGTCTTTACTGTTGATCCCCTCTTTGGTGGTACATCGTATATTTCAGTCGCAGAACACTTCCCCCCATATCTCGCACCTGGTGTTAGACAACATGTGACCCTGGTCATCGGTATACAACGGCAGCAACAGCAGCAACAACAACAACAACAACAGCAGCAGCAACAACAACAACCATAACAACAACAACAACAACAACAACCATTTTAAGGCTGTACGCTCTTACTCGCCCGTGAGTCATTCAACACGTATACCCTACACCCTCGATGCCCGCCCTCTTCGTCTTCGATCACACCCCTTTCGGGGGGATTATTTCTCTTTGCTGGGGCCAGCGGGCTTAGACATACGGGCAAACCGGAACGGGCGGACAATCCTTCGGGGGCGTACATCTCTCTGCCCGCCATTGGAATTGGCGCGGGCCCTGCAAGAGGAGGAGGGGAAGAACGAGGGAGAGTGGGAGGAAGGGGAGGGGGAAGGACGAAGGAAGAGGGAAGATACCACGTTGTGAAGGCGTCCTTGGCGCGTGCGTGGTTCCTGAGCGCCGAAACGCAATTCCAGAATAATTTGTGAGGACGTCGCACGCGAGAGCGCAGTCCTGAGTACATTGTGAGGAAATCTCAGGCGGAAGCGGGGGCCCTGACTAAGTTGCGAGGAAGTCTCAAGCGGGAGCGCCGTTCCTGAGCAAATTGCACGGAAGTCTCAGGCGGGAGCGGGGGTCCTCACTAAATTGCGAGGAAGTCTCAGGCGGGAGCGCCGTTCCTGAGTCAATTGCGTGGAAATGTCAGGCAGGAGCGGGGGTCCTGAGTAAAATTCGAAGAAGTCTCAGGCGGGAGCGCCGTTCCCACGTAAATTGCACGAAAGTCTCAGGCGGGAGCGGGGGTCTTGATTACATTGCGAGGAAGTCTCGGACGGGAGCGCCTTTCCTGAGTAAATTGCGCGGAAGTCTCAGGCGGGAGCGGGGGTCTTGAGTAAAAATCGAGGAAGTCTCAGGCGGGAGCCGTTGTTGTTGTTGTAGCCCGGGGGGCAGGGGCACAGTTTGAGCAGGAAAACTTTCTTTCAGAAAAAACAAGGTGCGAGCCCCGGGGGTGGCACTTCAATCGAAAAAAATCAATGTGCACCGGTGGGGGGGGATCAACAATAATTATTTTTCAAGAATGAGAGTTCAACAACAACAACAGCAGCAGCAGCAACAACAACTGATAACAAACAGTTTTAGACTCTTCGCTCTTGCTTGCGCGCGCCGTCCAACACGTATATCCCAAACCCTCGATACCCGCCCTCTTCGTCTTCATTCGTACCCCTTGGAGATATCGTCCTTACCTGCCGCGCGTACATGGCGCAACCCCTAAACAAGGAAAGAGAGGAAGGATTGAAGTGGGAGGGAGAAGGATGGAGCACGGCAGACATTAGAAGGAGGTGGGCTAGGAGCAGAAAGCACGTGGCAGAACCAGACGGGTAGATCGGGCGGGCAGACCCTAACGGGCGGGTCACGAAGACGGGCCATGGCGGCCAAGTCGAGCAGGCGGGCGGCTGAAGCGTGAGACCTGCGTGAATCACGAGGAAGTCTCGAGCGACAACGCGATTCCAAAGTAAAACGTGCGAAAGGCCAAAGCGAGAGCGTGATTCCTGAGTGTCGAGGGCGCGGCGTCTAACCAAACACATACATACACATGCGAGAGCGCGACTCCTCGATACATTTTGAGGGAGTGCCGCGGGAGAACGCGATTTTGAACAACTTGTGAGGACGCATGAGGCGGAAGCCTTTGTTGTGGGGCCTAGCAAATCAATCTGAGGCGCGAGAGTTCGCCTTGTTAAAGAAGGGTGCGAGCCCCAGGACGAACACCTTGATTGAAAAATTGGCACAGTGGGATCAATACCACTTGGTCATGTAGAATCAAAGTTCAGCGGCTCCCGCTTTAGACTTCCTCGCAGTACATTCACAATCGCGTTTTTGCCCAAGACGTCCCCACAAATGATCCAGGAATCGCGCCCTCGCTTGGGACCAGCTTGCAATATATTCAGACGCCGCGCCCCTGACACTCAGGAATCGCGCTCTCGCTTTGGACTTCTGCACATTTTACCCGGGAGTTGCGCTATCGCTCGAGACGTCTTCGCGAGTCATGCAAGGCCGACGCCCCAGCGACCCGCCCGCTTGCCTCCGCCGTCTGGGCCCGCCCGCCCGACCCGCCCGTTGGGGTCCGCCCGCCCGACCCGCCCGTCCGGTTTTGGCGTTTGGTTTCGTGTTCCGACCCCCCTCTCTCTTTTTGTTGATCTCGTTCGTGTTCTACCCGTTTTCCTCCCCATTATCTCGCCCCCCTTCCCTCCCTTCCCCTTGTTTTAGGGGTCGGAAGTATTCCGCCTCTGAGTGCCCCCATCATCCCTCCTCCTGCGCGGCCGCCCCGTCTGTCTCATTCTTTTTTTCTGCATGATGGGCAAGTCGTTTCTCGGTGTCCCCGTTTCGCTCTGTCGCTAGTGCAGCCATTGTGCCAACGACACGTGGCAAGTAAGAAACATGCACCCCCAAGGGAGGCACGATCGAAGACGGAAAGGGCGGGCATCGAGGGCTTGGTATCCCACACACACGTGGAGTGGCACGCGGGCAGATAAGAGCGAACAGTATTCACGTCTTTGTTGTTGGCGTTGCCATCGTCCCCCGCGCGACCCACCCGCGACCCACCCGCGACCCACCCTGCGCCCCATCCCGCGACCCACCCGCGACCCACACCGCGCTCGCCCCCATCGCTCTTACCCGCAAGTGCGGGGTGGTGCATATAATATTCAGGCTCACGCCATTCCGCCGACCCCCAGGGGAGGAAATGTGCGGTTTTTGATTTCGTATGTGTTGTTCCCAGCGGAGCCGGGTGAAATTCCGTGCCCGCCGGTGACTGACTGACTGACTGATTGATTGACTGACTGATTGACTGGCTGAACGCCAGGAGGGCACCTTGAACAACACATTTCAAACCGCCCACGGGCGCGCAACCGCAACTGGGCGCACATTTCGACCCGTCCGCGGGCCCGCAATCGCAACCGCAACTGGGCGACACATTTCAA
>CAUYUJ010016946.1:243789-255003 GCA_963575745.1 Prorocentrum cordatum
TGGAGTACAACGCTTGTAGACAGCATCAACTAAACAATCGATTGACTATTGGAGGGCGTCGTGGCCGCTGAATGTGACAAGTGCGAACAAGGCGCCACCTTATAATGTGGAGATACTACACCATGGGTGTAGCTATTTAGCGGCATTTCGGCAGCGCGAGCTCCTTGTATTGCCGCCTCCTCGTCGTGGCTGGCTTCTGCAACAATGCGGGGGGGAATGTGCGCTTGAACGGGCCGACGCCATTCTGATTACCTAAAGATTAAATGAGCGCGCCCTTAGAGAACACGGGTTCCATGTCACACATGGCCCAGGACGGCCCCCCAAGTTCCCAAGAAGAACCTTGGAGTCTTTCAACAGATTCCCAAGATGCCCAAAGACAGCCCCAGACGGTCCCAGCTGCCTCCCCCAGGGTAGCCTTGACGTTCTTTCTTAAGGCCTACATGTTCCAGTTCTGCCCGTGCTCCTGCTCGGGTGGATTGGCCATGGTTTTCCAAACGCGATCCCCCCAAGGAACGCATCCAATGGCGCGAGTTCGGTTCATTATGGTTTTGGAAGGAGTCCGACATGTGCGCGCCCCCGGACGGGCGCGACTGGCCCACATGGTGTTATTCTACAGGGATCACGCCCCCCCCCCCCCCCGCGAGCGCGCAAGGGCGTTCGAATGGTTGCGACATGCGCGCGCGAGAGGCCCGCTTGTTCGCATGCGATGAACATATATATATATATATATATATATATATATATATATACATGTGTGTGTGTGTGTCTGTGTGTGTGTGTGTCCGTGTCTCTGTGTGTTGTGCGTTGTGTGTTGTGTGTTGTGTTGTGTGTGCTGTGCGCTTGTATGTGGTTTAAAGCATGTTGCAAACGCATTGCGGCTTATGTGCTCGGGAAACTCGATCGTGAAAGCCGATAATATATATGTACATGTATACATATACCAAACACTGTTTTAGAGCAAATGTGGCATGCGCGCGCGACGTCGCGTGTGTTGCGATTTTGCCACATTATGTTTGCGAGGGAGTCTTGAAATCGATGATGTTTGATAAACGGGTGGGCGCGCATAGATTTGTTTGACAACGATAACGGGGGGTCGGCACCAGCCTGCCTGGTATGGTATGAGTTCATATGATAAATGATTGGCGAGGCAAAATCATATGTACACTGTAGATTCCCTTGGGGCACCGCGAGGACAGGGGGGGGTAGATCCGGTTCTCTTTTGGGCGGATCTATGCGTTTCGCTGTCCATTTTGCGCAATGTATAGCGCAATTGAATTTTGTTCGCAGCGCGTTGTCAACCCCATTGTTCGCGAAATCACCCCACCCACCCACCCGCAAAATGGTTTGCAAAACCCATGCGGCGGCGATTGCGATGATTGCTCGGCGCTGGCTGTCGCCTCGCCGCGGCCGGGCTAGCGCGCGCAGTCTCGCACTCAGAGCGGCCAGGTTGTTTGGCATGTGCAAATCACATATGGTTATGCTCCATCGTTGATTTGCCACGTGAAATCGGACCATCCAAGCCCAGCCAGTATCGACTCCCCCCCCGCCATCTTTGCAAAAAAGGCTCTATACACGCGCAGTCGTTGATCAAAAACCGTAGTTGTTCAAGAATCCCTTGCAACAGATTGGACGAAGAGAGACGAAGAGAGCACGCGCGCGCCGTCGCGCGCGCATGCCAATGTTTCTCAAAAGCCTCGGGTGCCGCACGGATTTCGAGATCGCGCGCCCCGGAAACAGATCAGATTCGCAATGGTTTCGCCACCTGGTTTTCTTAAACCCAAAAAATCCGAAAAATCCGCGTGCGCCTTCGCGAATTCTTATGGAACCGCCCGCTTTAGAACATGATCGTCAAATGCGACCAAACGGGCCATTCGCGCGCGCATGTCGAGGTCAGTGGAACGCGCTTGCGCGCGTGGTAAGAGGAGGGGGTCCGATCCCTGAGAAATAACACCACGCGGGCCTTCCGTGCCCGCTGGCCGCTCGCACATGTGGAAGCCCGCCCAAAAAACCTTCATCACCGACACGTGGACACCATTATCGTCGTCGGCGTGATCAGCATTGGCGCCGTCATTGGCCTTGCCTTCGGCATCGTCGTCGACGTCACAAGCACTACGATCATCATCGCGTCCGCCGTCGCCGACGTCGCCATGATACCGCGCGCGCCCGAGCCACCGACTCGCATGGAAGTGCCCGCGCGTCATCGCGGCCTGCGAGACGCGTTGCGAAGTCCCCAACGGTCGGCGCTTCCGCGGCCGCGTCGGTCGCGCCAGACTAGCCGGCCGCTCTGCGCGCAGGCCTGCGCGCGCAAGTTGCGGGCGGGTGGGTGGGGCTCTCGATTTTGAAATCCGCGCAACAGCCATGGTTTTTGAGAGATACCAGCATGCGCGCGCGACGACGCGCGCGCGCTCACGTCGGCAAGGGGTTCTTGGAATCTTACGACGTTTGACAAGCAACTGTGCGCGCATATCGCCTTTTGCAAGGATGGCGGGGGGTGGGGGGTGGGTCGACGCTGGCTGGGTTAGGATGGTCCGATTTCGTGCACATGCCAGACCAATTGGCCGCACTGACGCGAGCCTGCGCGCGCCGGCGCGGCCGCAGCGAGGCGCCAGCGAGCACCAAGCAGTCATCGTAATCGCCGCCGCATGGGTTTTGCAAACCATTGTGCGGGTGGGTGGATAGGATGATTGCGCGAGCAGCGGAGCTGACAGTTCATTGCGCTGACACGTTAACGCGACGCACAAAGAAAGTTGATTCCACCACACCCGAGGGCGGGCTGAACGGCACCCCCTGGGGCTTGCTATTTACATGTGATGTTGCCACACGGTCATTGAACATCTGAAATCATATGACCTTAGCCCAGCAGATATTGGCTCCCTTTTTTTTCCATCCTTTGCGCAAACAGCACTACGCGCGCACAGTCGTCAACCCAAAAAACGGCAATGCCAATCATCCGTTGCAACACATTGGACAAAGTGCACGAGCGCGCGCCGCGGCGCACGCGTGCCCAACTCATTCACAAGCTCAGGTTCGCAAGGATGACATCTAAACTTCATGGATTTGCAACGCCAGTTTTGCTGCAAAGCAAATAAACTTCATGGATTTGCAACGCCAGTTCTGCTGCAAAGCAAGCAACAAGTCTTGCGACGACGAGGCGGCGACGGGGCGGCGACGGCGGCAGCGCGCCCGCCAGTCCGACCGTCGGGCCCCGACGACGGGCGGCGACGACGCGGCGCCGGCGGCCGCATGCCCGCCAGACCGACCGCCAGGCCCAGACGACGGGCGGCGACGACGCGGCGACTCTGAGCGTGAATTACCTACCCCGCTTTCGCTTCCAGGCAAAACCAAGTCATACCACGCGCCTCCTCGTCAAGCGGCCTGACCAGTACTGGCCGTAGTTTGGCATCGCTTGGTATCTCTTGGAAGCGAGGGTGGTCAAAAGCGAGGTAGGCTTGTTTTCCCCCTAGCGACGGCGCGGCGACGGCGGCAACATACCCGCCAGACCGACCGTCAGGGCCAGTTCCTTAGAACAAAAGTACGTACGACCCCGAAGTGCAAGCATTTTTACGGGGAAGGTTGCGCAGCCTAGACTCTCCTTTTCTGGAAGATGTTGGGGTCCCCCACCACCACCCGCGGAAGTAACGCCTCTTTTTTCGCATTGCAATATACATTTCTTTCTGCCCCATCGCCCCTCCTAAATATGAATTCGGACCATCACAGGCAGGCCGGTATGGCCCCCCCCTTTCTTCTCCTGCAGCAAACGCTATGCGCGCACATTCGCTTATCAAAAATCATCCGCATTCGAGAAACACCGTGCACATAAAGTGACGAAGTGCGCGCGCGCGTCTTCGCGCGGGCGCCCCGAAAGCTGTCGAAAACCGAAGGTTTCGCAATAGTTTCGAAATCGAGGATTGAGAAAACATATAAAACAACTTTGGTTTCGCAACAAGAATGTTCAAAACAAACTTGTGCTCGAGCTCTTGCGAATTCTGAATAAAACCATCGGTTTTCAAGACTGTCAGAACTTGCTACCAAATGGGCCTCCCGCCCGCGCGCACGTCGGAGTCGCTCGAACGCCCATGCGCGCGTGCTGACGCATGAACCCCGTGCAACAATTACAACGAGGTGCACGCGCGCCTCGTCGCGCGCGCGCATGCCGAAATCCTTGAAACATTTTAAGTTTCGTATGGATTTCAAAATCGAGCGTCCCGAAAGCATTGTTTAACACAAAAACACGGGTGGCAACATCAGTGTCCCAAAATGCATGCGCTCGCGCCCCTGCGATTTGTTAAGAAAACCATGCGTTTTCAACATGTTCACTAAAGTTTGCCCATCGGGCCCCTCGCGCCGCACGCCGAAATCATTCGAACGCCCTTGTGTGCGTGCTTTTTTGGGGGGGCACGATCCGTGTCAAATAGTACCATGCAGGCCACTATCGCGCATCCGCCGGTCGCGCGCGCATGTCGAGCTCCTTCCGAAGTTTTCATCACCGACGCGAGGACGCCGTCGTCGTCGCTGGCGTGATCAGCATCGGCGCCGTCACTGGCCTTGCCGTCGTCTTTGTCATCATCGTCATTCGCATCGCTTCCGTCATCACGTCTACCGTTGACGGCATTGCCATGATACCGCGCCCGCCCAAGTCGCCGATTCGCACTGGGGTGCCCGCTGGGAAGTGCCCAGCGGTCAGCGCCACCGCCGCCGCGTCGGTCGCGCCAAACTAGCTGGCCGCTGCGCGCGCGAGTATGCGCGGGCTTGCGCGGCCGATGCACCAGCCAACTCCAGGCACTCATCGCAATCGCCGCGGCATGGGTTTTGCAAACCAAGTTGAGGGCGGGTGGGTGGGATGATTGCGCGAACAGTGGAGTGGACAGTTCTTTGCGAACAGAAATCAATTGCACAACATGCGCTGCGCCACATAGGTTGGTCCACCCAAATGGCACAACATAGGAAGACTTCTAGAGACGTAGTGTGTGGGGTCCACGCTGGCCGACAATATTCCCTAGATTTGAAAATTCAACTGCAACAGAAACAATGATGGTAAGACTGTTCGTCCTTATGTGCTCGCATGGTTTTCAACATGTATATCAAAAGCCCTCGACCGCCCGCCTTTTCGTTTTCGAGCATACCCCCTTGGGGGCTGATCTTCCTTACTTGCCGCGCGTGGTTCGCGCAGGCCTACAACAGGGGAAGGGGGAGGGAGAAGGATAGAACACGAGAGAGATTAGCAGGCGGGGGGTTCGGAGCAGGAAGATAAGCGGCATAACCAAACGGCCTGTTCGGGCGGGCGGACCTTCACAGGCGGGGCGGGCGGGCGGGCCCACGCGGCTAGGTCGAGCGGGCGGGTCGCTGAAGCGTAAGTCGCGTCAATCTTGCTTGAATATTCCGGAAATCTCGTGCGATGACACGATCCCCAGGGAAATCGTCAGGAGTTCCAAAGCGAGAGCGTGAGTTTTGAGTGTTGCGGGCGCGGCGGTTCAATAGATCGCGAGGAAGTACCGCGCGGCAGTAAGACTCCTGCATAAAGCGTCAACAAGGCCAGCGCGAGAGCGCGATTGTGAATAAATTGTGAAGAAGTATCAGGCGGGAGTCGTTGTTGTTGTAGTTCGGGGGGCGCCAACGCAGTCTGAGGCCTAAGATTTCCCCTTTGCCAAAAAAGTGCGAGCCCTGGGAGGGGCGCCCAATTGAAAAACACCATTGGCTCCACGGGGGGGATCAACAGTTCTTCTGTGTAAAAAATAACATTCAACACAAGCGTCGAGGTTGGCATGCTGCTTGCAGCGATCAACCAGAGCAACAATCCGCACCGCGGAACCCAGCTTCAGCCACGCACCCAGGGACAACGGAAGACCGTTCGGCCCCTCACTCTGACTTGCGCCCGCCGTGGTCTTTTTCATGACGCGCGGACGCCAGGGAGGCAGTGGGCGCACGCCCTGGGCCTGCTGGGGGATCTGCGGCTGGGCCGGCTGCAGCCCGACGTGGTCGCCTACACCGCGGCCATGGGCGCCTGCGAGCGGGGGCGGCAGTGGCTCTTGGCGCTGCTGCTGCTGCGGCAGATGCCGGCCCACGGCGTGGCCCCCGAGAGGCCCGCCTTGCAGGCCGCCCTCGGCGCCTGCGGGGCAGCAGGCAGCTGGCAGGCGGCCCTGGCGCTACTGCGGGGCGCGAGCGCGTTCGGGCTCCCGCCGGACCCGCTGGCCTACAACGCGGCGCTGAGCGCGCACGAGGCGCCGCAGGAGTGGCGGCGGGCGTTGCTCCTCCTGGCCGAGATGCCGCGCGCGGGCGTGCGGCCCAGCAGCGTGACGCTGTGCACGGCCATTAGCGTGTGTGAGAAGGCAGGGCAGTGGTGCCGCGCCCTCCACCTCCTGGGCCAACTCGACGCGCTGAGCCTGGAGGTCGACGTCGTCGCCTGCAGCGCCTCTGCGAGCGCGTGCGAGCGCGGCGCGCTCTGGCTCCGAGCGCTGGGCCTGCTGAGTGTCATGCAACGGCGCCGCGTGGCGCTGGACGCCACCACCTTCGGCTCCGCCGCCGCCGCCTGCGACAGGCGTCGCCGCCGCCGTCTTCGCCATCGCCGCTCTCTCCGCCGCCCGCCACCCACGGCAGGTGCCGCCATCGCCGCCGCCGCCGCCGCCGCCGCCGCCTGCGACAGGCGTCGCTGTCGCCGACGTCACCGCCGCCAGCTTCGCCATCGCCGCTCTCGCCGCATCGCCGCTCTCGCCGCCAGCGCCGCCGCCTGCCGCCGCCTGCCGCCGCCTGCCGCCTGCGACAGGGCCGGCCACGCAGCGCGCTCGGGCAGCGTGCACGCGTCGCAGCGCAGGGCGATGCAGCGGCACCTCGCCAGGGGTGCGGGCGGGTGGACGCTGGGCAGCCTGGTCTCCGCGGAGGACGCCCTGTGGGGCCTGGGCGGCGCGGAGGCCGCGGCCGGCGTCGTGGAGCGGCGCGTGCGCGGGCCGCTGGCCGAGGCCTTGCGCCGCCTGCGGGGGGCGCGGGGCCGCGGCGGAGTCGGCGCCCGCGCGCGCGCCGCGGCCCTGCTGGCGGAGGTCGACGGGCTGGGGCTGCCAGCCACCAGGCTGGCCCTCGCGCCCTGCGGCGGCCGGGCCCGGTGATGCCTGGCCGGCCGTCGAAGCCTCCGTCGCTCCGGCCGCCGCTCCTCCGGCGGTCGCCTCGGCGGTCCCGCCGCAGGGCGGCCGCACGGCCCGTGGGCCGGGATGGCGGCGGCAGGGGGCGGCGGGCACGGCAGTCAGGGGCAACGTCGGGGGGCGTTTTCAGGCGGTTTGGTTGGTGCTCGGCTGCTGTCCAGCCTCGGGGTGCTCTCCAGCAGCTGCGCCTCGCCGAGGGCGTTCCCAGGGTGTCTGGACCATCCCGACTAGGCAACGGGGAGCCGAGTTATAATTCGAAAGCCAGGGGACCACGTTCGGGGGGGGGTATCGACGCCCAAGTCGCCCGATTATTCTCGGGAATCCACCGCCACGGATCAACCTGACTGTCGCGTATTGACGATCCTGAATCGCGCCAGAACGCCATTCTTGCGACTTCAGCACCGCGAATCAACGCAATTGTTGCACCATCATAATGTTGCACCTCTCCAGAACACAATTTCTGGTACATTGGCCATGGGAACTTTTGAAACTCTTGCAATGCTCAGCATGGGGTTTGCGCGGCGCTATTGCGAGAGCCACAGTTTGAAAGCGAACCGCCCTCATTTCGTGAAACTCATGCAATTTGTTGAACGAATGTGCGCGGCGCTGAGGCGAGAGCCACATTTTGAAATCGAACCGCCCTCAATCCGTGAAACTCTTACAATTTGTTAAAACGAACGTGCACCGCCCTCAATATGTGAATCTGTTGCTTGTTTGAAAAGGAATGTGCGCGGTGCTAGAGCGAGAGCCACATTTTGAAAACAAACCGCCTTCCATCTGTGAAGCTGTTGTCAATGTTTCAGCTTCAGGGTCGTAAATCGTGAGGAAGTCTCCGGCGAAACGCACGGCCCGCCCTTTCGACCAGCCTCGGGGTGCGACAGGGAGATGTTCTGTATGAGGAAGAGGAATGGAGGAGGACGAGGAGGAGGAGGAGCTGGAGGAGCTGGAGGAGGCCCCACCCCCCACCTCTCGAGCAAGTCGTGCTGCTGGGCCCCGCCGAGAGAAGAGGCCGTCCCCGGGGGCGCCGCGGGTGCACGGAGGGACGCGCTTCCTCCGGCAGGCACAGCTCCCGCGGGCGCGCGCCCTCCCCAGACCTCCTCGAGTAATGAAAAAATCATGACAGGAGGTTTTTCCTAATTTTCGGCCTCTGGGGGCCCTCACCGGGCCTCGGGAGCGTCAAAAAACGACTCAGGATGCAAAGCCGGTCATGGAGAAAGGGTCGGGACCTCTGGGGGTCGACGTAACGAAAAAATCATTACGTCGGGGGTCTGGGTCCCGCGCGTGCCGGCGCGCGCGCGCGTCCCGCCCTCCGAGACGGACCGCCTCTCGAGGGCACCGGCCCCCTCGGCCGCGCGCAGGAGGAGAGGCCCAGGCATGATCGCGCCGCACAAAAAAATCCAGGCGGATGGGGGGTCGCTTTTTTCCGGCCCTGGGGGGCCTCGCCGGGCCCCGAAGAGGTCAAAGAACGGCTCAGGATAAGAAACCTGTCTTGGGGAAAGGGTCGGGATCTCTGGAGACGCCGCATTGAAAACATCAAGACGTCACATGTCTGGGGGGGGAGGAGGGAAGGTTTCTTGAAAGCACCCTTGCTTCTCAGAGGGCGCGGACCTTATCCATAGATGTGAGGCTGGCGCCTTCTAAGAAGCAGCCTTCTGCTGAGAAGCCTTCCCCCCTCCCTACCCCCTCGTGCGCCCCCCCGACCCCCTCGCGTTGTGACAAAATCACGACAGGAGGTGTTTGGCGTTTTTTTTTTGTTTTTTTGTATTTTTTTATTTTTTTATTTTTTTTTTTTTATTTCCGGCCTACGAGGTGCCCTTGCAAGGCATGGGACCATCTAAAAAACAGGCTCAGGATGAAGAACGGTCCTGCGGTCCCGGGAAGGGGCCAGACCAATTCTTTGTTTTTTTTTTTTGTTTTTTTTTTTTTTTTTTTTTTCGTTTTTTATTTTTTTTGTTTTTTTTTTTTTTTTTTTTTTTTTTGGTTCTTTTTTTTTATTTATTTGTCTTTATTTATTCGGGGTGACGCCGGGGGGGAGGAAACCCAACCAACAAAAAGATATATAGACAACAACAACAACAAACAACAACAACAACAACAACAACAACAACAAAAACAAACAACAACAACAAACAAAACACCCAACAACAAAACAAAAAAACAAAAAAAAAGGCTGTACGCTCTTACTTGCCCGCGAGTCATTCAACACGTATACCCTACACCCTCGATACCCGCCCTCTTCGTCTTCGATCACACCCCTTTCGGGGGGATTATTTCTCTTTGCTGGGGCCGGCGGGCTTAGACGTACGGGCAAACCGGAACGGGCGGACAATCTTTCGGGGGCGTACATCTCTCTGCCCGCCATTGGAATTGGCGCGGGCCCTGCAAGAGGAGGAGGGGAAGAACGAGGGAGAGTGGGAGGAAGGGGAGGTGGAAGGACGAAGGAAGAGGGAAGATACCACGTTGTGAAGGCGTCCTTGGCGCGTGCGTGGTTCCTGAGCGCCGAAACGCAATTCCAGAATAATTTGTGAGGACGTCGCACGCGAGAGCGCAGTCCTGAGTACATTGTGAGGAAATCTCAAGCGGAAGCGGGGGCCCTGACTAAGTTGCGAGGAAGTCTCAAGCGGGAGCGCCGTTCCTGAGCAAATTGCACGGAGTCTCAGGCGGGAGCGGGGGTCCTCACTAAATTGCGAGGAAGTCTCAGGCGGGAGCGCCGTTCCTGAGTCAATTGCGCAGAAATGTCAAGCAGGAGCGGGGGTCCTGAGTAAAATTCGAAGAAGTCTCAGGCGGGAGCGCCGTTCCCACGTAAATTGCACGGAAGTCTCAGGCGGGAGCGGGGATCTTGATTACATTGCGAGGAAGTCTCAGACGGGAGCGCCTTTCCTGAGTAAATTGCGCGGAAGTCTCAGGCGGGAGCGGGGGTCCTGAGTAAAAATCGAAGAAGTCTCAGGCGGGAGCCGTTGTTGTTGTAGCCCGGGGGGCAGGGGCACAGTTTGAGCAGGAAGACTTTCCTTGAGAAAAAACAAGGTGCGAGCCCCGGGGGTGGCACTTCAATCGCAAAAAAATCAATGTGCACCGGTGGGGGGGGGATCAACAATAATTATTCTTCAAGAATGAGAGTTCAACAACAACAACAACAACAACAACAACAACGGAAAGGCGTACACTCCGGCCCTGGGCAGGGCCGGAGCCTCCAGTGTCACTCCCCCGGTGGACGGGCGCACACTCCGGCCCCATCCTGAGACGTTGTGTGACGACGACTTCTCCGGCCCTGCGAAAGGCCATCTGCAGTGGTGTCGCGCCGCGGTGAGCAAACGTACACTCTGGCCCCGTGTGCACCGTCATATGTGTTGTTCCCTCCACAGAAAACGCTCCCCGTGCGCTACCCCTTCTCCGGCCCCGCGTGCAGCTAAGACACCCTCAGGGACCCTCACGACTCCTGACGAAAGCTAAAGACTCCCTCAGGGACCTTCACGACGACGACGGCGGCGGCTGCGCCGGGATGCGGATTTTTTTGGGGTG
Source organism: Prorocentrum cordatum (assembly GCA_963575745.1). NCBI lineage: Eukaryota > Dinophyceae > Prorocentrales > Prorocentraceae > Prorocentrum > Prorocentrum cordatum. The sequence continues at coordinate 254,439 of CAUYUJ010016946.1, forward strand.
CCTCCCGGACGCGTCTCGCACGGCTCCTGCGGCACTCGGCCCCGCGCGAGGGAGCCTGCCCGGCAGAGAGCCCGAGGGCCCGCGGAACTCGGAGGGAAACGCGGGCGCAGCATGCTAGCATGAAGCAAGCGGGCCCTGAGGGAAAGGGGTCCTGGAGCCGCGGGGCTCCCCCGCTTTCACCCCGAGTCGGTCGTCCAAAGTCGGTTTTTCCCCGGGTTTCACCCCGAGACGGGCTCCCCCCGTTCTCACCGCCGAAGAATTGTATTAAGATATCCTGCGGAATGCTGAGGAGCCCCGCGGGATCCTGAGACACCACTGGGGAAATCCTAAAAGAACCCTTTGGGGTCCCACGGGTTCCTGTGGGATCCTGGGGAATCCTTGGGACTCGGGAGGCATCCTGTGGACTCCTGAAGGATCCTGGGGAATACAAGCGAATCCTGAGGAGCCCTGATGTGAGCCCAGAAGAAGCCTAGGGGATCCTGAGGGATCCGTGTCGGTCCTGTGGAGTCCTTTGGGATCCTGAAGAATGCGACGGTGCCCTGAGGAATTCCGAAGGGTACCCCCA
>CAUYUJ010016947.1:0-2500 GCA_963575745.1 Prorocentrum cordatum
TTTCGCGCTCTTCTTTGCCTGCAGAAGGCTCTTGCGGACGAAGCGCGCGGCCCATCCCCCGGCAAGGTGGCCCTTGCCAGGCTCGGCGCCCACCTCGCGCCACAGCCAACGCACGCGCGCAGCCTCGACAACGCGCGCGAGGGCGTGCTTGCCCATGACCATCACGTCGAGGGGCATGCCGCGGTCGTCTGTCCAGCTGCGCGGCCCGCAAGCGTGCCAGCCCAGCCGATGGGCGGCCAACAGCGAGGCGGCGGCGGGGCCACGGCCTGCCAGAGCGTCGGGCCCACGGCTGTCGAGTACCGCCTGCGCCTCCACCATGGCCCATCCCAGCGCGCGGCGGTAGATGGCGCTCGCGTCAGCCTGCAGCCCCTTCGCCCACGCCGCCAGCGGCTTCAGCGCGTGCTCGCACCACGGGTCGTGGCACGGGTGGCGGCCCAACAAACACCCGAGCGCCTGGAAACGTCCCGCGCCCTCGCCAACCACGACGGCCGCGACCTTGCTGCGCCATCTGCGCAGCTGGGCAGCGGGCCCACGCCCTGACCGAGATGCTGTAGGAAGCGGCAAGCCGAAGCCCGCTGTTTGCCAGCAGGGTGCCCGCTGCGACGTCGACGTCGGCTGTTCGCACGGCCTGCACGCGCCCCAGTTGCTCCGTCGCGTTCGCCAGCCTCCGCTGAGCGACGGGCATCGCCGTCCCCGCGAAGCCAAAGTCCACCCCGAGGTTGTGGTGGCTGCGGGCGACGGTGAAATGGCCCCCGTCGATGCGCCTGGCGATCTTGGCCCCTCAGGTCCGCAGTGCTGGTGACGATGGCCATTCTCTCACGGCTCACGACCATCTGCAGCGTCCTCTCCAAACCATCGAGGAAGGAACCAGCCGCCTCCCCCAGCTGGCTAACGATGTCTAGCAGGTGGCCCTCCATGAACAACAAGCAATCATCGACCATGATGCAAACATGGTTGTGCGCCCAGGCCCGACGGTGAGCCCCGTCGACGCGGGCGAGCACGCAGCCGAGCACCGTGTTGGCGTGCACGTCGCCAGCGATCAAGCCGCCCCCGTAGACGAAGACCTCGCCGACGAAGCAGCCCACCATGACCTGCCTCGGGCCACCGTAGACCGCCAGCGTCGCCTGCAGCAGCGCCTCGGGAAGCCCTCCTGGAGGGCGCGGTCGCGGGCGATCTCCAGCAGCACCATCGCGTAGCACTTCTCGAGGTCCACCAGGAAGCGCGCGCATGCCCGATCCCTGGCCTTCGCCGACTCCGTCATGAAGTCCTGCCTCCAAACAGCCTGCTTCGCTGCCTTGCCAGTGCCGCCCCAGAAAGCCTGAGCGTCCTCGGGGTCGAGCGCGGCCCCCCGCGCGTCGGAGTAGGGCTTGCGCAGGCGCGCCCACCAGAGCGGGAACCCGCAGAGCAGCCCAATCGGGCAATACCCGCCGCCAGGCCTCGGCAGCATGGCGACTAAGGAGCCCCAGGCGGGCCCGGACGCGCCGCCCAGCCGCTCGGCCGCCATGCCTCGGTGCAGGAGGCACTCGACGAGCTCGTCCGAGAACCAAGCGACCTGCCAGGGCCCGAGCCTGTTCGGCCCCAGGCCCGTGGCGCACGCGGACGTGGTTGCCGCCTCGCGGGACGTTCGCACTGCCTGGCGAGCGAGCTCCGCCGCCTGGCGGCAGAGGCCGCCGACTGGGACCGGCCGCCGCACAGCACCCCGGCCGCTCCGAGGGGCCTACCTCTCGGGGGTTGCTGAAGATGCCCCTGGCCCAAGTTGCCCCCAGCTTTTCGCTCAATGTGGGAGCCCCTGTAACCCTCCGGGCCGCGTGAGAGGTGCTCTGGAGGCCGTGGAACCTCCTTGGATACCCTGGGGACACCTTTGACCAGGGCTACTTCTGGCAACGCACGACCCTCCTGGTGGATCCAGAGCTTGTCGCTTGTCACCCCCTTAGGGCGGTCACGGCGTCGGGCCTTGACGCCTGCGGGCTGGGCGTCGGCAGTGACGTCGGGCGTCCAACCCCGGCGGGGGCCCTGAATGAGCTTGTCGCCATCGCTGAAGGAGCCCTGCGCCCACTTCACGAAGCTGGCCCTGGAGCTGTTGGAGAAAGCGGTTTGCTTCTTCAAGGGCGCCCTCGAGGGCTCGAAGTTATTCGCGTTTCGCGGTTCGGCTCCAATTCCTCTTCCTCATCCTCATCTTATCCCCTGGGAGGCGGCGCGAGAGCGCGAAGTTACTCGCACTTCGCGCTTCGCGGAGCGCGAAGCGCGACGTTGGGAGCCCGTGGGGCCAGCGCGGGAGACGCCGCTGATGCCGCTGGCGCCGAAGGAGGGATGCGCCAGCATCGACTCCCGCGACGAGCTGGACACGGCGCACGCGGAGGTCATGGCGCAAGCCGAAGGCCGCGCGGTACAGCTCGGGAAAGCGCACCGCTGTCGGGGCACGGAGCCGTGGTGCGACCTGGGCCGCCCGCGCGGGGAGCACGCAGGTCGGCTGCGGCCCAAGGGCCCGATTGAGGCCAGG
>CAUYUJ010016947.1:12500-70000 GCA_963575745.1 Prorocentrum cordatum
GCACACCTTCCATCGTTGGCAATGATACGGAAGTTGAAGGCCCAGTTGCCACAACCGCTGCACCACGAGAAAGGCTGCTTGCGCACCATGCCGCGAGACTGACTGGTGCGTTTGAGTGCCGAGGCGAACCCTCGGTCACAAAAGACTGGAAGCTGGCTCGGGGAACAGAACTATCCCGTTTTGGCACGAGGGCGCGGAAGCCCTCTCCTGCAATCATCTTGAGCCAAAATGGCCACGGAGGAGGGAGGAGAGGGGGGAGGAGGAGGAAGAGGAGGAGGAGGAGGAGGAGGAGGAGGAGGAGGAGGACCAGTGCAAACCCAAGTTTCATCAACGACTTTCGAATAAACCCTCCCTCCAAGCTCCATCTTCATAGACCCCATACAAGGAATCGTTTCCACAGAGGGAAGCTCCCCGTTGGGAGAGAATCGTTCGAAGATCCTGAGGCGTGCCAAAACACCGTTCTCGGGACTCCAACGCTACGAATCAACTGGGCTGTTGCGTCTTGACGGCCTTGAATCGTGCCAGAAAGCAATTCCTGGGGATTCGGCACCTCGGATCAACATACTTGTTATGCCTTGACAAGCATGAATCGCTACCATGTCTGATACGTTAACCTGGGAATCAGTGAAGCCCTTACAGAGTGGTAAGGCGAGCGCGCGTGGCGCTAAGGCGAGAGCCACATTTTGAAACGGAGTCGGCTTCAATCCGTGGAATCCGTGCACATTTTTTAACCAGAAAAAAACGAATGCGCGCGGCGCTGAGGCGAGAGCCGCATGTTGAAAACCACCCGCCCTCTTCAATCCGTCAAGCTCTTGCAAATTCTTACAACGGGTGTGCGCGGCGCTGAGGCGAGAGCCACATTCTGGAAACCACCCGCCCTCAATTCGTGAAGCTATTGCAGTTCTTTGCGACGAGTGTGCGCGGCGCTGGTACGAGAGCCACATTTTGAAAACCGCCCGCCCTCCATGTGTGAATTTGTCGCCAATTTGTTTTGTTTCGGAGCCATCCATCATAAGACGTCAGAAAGTCTCAGGCGAAACGCCCGGCCCGCCCTTCGGACTGGCAGGAGGGAGTTATTCATAAAGAAATTGAATGGGGGAGGATGAGGGAGGATGGGGGAGAGGATGAGGAGGATCTTCGTTTTTTTCGGGAGGAGGAGGAGGCAGAGGAGCAGCAGCAACGGCAGCAGCAGGATGGGCAGTCTGCACCCACAGGACCAGATCTCCTTGGCGATGCTCCCTTCAAGCTAGTTCGGCCTGGCCTCGGTAGCGAGGCGTGCCGTGCTTCGGTCGAGCTGGCGTCGGCGGTGAGCTGGCGCCGCGTTTCGGACGCTGCTGGCGTGACAGCACGTTTGCTTTGCACGACAAAGTCTGAAGCTGATGGCGCCTCGTTTGGGATGCAACTCTTGGGAGGTTAAATCGGGTATCGGTGCCGCTATAGCCGTGGCCGAAGCCTGGCCTAACACGGCATAGTCCCGCTAATCCCGCCTAGTCCCGTTTAGTCCAGCTGGCTCTATCCAGCTTAATCCGGGGGTTTGTCTGGGCTAGTCCGGCATCGTGGCCCCTTAATCGGGCTAAAGAGCCCTTGACTGTCTTTACGATGACCTACGAGTTGCGTTCTAACCTCGGCCTTTTCATCCTCTTCCTCCTGCTCCCTTTCCCGAGGGACAAAAGCAGGCATACACATAAGCTTTCGGGGGTCCAGGCAGATCTCCTGGATGTGTACTGGGCCCCCCTGGCAGGGAGGGGGAACCAACGCTGTTCCACGAAATCCGCGCGTTGCTCCGACAGTTTCTTTTGATGCTGGTTTCTCTTCCTCCATCGAGCACGCGAATATCGGCCACGCGCAGATGGGGGTAGGGGGATAGGGGAAGGCTTCTTCGAAGCACCCAGCTTCCCAGACGTCGCGGGCCTGAGGGGGGCAGGGGTATGGGGGAAGGCTTCTTCGAAGCACCCTGCTTCCTGGAAGACGCGGGCAAGGCCGGCGCCTTCCAAAACGCAGCCTCCTTCTAGGAAGCCTTCCCCCCTCCCCCTGCGTGTGCGCGCCGCCACCTCTGCCCTCCACCTGCTCGTCATCCCACGCCCGAGCCATCCCGCGCACGCGTCGGTGCGCAGGCCCGCGGCCCGCGCGCTCGTCTCCAGCCCTTCGCCGTCCTGGCGGCAGCCGTCCGCCCCCCTCCCGCGCCCCTCGGCGGGGCCGAGCTGCCGCCGAGGCTGGGCCGGGGAGCCTCCTCGTGGCCGAGGCTCGCCGTGCTCGGGGAAGGCCCCCCCGTGGCCTGCCTGACCTGGCAGCGCGTCGACTGCGTGGCCTCCGGGCTCGTCCCCGAGGGTCCCCGAGCCTGGGCCCGCTCGTGCCTGATCTGGCGCTCCTTCTGGCAGGGCGACGACCGCGTGGCCTCCGAGCTCGTCCCCGAGATCCCCGAGTCTGGGCCCGCTGGTGTCTGTTGCGGGAGCCGTCGTGCGCTGCTGCGGCAAGAGGCCGCTGGTGTCCTTTGTTGTGTGTGGAGCCGTCGTCCTGAGATTTGCAGCCGTGGTTCGGATGTGGAGTTGCGCTGCCGAGACCGCTGTCGTTCTGCGTTCTGGGAAATCGGAATGCGGGACATGTCGAGTCGCGCTTGTTAGAATTAAGGCGGAACTCGCTTGACTGTTTAACTCGCGATTCTTATCCATGCAATGCGCGTGGTTTGGTTTGCAGTATTGCGTTATTCTACGTCGGAATCAGATCCTTGGAACCTCGCCTCCCGATGCCGTTTTCCGTTTGGCAGCGGAGTACGACACATGCGATGTTGGCATCATTCAAAACGGCGCATGGCATGGCATATCAAACATGAGTTTGGCGAAGGACCCAACCATATGCAGTTGTGAGCACCGTCGTTGTATGCACCGCATTCGGAGGAGTTCCCTACAGGGTCGCGAAACGCGTGAGGGGCGCCACAATGTGCGCGGTGGGCGCATGCGGTAGCAGCCGCTGGGGCGGTCGGTGGAATTCCCGATGGGGCCACGCAACGTGCGAGGGGAGTGCCAGAATAGGTGCGGCGGGCGCATGCGAACGCAGCCATGGAGGCCGTCGGTGAAGCTCACGATGGGGCCATGACACGTGTGAGGGGCGTGTCAACATGGGCGCGGTGGGCGCATGCGAGCGCAGCCAGTGGGCCCTTCGGTGGAGCCCGATCATGGGGCCACGGAGCGTGTGAGGGGTGTGCCAAAACTGGGCGCGGTGGGCGCATGCGAACGCAGGCAATGGGGCCTTCGGTGGACCTCCAGATGGGGCCACGAAGCGCGTGCAGGGTGTGCCGACATGGGTGCGGCGGGCGCATGCGAACGCAGCAACTCGGCGGCCTTCGGCGGGGCTGCATATGGGGCCACGAAAAGTACAAGGGTGTGCCGAAACGAGCGCGGTGTGCGCACGGGAACGCAGCCAGTTGGGCCTTCGGTGGGGCTCCCTACGGGGTCACGAAGCGTGTGCAGGGTGTGCCGACATGGGCGCGGTTGGCGCATGCGAAAGCAGCCATTCGAGCTTTCAGCGGGGAGCTGTCCATGGGGCCACGAAGCGTGTGATGGGCCGTGCCAAAAATGGATTCGGTGGGCGCGTGCGAACGCCGCCATTGAGGCTGTCGGTGAAGCTCACAATGGGGCCATGACACGTGTGTGGGGTGTGCCAACATGGGTGCGGTGGGCGCATGCGAACGCAGCCGCTGGGTCCGTCGGTGGAGCTCCACGAAGCGTGTGAGGTGCGTGCCAAAAATGTACGCGGTGGGCGCATGCGAACGCGGCCACTTGGTCCGTCGGCGAAACGCGTGAGAGAGTGCCAAGACAAGATTGGCGCGGTGGGCGCATGCGGACGCAGGCACTGGGGCCGTCGCTGGAGCTCCCTGAAGGGCCACGGAACGTGCGAGGGGTGTACCGGGATGGGTGCGGTGGGCGCATGCGAAAGCAGCCATTCGAGCTTTCAGCGGGGAGCTGTCCATGGGGCCACGAAGCGTGTGATAGGGTGTGCCGACATGGGTGCGGTTGGCGCATGCAAGCGCAGCCACTCGGGCCTTCGGTGGGGTGCTTCTGGGGCTACGAAACGTAAAGGGATGTGCCGAAATTTGTGCGGTGGGCGCATGCGAACGCAGCCAGTGGGGCCTTCGGTGGAGCTCCCTATCGGGCCACGAAGCGTGTGCATGGTGTGCCGAAATTGGTGCGGGGGGCGCATGCGAACGCAGTCAGTGGGGCCTTCGGTGGAGCTGGCCAGGGGGCCATGAAACCCATGATCGGATGTGCTGACATGGGTGCGGTGGGCACATGCGAACGCAGCCATTCGGGCCTTCGGTGGAATTGCCGATGGGGGCACGAAGCGTGTGAGGGGTGTGCCGAAGCTGAAGTCGATGATGGTGGTGATGCGGCGATGGTGATGACGATGATGGTGATGATGGCGGCCATGATGTTGATGATGTTGTTGTTGTTGATGATGATGATGACGATGGTGATGATGACGTGGAGCAGATGATGATGGAGGGGTGAGGAGGAGGGGGAGGAGAGTGGAAGGAAGGAGTGACGCGGGGCGCTGTCTCTTCAAAACGAGGACCCAACACCACAGGATGGTTGGGAACAGAGGCGCAAGCATGAGACCATGGACCAAACATACACGCTCGTTTTCGCCGGGGGGGGCGCGCAATGTTTGCTATATATATATATATGCGGTATACTTGGTGGGGCACTCCTGCGGGTCGATGCTCATAACGCATGGTACGAGAACCCCATGTGGGGCCAGCGCGTTCTGAACCAACTTCAACCGTCCTTGACTTGGTTTCGTACTGCTTGTCGGACGAGTCGTTGATGCTCGCATCATGTACCACTCACTGAGTTTGTCGTTGTTGCGATTGTATCGCGCCCTGCGTGCCACGGTGCGCGGTCCGACGTCGTCGTTTCCGGGAATGCAGAACCGCGTGAGACACGCCGCGGTACCTCATCCACGAGCCCTTTCTCTGCCTGAGGGAACCCAATCCACAACCATGCACCGACATACGAACGACTCGAACATACTATACTGTTCGTTGTGTCGGTGGAGCGGCGTTGTGATACTTCTCCTTGCTTCCTACTACATGGTTTCCGCGCTGTGTTGTCCTTCCTGTATATATTCCTCACCCGCCTGCCCTCGCCCGCCTTCCAATACGTTTTGCCCCTTTCCGGAACATGTATTACTTGTTGTCTAGATGATTTCAAGATGTGAGATTTGGAATTGATTGAACAATGCGGTGATGTTTCTTTGGCTCCAACCACGCATTTGCCGACACTGGCGACGCAGACATACAATTTCAAAAGCCACATTCTCGTTTTGGGAACAATGGATCATGTCTTTTCACTTGCATGTGGGTCGAAGAACCGACGTGCGCCAGATGCTGCGAAAACTACGCAAAAAAGGTGTTAACTTTCAGTGGGAACCTGAATGTGCTTCACTTCCACGTGACACACATGTATATTTGTGTGTACATGATATACACAAGTACGTTCCCCCTGTTCAGGGTGCCCGGCCCGCATCTCCAAGGATGCACCACAGAGGTTGCAACATACTGCACACAAAAATGCACTACAGAGGTTGCGCCACGAAGATCGCACAACATAGGTTACACAGCATTGATTGCGCAGCATATGTTGAACAACGTGGATTGGAACACCTAAAAAGTAAACCGCGCATTTTTGTCCACACATATTGCACCACATAGACTGCACCACATAAGCTGTACCCCATAGATTGCACCATTTATATTGCACCACGTACGTTTCTACAGACACACTCACTGTTCAGAGTCTACGCTGGCCAACAAGCTTTTTGTTGCGCCAAGGCATCGACCTGCATTTTCAAGGCTTTACGAAGGCGCGCCGCCGCTAGTCACGCTGAACAGCGTCAAGGGAGGAGGAAGCTGAGGAAGAGGAGGAGGAGGAGGAGGAGGAGGAGGAGGAGGAGGAGGAGGAGGGAGGAGCAGGAGGAACAGGAGACGGAGAAGGAGAGGAGAAGGGAGGAGCAGGAGCACGAAGAGCAGGGGCAAGAGCATGAGGAGGAAGAAGAGTATGAACGAGAGGATGAGACGACGGAGGAGGAGGAAGAAACGGAGGAGGAGGAGGCGGAGGAAGAGGGCGAGGAGGAAGAGGAGAAGGAACAGGAAGAGGGGGCGAACGCGGGGGAGCAGGAGGAGGACGGGAGACAAAAAGAGGTGTAGGACGAGGGAATACCAAGGGAGGCCAAGCCTGGCTCACCCGTCCAACCAAACGTCATCCACGCGAGGCGTAGGCCCGTACTTTCCGCCCAGCTGCCCCACGCAATCGTTGACGAGCGCGGCCGGTACTGATCCGCGACTGCCAAAATGGTCTTCGAGCGACCAGCACTGGGGCCGACCGCGCCTTGGCCGAGGTTGTTTGGTAGAGGAGGCTCACAACCACATTGTTGCATCTTCCCCATGCCTGCGTAGCTGCCACAAGCAGTGGCAATACCAGGCTGTCCACCAGTTATGGGTCAGGCGTCGTATTGTCCAGGATCGATGTATCGAGTGATATCCCTAAGGTAGTTGCCGCGTGTTGCCATGGGGATCCATCGGCATGCAAAAGCGATTTCAAAGCGCAGTGTATTGCAATTGGAATGATATGTTCGACTATGGGGGCCGTCGTCAATTTCTATGTTCCGTAATTGCGTGCACGTTTCTCGTAAGATACGTTTCCGAATTCGTTATAATGACATCGACATGCTTTCATTCTGCCGCTCTGTGGGCAAGAGGCGGAGTGATCCCCTAACCCATCCAGACAACGGCGGCACGATTTCCCAACGTGTTCTGTGCATTGCAGAAGAGGCCTTCGTAGACGTCTTCGCAGGGCCACTTGCAACCACTACGGAGTGACCAGAGAAATTACGTCGGACGGGACGGCTCGAAGCCAGGAGCTGGTCGGGCTGCCAATTTGTGAGAGCGACGTCATTTTGCGGGCGTAGTAGCAGGTCGGGAGTACCATGCGTTTCAAGAAGTATGGGTCAGAATAAGAACGCGCAACTAATCATCTCATGCGCCTGTTCATTCCTGGCAAGTCGGGTGGTCGGACTTCAGACATGCCGAGTCCCTCCTGAGACTGTCGCGGAGGCCTTTCAGGGCCGTTTCGCTCCTAATGTGCGTCCAAGAGGCGACAAAATTGCTCCCAGGAGGCTCCCGAAAGCGAGTACAGCCCTCAATAATCAGCCATGCAGGCTCTGAACACTTAACCAAACACGGTGGCTGAATAGGCTGAACGCCATTAGACAAATCCTTTTCCCGAAAACCGCTACCCATCCAACGAAATATGATGTTCGGGCTTTCCATTAAAATCCGTATCAGTTACCATAATACATGCGCGAATTGCCCTCAACTGCCCGCCGTGCAGACTTGAAGCCGCGTCGACGCCCATGCGCGAACATTTTTAGGCTGAGCTGCGGCATCCAACACTTTTTTTTTACAAGCGCAAGCGGGCCACGTGGCGAAACGCAAGGAGGAGAGGGGGAGGAGAGGGGGGAGGGTGAAACCGTCGGCAGCCAGCCCCTGGGCTGCGCCGCATCTGCCTAGTCCGGCGGCCCCGGCCGAGCCTCCAGCCGCCTGCGCAGCGCCGCGCGCCAGCCCGCCTCGCTGCCTGCCGCTCGCACCGCGGGCACCAGCAGGAGCGCCGCTGCGCGAGGCGGCAACGTGCAGGCCCACTCCGGGCAGGGCCGAGCCGCCAGCGCCCGCCAGTGCGGGGTTGCGCTGCCGCAGCAGAGGCACGCGACCCACCCGGGGCCCTGCGACGCCGCATGCGGCGCCCACGCGCCGCCCCCGAAGAGGGCGCGGGCGGCCTCGGCGGCACCGCGCTGGGGCAAACCCTGGCCGACCGCCCACGGTCGCCGGGGGCGCCGCTGCAGCTGCGGCTGCGGGTCCCCTGCCGGCGCCGTCTGCTGCTGCTGTGCCCGCCGCCTGTTGGGCCGCGCAGCCCGCGCCAGCCGTGGGCCGCCCGTCCAGCGCCTGTGCACCCTGGGCCCAGCCGGCCCAGAGCTCTCGTGGTTGGCGCGCAGCGCGGCCAATTCCACGGCGGCCAGCAACCGCTGCAGGCAGCGTAGCGCGCGCAGCTGCACCTGCCGCCCGACGCAGAGCGCGCGCTCGGGCAAACAGGCGCGCGCGGCGGCGCCCGCCAAGCGGTCGGCGGTCTCATTGCCAGCGTGGTCCTCGGGCGCGATCCCGCGACCCGCCGCCGCGGCTGCGTCGAGGCGCCCCTTGACCCAGCGCGCCTCGATGAAACCGCTCTCGCAGTGCGGCCTCAGCAGCTCCCACAGGTCCGCGTGCGCCCACTCGGTGGGAGAGGCGCCGGCGCGCAAGGCCGCGACCCCGTGGCACACGTAGCGCGAATCAGAGACCAGCTCCAGGGGTGCTCCGACCGCGCTGACCGCGTGCACCGCCGCGGTGAGCTCGGCCCGTTGCGCGGTCTGGGACCCGCCCACAGTCCCGTTGCGGCGCCGCAGCAGACCGTCGGACCCTCGCCAGCAGAGACCCCACCCTGCCCGAACCAGGAGCGGGTCTGTGGGGTGCTCGCAGGCGCCGTCGCTCCAGGCCCGCAGCCGTGCTTGCCCAGGGCCAACCGCTGGGGGCGGCAGCGGAGGCGGCGGCAGCTCCTGCTTGGCCTGCGCTGCCAAAGCGGCCAGGCGCGTCCAGCGGCAGCACCCCAGTCAGCGGCTGCGGCATCCAACACAAAACAGGTCCCGCCCCCCTAACAAGTGCACAGCGCCCAGATGTGGAAAGCGAAGTTGCCGATTCAATTCAGCAAGTGCCCGCCCAGAGTGAAAGGAGCGGATGAGACAGCGCATCTGCAAAGCCACAATGCCAGGCTTATCAGGTCCTAAGGAGACGGATGCGGACTAGGAGGAGGAGGAGGAGGAGGAGGGGGAGGAGGAGGAAAAGGAAATACGGCATTGGTTGCCAAGGCGCGCGGGCTCATCTTGCTGCGAGTTTTTATAACGGGCAAGTTGGCTCTGTTGGGTGGTGGGCAGAGCTGCATGTGTATGCAACACCAGGTTCGCTACTGAACGTTGTAGAGCAATACCCATTATGCCCTACCACTTGTGTAATAGACCAAGGGAGGTGCCCCGTCGGATAGCCACAAGTAGGCCTCAGCGCGCCAGTGCGGGGACTAGAGACGTATTGCCGACTCCACCTCCCAAGTACTTCGACCCCAGGACATTGTAAATTTCCCAATGTCATATGCGGTGTTGTTTGTTGTCCTGAACTCTCTTGAGAATCCTCCCTAGTTGCTAGTCCCAGATACCAGCGCACAGAATCCTCTGCTATGATCGGAGGTGAGGGGGTGAGATCGAAGTGGAACGGAAAGTCCCCCTACCGGGAAATCGATTTCGGTTTCGTGTTCGTGCGTGCCGTGCGTGCGGGCGGGGCGAAGCTGCGTGGGCGGGCGAGAGAAAGTCTCCTGTGGCTGAGGCGCGGCCGAATCAAATGTCTCCCTTCCGGGCGGCCGGGGGCCCGCGGTGTCCCGCCGGTGTCCCGCTGGTGTCCCGTGTGGCTGAGGCGCGGCCGGACCAAATGTCTTCCTTCCGGGCGGCCGGGGCCCGGGCCCCGCGGTGTCCCGCCGGTGCCCCGTCGGCGTCCCGATTATGGTGATGATATTGATGATGATGATGATGGTGATGATGATGACGATGTTGATGTTTTGTTTTGATGATCGATAGTGAGATCGGTAGTGATATCGATTGTGAGATCGAATGTCAGATCGCTTGTGAGATCGATTGTGAGATCGATGATGAGACCGAATGTGAGATCGATAATGAGATCGATAGTGAGATCGATTGTGAGACCGAATGGGATATCGATTGTGCGATCGATTGTGATATCGATAGTGAGATCGGTAGTGAGACCGAATGTGAGATCGATTGTGGATTCTATTGTGAGATCGATCGTCATATCGATTGTGAGATCGATCGATTGAGTTAGTAGTGAGATCACTATCGGTAACGAGATCGGTAGTGATTTCGATCGTGAGATCGATGATGAGACCGAATGTGAGATCGATTGTGAGTTCGGTTGTGATTTCGATAGTGAGATCGATAGTGAGATCGATAATGAGATCGAAAGTGAATTCGTTAGAGAGATCGATAGTGAGGCCGAATGCGAAATCGATTGTGATATCGATTGTGATATCGATAGTGAGATCGATAGTGAAACCGAATGTGAGATCGATCATGAGATCGACAGTGAGTTTGATAGCGAGATCGATTGTCAGATCGAATGCGAGATCGATTGTGATATCGACTGTGAGACCAATAGCGAGACCGAATGTGAGATCGATAGTGGGATCGATTGTGAACTTGATTGTGAGATTGATAGTCATATCGATTGTGAGATCTATCGATTGAGATCGATTGTGAGATCGATTGTGAGTTCGATAGTGAGATCAATCGAGTGCGACGTTGGTCCCTCCCCCCCTCACCTCCTTATCACCCGAAGGGTGGTCTATGCGGTAAACGATTGTGGCATCGGTGCAAAATTTGTCCGTGCATTCTGTTCAAGCGGTTCCGCTTCGAATTGCCATGTGTATGTCGATTCTCCTAGGTCGATTCTCCTAGGCCATTGGTTGGTTTGCTCGTGCGGGGGGGCTCACACCGGCTGCCACATGACCCCAAGATGCGCGTTTTGCCCATCCTTTGTCTTCACGCGACCTGCCAGCTTGTCTGGCTTCCACTCGCCCGGACAATTCGGAACACTATTGATATCTCGGCCAAGTATTGCCTGCAAGATGGCAGCACGGAGTCCGCCCAACTCGCCTGATGAGTTTCTGGGGCGAGTCGCGAAGCGAAAGATGAGGCCCAGTTTGGCATTATTATAACTCTGCGGCCTTGATGTCATGCTACGTCGCACGACGGTTCCACCCTGTTCTTACGGATAGAGCCGCCGCTCCAATCGCGTATCGCGACGCAGACGCACAACGCCAACGTAATACGCACTTGCAGAGACAATTTGTGATGTGTGTGTGTGTATATATATATTAGTTTACTCGTAGGATTCGTAATCCCCAGTCGGTATCTGGCGGTCTCTTGTGGACCCACGCCGCGTGAGACCTGACGGCAGCATAAGTTCCACAGCGAAATTCTAGACGCTTCGCGTAAGCCCACCGGATTAGTTCAGCCAGCCAGTCCCCACCCTGCTGCCCCAAGTGCCGCCTTGTGAACTGCCCGGCCGGCTTGTGGCCGGCTTGTGTCGCGCCCAGTAGCTAATTAGGCTTGCCCGTCGGCCCGGACACCTTGTTCGCCGCCTGCGCTCGCTCGCGGCCGCGACCAAGAAGAAAGTAACCCCACCGGCCCATCCAGAAACGATGCCCAGAGGAGTTGCCCCGATCAGGGAAATGGGCAGCACGCAGAGGAAGGGTCCCCCAGTGGAGGCCTCTTGGAGCGTTTTGGGGGCCTTTTGGCGGTCCCAGACGCTTCTTAGCGCGTCTTGGGTGCCTTGGACGGCTTTTTGGTGCCTCTTGCAGGTCTCGTGGAGGCCTGTTGGGGGTCTTATGGGCACCTCTTGGGGCCTCCTGGGACCTCTTGGGTTTTTTTTTGGGACGCTTGGGAGCGCTCGTGGGGCCATCTCGGAGAAGATCGATCAAAGAAAATATTTTGTTTTAGCCTAGCCCCCCCCAACAAGGTCAAAAACCTTGTGCAACAAATGATTTTGGCTTCCTCGCCGGGGCCATTTTCGACGGCCCGACCGCTCGCGAAACGCCCCGTCCATGTCCAGGGGAGGAAACACCTTAAGCCACCTATGCCCTAAAGGGCTGGTGGGATTTTCATTGCGTCGTACAAAATATGCGGCGTCTTTGGGGGCGCGAGCGATGCAGATGTCAGGTGCGCGACGATTTTGTTTTTTTTTTTCTCGCGAATTAGCTTTGATGTATTCTAGCGCAGTGTGTACAGCCTTACAAAATAAACAAATATTGGCATTCGGGCGTAATTTTGTTGTCCGGCGTTCCTTATGATATATGTTGCTCTCCCATGGTCGGTTTTCCACTTGGCCGTTACATCCGGGCCACTAACGCAATGCTTCTGCAATTAGAAGCATGGCATTACGGAGAGGTCTGATTTGCTTTCGTCTTGCTCCCTTCCGTCATTGGCCGTGCTGAATTTACAAGCATAGACAGGCGTCAATCCATGGCATGGTGCCTCGGCAAAATGATGCAAACATGCCAAACTCGCGAAGGGGATTACAAGACATACCCGACGCATGCGTTAATGTGATTGGCACACTGAACACGCGCGGAAACGAGAAAGAAACCGAAGACGGCGAGGGTGACGTATATATTTGCTTCATCCGTCAATCATATACATAACAGCAGCACGCGCATCTAATTTATTCTTCAGAATTTAAGGTTTTTTTTCTATCAAATTCCATTATTTGGGAGCGGTTACTGCTCTTGGATCGACTCGCAAACCAATGAGTATTTTGCTTATTTTCTTGTTGGGATGATATTTTGATGTAAAATCGCATTGTCTTTTTTAAACAATATCTTTGAAAGGCTTTGCCTGTGTTGCAATAGGAATTGGTGTGTCAAAAGCGCGGGTATGATACAAACTGTACAAGCGTTGCACATTCTATGTTAAAAAGATATGTAGTTTGCGTTTTGCCCGGAAAAGCCAGACCGACTTCAAATTGTAAATTCAAAAATATTCGGGCCATAATCTAAGTTTTGTTGATTTCGAGAAGGCTGGAGGGTTCCAAATCACAAACCAAACAATGAATCACAAACCGCGCGCGCCGCCGAATCACACACCAAACACGTCGAATATTAAATTGCGCTCCGATCCACAGGCAGCTCACATTTAATCGTAAACCATACGCCGCCGAATCATAGACATCACACATTGAATCACAAACAGCGCAAGCCAAATCAGAGACAGCACGCGTTGAATCTGAAGCCATGCGCGCCGAACCACAAGTCGCGCGCGCCGAATCTTAAACTACGCGCACCGAACCACACACACCAACCGCGTGCGCCAAATCACAAATTAAATCACAAATTGCACGCGCGGAGTCATAAGCAAGACACATTTGAATCTTAGGCCGCATGCGATGAAGTACAGACATCACATATCGAAACACACACCGCGCGCGACAATGACTTGCTGATTTGGCCACTTATCCGGTGATTTGGTGATTTCGTGATCCGGTATTGTGACTATTTGATCAGGTGATCTTGCTGATCGGGCAAATCCGGTGAGCCGGTGTTGCGAGATCGGGTCATCCAATGATTGATGGCTGATGTGGTGGCGCTGAAGTTTTCGATGGAGGCCACGGAGCGTGTAAAGAATATGACCAAGAAGGGAATGGGTGACGCAAACGGGTGGTGGCACTAGAACCTTCGGTGGAAATTTTTATGGGGCCACGAAACGTGTGAGGAATGTGACAAAATGGGCGCGTGTGACGCTTGCAGGTGGTGGTAGTGGCATTTTTGGTGGAAATATTTATGGGGACGCGAAACACATGCCAAAATTAACGTGGGTGATGCATGCGGGCAGTGGCACCGGGGTTTTCGTTGGAAGTCGCTTATTTTTGTTATTGCGGAAGCATATCTGAAAATCGGGTTCCGCAGTATGGTTTATGATTCGTCATGTCATTTGTGATTCGTCGCATGTAATTAGTGATTCAGTGTATATTATTTATGATTCGTCGCGTGCGGTCATTGAATTTTTGTTGATTGTGATTCGGCGCGTGGATAACAGTGGAATGGTAACGATCCTTTATAGGGGGAGTGATAATATGAATGCCAATTTTACGCGCTAGCCAAATCGGAAAATGCACGTATAACAATTTAAGGCAATTGGCATTATCATGGACGGGATTTTTGTTGGAAAACGCTGGCCCCATGAGCCTTTTGAATGAGTAAGACTTTTCGCGAGTCCAGCGTGTGCAAAGCTGAAGAATTCTACTAATCGTCGTCTGAAAGCAGCAATGTGTACCGAACTAATGAACATATAAATATTGGCTTCAATATTTAATGGCCGTACCCATGATCTTTACCGGGAATCCGTAGCAAAACGGAAACCAATTTTAGTGGAAACTATGACTTACATCGCATCATTGGACATGCATCATATTAGTTTGATAGTTTCTTGCTTGAATGTTGCTAATGGTTTATTTTCATATTGTGATGCGACTGATTGCGCTCGTGTGAATAAGGCGCCCAAATCCGGATTAAGCAATTGCGGGGCGTGGTTATTGGAACAAACCGAAATTGCCAATCACGGAACGTATAAGAGCTACGCAATAGTGACCTGAGGTAGATACAATGGCGCAGAGCAAATACACACGACATATTGGAACGATATCGAAAAGAGCATTGAAAAAACATAGCAGAAAATGGGAAATCCGGGCTGCTGAGCCACGTTGCTCGTCGGAATTCTTTCACAACCAACGCCGGAACCAATTACATTTTTTTTTTCGTGCGTATTGTCTGCCATTCCTTACCAAAGCCATAGACGCATTTTTAAATTTACACCTGGGATACGCACAACTCTATCAAGACAATAATTCGGTTATACATGCCGATCAACCACAAGATTTACGAATCGCCCAAACAAAAACAATGCTCGAAAATTATACCGGGACAACCGCATCCTCACGTAGATAATTACCGCATTTCCGGTCGCACTGGGCAAGAATACCAAAAGGATCCCAAGTCCTTACGGCTTACTTCCGTCCGCTCTGCTTTTGCCCCCTTCCCCATCCGTCCTTTGTCTTCCCATCTCCACCCCAAATGGTGCCGCCGCACGTCCTCCTGGAAGCCTGATCCGCCTTTGGTTCCTCCTTCTTAAGGGAGAGGAGCTCATCGCGCATGGCGTCCACTATTTTGCGTTGGAAGGGCCCACCAACACCTGCTTGAAAATAATTGCCTGCCTGGGGGCCAGTGCCCCACATCCTCTACACTTCCGCGCGTAGGTGTCACCGACTCCGCGCGAGCATGATCACAAACCGTTGCCTTGCTTCCACTGTCCCTGCCAGTCCGCCGCGGGCGCCATGGCTGGATAGCACTCGCGCGAGGGTGACCCGAATGCCGAACAACAAGCTGCTCTGACTGCCGCGGACTAGCGGTGTTCTTTTGACCAGAAGGGCGGCGGCCCCGTGAGGTTGACATCTTGAACCAAAATGGCTACGGAGGGGCCGCAAAAGGCCCCCCAAAGGCTCGAAGAGGCCCACCAGGGGCCCCAAGAGGCCCCCTAACGGCCCCTAAAAGGCTTCAAAAGTGCTGCCAGGAGGCACCTACCAAGAGCCCCCCAAGGGGCCGGCAGTGCGGCGTAAACCCAAAAATCTCCGATCCAACTCCTGGAAACAACTCTTATCATACACCTGGAAAATTTACCGAAATCCACAACAAACGCATCACATTGCTGGAACATTCCCGGGAGCCACCACGATTCCGAAACAACTCCGATTTAACTTGTAGGACATCGGAAAATTCCGGAACACATGATCACACTTTCAGAAAAAAGGCAGACAAGCATCCGATCAAATCCCCAAGATATCCCAAAACTCAAGACAAGCTCGTATCAAACTCCAGGACACTTCCCTGGGAAATGCAGAAAGTCAGAAAACAAATCGCATCACATTTTCATGAAGTCGGAGAAACGATTTCGAACATGAAACTGACATTGCAATTTGACTAAATATAGACTGGGCGACCACAATGCCAAGAGGCACGAATTGGAATGTCTCTTGATTCCTTGGAGTTCTGTAGTTCGCGGCCGAGAGGGCACCACAACGGGTAAAATTCCAAGACGCACCCGACACGGCCCAAAATCGTCGAAAAGTCGATCCAAGACGCTATCATAATTTCCGCACGCTCCAAAAAGGTACCGAAGACGCAGCACGAAGATTCCAAGAACACTCCCACGGAGGCCTGAACGGCAAACAAATATGTCTTGGCGGATTCGAATGCCTATGCCTTTTCGGGGCATCACTGTTTCAAGACAGCCCAAGAGCCCCACAGGCCACCAATATCGCTTCAATACGGCACTAAAACTTCCCAAGAGAGCTTCAACACAACTCGAGACGGACCAAAAACATCGCCAAAACGGGTCTCAAATGGCCTCCCGAAGGCCTCCGGGCGTCCCCACGGAGCCCAAAACAGGCCACCAAAAGCACCACAAGGCCTACACTAGGTCACAAGAAGCTCCCGAACCACCTGCCGAGAGGACACCCAAAGAGACTCCGCAAACATCCAACAAACCTCTGGCCTGCGCCTTGAACTCAGCAACGGAATGGGCCTCAACAATATAACGTTACGGCAATAACCGAAACGGAATGACAATAGAAACCAAACCTACATCAAACATCGGAACACAACTACCACAACGACGTAAACGGAATCATCATACATACCGGAAGGTACACTGCCTGAAGAAGCCGACACGCACATCATTGTACGTACCGAAAATTTGTTCGCCAACCGTACAACCGATTCATACAACCGATTTCTGGATCAAGAGGAAGACGATTTCCAAACCAATTTACAAGCCTCACACAGACTAGAGTGAGGCAACCGAACCGTTATTCATTCTCTCTGGGTGCGTGGCAACACTGGCGTTCAGTCCACAAAAATTGTCGTCGTCCTCATCCGCGACACGCCCGCGACCCAACCCGCGACCCGCCCTGCGACTCACCCGCGACCCACCCGCGATCCACCCCGCGCCCGCTCCCCGCACTCTCATCTGCAACTGCGGGGTGCTACGACTGGATCCAGAATGGGGTCTGACCCGAGTGCCTGTCCTGGCATGCAGCTTTCGCAGCAAACACACGGCCGCCCGACCTGCCAAGCGAATGCTGAGCTGGGCTATCGGCAACACTGCTGGCAGTTCCACGCAAATGGTGCGGCAAAACACGCCGCTCATGCCTGATTAATTCGTACTTTACCAGCCCAGGGCCGCCGTGCGAATGCCATCTCAACAGTAAAGGCCCGCGTTCATTCCTCCCTCCTCCCTCCTCCCTCCTCCCTCCTGCCTCCGCCCTCAGCCCTAACTCCTCCCTCCTCCCTCCCTCTCCCTCCTCCCCCCCTCCTCCCCTCCTCCCTCCTCCCTCCTCCCTCCTCCCCCCCCTCCTCCCTCCTCCCTCCTCCCTCCTCCCTCCCTCCTCCCTCCTGTGAAACCCATTTGGAGGCCTCTGACCTACGACCCACGCGCGGTGACAGGATGGGCGGAAAGCCACTAGATACTGGACGTACTCGGCCCTGTGATGCAATGTAATGCGGAGGAGAGGGCATATCAACAACTGGATCAACGCGGTGGTCACCACCCTCGACTTCGACTACGACAACTGCTACTACGACTTCAATCCCAACAACCACCCACTATGATACCATCCAGTACGCCTCGTAAAGTGAGGTAAAAGAAACGATGATGATGATGATGATGATGATGACGAGGACGAGGAGGAGGAGGAGCAGGAGGAACATCCTTCTCCTCCTCCTCCTTCTGCTTTTCCTGCCTGCGAGGGACGATCTCCCTCCCCCTTCCCGGCGCTCTTGGCACGCCCAGAACGGGGATGGAGACACTGGGGACGATGCCGACGGCGGCCGCTGTTGGGCAAGCGGCGCTCGTCCCACCTGCAGGGACAACGTCTGCGGTGACGCCAACGGCCAGCCCCGCCTCAAACTGACAGGAGCTGCTGCTGGCTCTTCGTTCCCGTCAATTCGCTTTCGTCCCGACCGTCTCGAACCTCCCGGCCCCCTTCCCCCCGCGCGGCCCTCTTGGGCGGGACTGATCTTCCTGGGCCCCGTGAGGCCCAGGCGCCGCCGGGGGAAGCATCCACGCGGAGGTGGAACGTCAATCCAGGAGATCCGCGCGGACACTCCAAAGTTAATGCGTCAGCACGGTAAGGCGGCGTTGGCGCGCCAGCGACGCCAGCGAAGGCGTTCAAGGTTGAAATCTGCAACGCGGAAGGGCCGACCACATCGTAACGACGTTGGAACCGACGAAATTCAATCTTACACGATCGGGGCCGCGATCGATTCAAGGTTGAACGATCGATGCCGTGTCAATAACCTTTGCGCGCGTCGACGCCGCGCGAACCTATCGTAGATCTTTTCCCTTTACGCAGGCCTCTGGAGACCTCAGGAGGGCCCCTCTTTCACTCTCTCCTCCTAGGAGGGCCCAGAATCGAATTGGAAAAGCGGATCGGAGGAAATCGGCAGCCGAGTCAGGAGGAATCGGATTGGCGGACATCGGCAGGCTAATCAGGGAGGTCTCCGCTAGGACATCGGAGCCCAAATTGGAACTCGAAGCCGAAAAGGCATCGAGACCGAGGAGTCGAAACGAGTCCTGTTGTCAGGGGGGCCCCTCTTCGCTTCTTTGGAGGTAGGAACAAGGGGTGTGGCATAAAGGGGCTTGGTGCCAGTCGTGGAAACTGCGATCGCCAGATTCAGCAGTGGCACCACAACCCCCAAAACCACACAAATCGCGACGACCCGGGGTGGGGGAACGGCTTCTCCCGGCGGCGCGCCCAGGGGGGCAGGCAGAAGGGGCGGGCCTCCCCAGAAGGCTCAGAAGGCCGGCCTCCCCCTCCTCCGCCTCCGCCTCACCCTCCGCAGACTCCTCCTCCTCCTCCTTCGCCTCCTCCTTCGCCTCCTCCTCCGCCTCCTCCTCCTCCGCCTCCTCCGCCTTCTCTGCCTCCTCCCCCTCCTCCTCCCCCTCCTCCTCCGCCTCCTCCTCCGCCTCCTCCGCTTCCTCCTCCTCCCCCTCCCCCTCCTCCTCCCCCTCCCCCTCCCCCTCCCCCTCCTCCTCCTCCTCCTCCTCCTCCGCTTCCGCCTGCGCCTGCGCCTGCGCCTCCGCCTCCTCCTCGGCCAGCTTTGGCGCGGCGCGCCCCATGAAGCGCCGGGGCACCCCCTCGGGGCGCAGGGCGCCCAGCTCCAGGGCCGCGCACGCGAACGGCGCAGGGTCGCGGGAAGCGAGGGCCTCACGAGCCGCCCAGGCCGAGCCCCACGGCGGCCTCGGCCGCTCGCCACCGCGCGCCACCGCCGCCGCCGCCGCCGCAAGCGTCGAGATGCTCGACGACGCCGACGACGAACGATCCGCGCGCGCGGAGGTCTCCGTCGCCGTTCTTCGAAGACTTCGAGAGTGAAAGAGAGGGAGGAACACCTTTTGCTAACCTTTCAAATTTCTTCACCCCCACTTTGCCCACCCGGGCTTCGGGCTCGCGAGGCTTGACACTAAAGACAGCATCAGGGCATCTTGCAGCACAGGAAGCCTGAGCAGGCGACCCCTTCCGCTGCCGATGAAAGGCGCCGCCTCGCCCGAAAGATTACCCCCGCCGCCAGCTCGGGGCTGGGGGCTCAAAACTTCTGGACATCTCGGCCCTCTTCGTGCCTCTGGGCAGCATCCAAGGAGCCTCTGGACATGCAGCTCTGAAGACCTCCGCGCGCGCGCCTCGTCCCCGCCTCGTCCCCGCCGCCGCCGCCGCCGCCGTCGTCGTCGTCGTCGTCGTCGTCGTCGTCGTCGTCGTCGTCGTCGTCGTCGTCGTCGTCGTCGAGGTCGAGGATCGACCCTCGAGGATCAACATCTATGGCCGCTCTGGGAGAGTTAGTTCTTCAGGCCGTAGGAAGCCTTCGGGGACCGCCGTCGCCGTCCTCCTCCGCCGTCGCCGTCCTCCTTGTCGTCCACCCTCTTCCCCTCGCCCTGCGCCCCCCCCATGCCCCCCTCCCTCCCTCCCGCCGCCGCCGATGCCTCGGCCCTTTGCCGTTCATCGCCCCGGATGGCCGTCGCCGCCGATGCCCGATACCGCCGCAAGGTCGTGGCCCGAGCACGCTCCAGGAGAGCAGGGACCGACCGTCCTGGCATTCCTGTAGGCCTATCACGAAGTTTTCTCAGAAACCAAACATGTTCGAACAACAAAAACATGATTCTTAGAACATAGGCCCGATGTATTAAAACAAGACAATCCCAACCATAACTGCTCTAAGAACATTTCGTAGAAACCACACAAGGTTCTTAAACTATTGTTTGGTGGGCCTACTGGCACGTCAGGACGCTTCGCCACTGCTTGATCCAGGAGAGGTCCAGGGGTCGATCTGGGAGGTTGTCGTTGCCGTCCGCCGAGAATCGGCTTAAGGTCGGTCCCAAGAGCCGCGCGGGCCGGTGCAGCAGAGGCATTCACTCGGCTCATCTTCGCGTGGCATATTCACTTTAACGCAAGATTGTGCAGGTCAAGCGTGCCGTTTACGCAACTTGTGCGGCGGGCAGCAGCAACTGTCTGAGGGTGGGGAGCTTAGGCGCTGCATGGGCTAGGAAGTGAGGTGGAGAACGAGACTCCCTGAACCGCTCTAAATATCCATCCCAGCCAATTCTCCGAGCTGCGTCCAGCCGCGGTGACGAACATGTGCGAAACGAGCCCGTCGACGCCGAAAACGACGACGTCTTCCTCTACGTCTTTCTCCTCACCTCTTCCTCCTCATGAGCTGGGTTGGGCTGAGATGTGGCTGGGACCCCCCCCCCCCGGTCTTGGAATCCAGGCGTCCGAGTGGGGAGGGACGAAATGGGGAGGCAGATGGAACGAGGACGCGGAAGATGAGAAGGGGAGATTTGGGAGACTTGGACCTCCCGAAGCGGTGCGGTGACAAGCCGTGCGGTGGCTGCGGAATTTCCACCAAAGATCTCACCGTCACTCGTCGGCGAGCGAGGGGGGGAAATGAGAAGGGGCGGGCCTTCTCAGAAGGCTCGGAAGCCCCCCGGGCCTTCTGAGAGGTTCTCTGAGCCTTCCCCGAAGACGCCGAAAACTCCTCAGAAGGCGCGAGGCCTTCTGAGAAGCCTCGCCGCCTTCTGAGAAGGCCTTCTCCTTCCCACTCCCCCCCTCGCTCGCCGCCGAGTCACTGGACGGCTTGGGGACCCTGGGGGCCCCCGTCGCCCCCGAGGTCCTCGGAGAACGGCCAAAATACCCCGAGCCGTGCGGCGACCCCACGTTCCCACTGGCTCACCTCACGGTGCCGTCACCGCCAAACTAAAGGGGCCCAGGGACACACAACTTCACATAGACACAAATCCCAGGCTTCCCCAGATTTTCACACATTTTCTGGGTCTTCGTCTTCCCCCCACTTCCCATATTTTCCCATATTTTCCAGGGAGTCGACGATCAATTGTGTCTCTCTGTGTGTGTTTCCCCTTCCCAAAAATGTTTGCACCCTCGAGAGAAAGGGGGAGGGACGGGGAAGCTGAAGGGCGGGGAGTGTAAACACATGAAGACTAGAACCACGCGCGCGCTTCGCGCGCGCGCTTAGGTTCTGTCGAGTCACAGACCCAGGAATCCTCCTCCTCCTCCTCCTCCTCCTCCTCCTCCTCGTCTTCCTCCTCATCCTCGTCCTTTCCCGAGCGATACAACAACAACTTGCGTGGAACCCCTCTCGGGCCCATCTTGGGGCTCTCTCGGGCCGCCTTTGGAGCCTTTTGCGGCGTCCTGGGTCTCTCGTGGGGGCTTCTTGGAGCTCTCTTGGCGCCTCCTGGAGCCTCTTGGGGCCGAAAGCTTGGAATTCTACAGTGGCTTTCTCCCTCTGGGACCCCTCTCGGGCACGCCTTGGGGCTCTCTTAGGCCATTTTGGAGTCCAATTTTGCCGTCCTGGGCGCCTCGTGAACCGTCTTGGAACTCTCTTGGGGGCCACCTAGGCCGTCTTGGGAGCCTCTTCGGACGTGTTGGACGCGGTGAAAACCCAACAGGCGACCATGCGAAAAGTATACGTTTTCCCATAGGAATGGGACCATTTTTGCTTCTTGGACCTCTCTTGGGGTGCCTCTCGGAACGTCTTGGGCTGATTTTGGAAGCCTTTTGGCGCCTCTGGGCGGCGTTTTGGCGCCTCCTGGGATGTGTTGGGCCGGAAGCTCGGAATTCGAGAGTGGCTTTCTCCTTCTGGGACCCCTCTCGAAGTCGTCTTGGGGTTCTCTTGGGCCGTCTTGGGGCCGTCCTGAGCCACTCGTGCGCAGCCTTGGAGCGCTCCCGGAGGCCTCCTAGGCCGTCTTGGAGGCCTCTTGGGCCGTCTTGGACGCGGTGAAAGCCCAAGATGCGAACATGCGAAAAATATACGTTTTCCCATAGGAATGGCACGATTTTTGTTTCTTGGACCTCTCTTGGGGTGCCTCTCGGAACGTCTTGGGGTGCTTTTGGGAGCCTTTTGGCGCCTCTTGGCGGCATTTTGGCGCCTCCTGGAGCCTCTTGGGCCGGAAGCTCGGAATTCGAGGTTGGCTTTCTCCGTCTGGGACCCCTCTCGAACTCGTCTTGGGGCTCTCTTGGGCCGTCTTGGGGCCGTCCTGGGCCACTCGTGCGCAGCCTTGGAGCGCTCCCGGAGGCCTCGTAGACCGTCTTGGGCGCCTCTTGGGCCGTCTTGGACGCGGTGAAAGCCCAAGAGGCGAACATGCGAAAAATATACGTTTTCCCATAGGAATGGCACGATTTTTGCTTCTTGGGCCTCTCTTGGGCTGCCTCTCGGAGCGTCTTGGAGGCTTCTGGGACCTTCTTGGTGTCATGACAGGCGTCTTGGAAGGCATCTGGAGCCATCGGAGCGCGTTCCGAAGCCGCCTGCGAACGATCTTGGACGGCGTCCGGCGGTCCGACGAGCCTCCGGGCCCCCCGGGGCCCACATTTGCGGTCGGGGTCCCGGCCCCGGGCCCCCGGACCCGGTGCGCCGTTATATGTATATGATGATGATGCAGCTGCTGCTGCTGCTGCTGATTTCTCCAGCGCTGAACTCTAGTATTTCGTGGCACGGCGAAATGTGGGCTCGCCCCAGACTCTTCGAACTGGGGTTGTAA
This sequence comes from Prorocentrum cordatum, assembly GCA_963575745.1. Taxonomy (NCBI): domain Eukaryota; class Dinophyceae; order Prorocentrales; family Prorocentraceae; genus Prorocentrum; species Prorocentrum cordatum. The sequence goes on from CAUYUJ010016947.1 coordinate 35,292, forward strand.
CCTCGGTGGTAATCGCTCCCGAGCCCCTGGCAACGGGTTGACATGCTATGCTACACCTGGCATTCTACTGCAGACGAGAAAAACTTCAAACCTCTTGTCGCTCATGCTCAGGAGGAGGATGAGGAGGAGGACGAGAACTCCAAACAGCACAGAAACATACAATTCCCAGGGACCGCGCGGATTTCTCGGGTTGGCGTTGGACCCCCCCTCGGGGAAACGCTGATCTCGGTGAGCGCCAACTGGGGTCGGCCCGTGCCTTGCCGCGAATCTTGGCCGGCCCCACCGTACAGAAAGCAGCCATGTCTCCACTTTGGCCCCGGAGCGCCCGGGTGCACGAGACGCGCCAGAGGAACGACCATAGAAGGACCCGGGGAACAGCGAGCCCCTTCCGAACCCGAGGGGCTGCTTATGTCTTCGGACGCCCGAGATGGGTACGGAAACAATGGGTACCTTGCCCAACAACAACTCATGTCCCAAACCAACAGCGGCCGCTGTTGGGCAGGCGGCCTCCTGTCTCAAATGGACACAGGCCGCGGCGCCGCGGACAGCGAGCCCTGTCCCAGATGAACGGGAACTGGTGTTGGGCATTGTTGAAGGGGCCCTGGGACACACAAATAAATACACAGAAATAAACAGATTCCCCATATTTTCCCATATTTTCTGGGTTTTTTGTCTTCCCCACCACTTCCCATATTTTCCCATATTTTCTGGGGAATCGAGGATTAATTGTGTCTGTGTTTTTTTTCCTCTCCTGAATTGTACCCATCCCTTTCCGTACCCGTTTCGCTCGAGCCAAATGTCGGCGGCGTCTTGGCTGCAGCTCCCGGGCCCGGCCCGGCGGAGGCAGGCTTAGATGGGGCGGGCGGGCGCCGCGCGGCTCCCGAGCCTGGGCGGGCTCGCCGAGGGAGCGGGTCGGCTGCCCTTTCGCGAGCGCTGGGCCTCGTCTCACGTGCGCCCCGACCCCCGTGTCTCGGGCCGGGCGAAAGGGGGGGATGGCAAAGGGGGGGTCTGAGAACCAGCTCACGTAGCTGAGTTTCCCGGCGCCTCCCGGCGCCCATGTGTCGAGGAATGGGCCCGGCGGCGGGGCCGAAACCAGCTGCATGCAGCAGATTTCGTTCCCCCCGCTTTCCCCATCCCCCCGTTTCGTTCGGCCCGAGTGTCCCACACACCCGTCGGTCGGGAGCACTGGGCAGAAACATGGGGCAGGAGGGCTCCGCAGGCAGACTGGATCACCGCCCGCCCCCCTGGAGGGCAGTGGGAGCGGGACGACCGCTCGGCACTTCGAGCAGGACGGCGCCTGCAGCATACTGGAGCCTACAGCATACTGGAGGTGGGCACCCCCTCAGAAGCCCGCGGGGCGCGCCGCGGGCGGCGCAACTCTCCTCGACGTCCACCCCGTCCTTGTCTTCCCCCCCCCGCCTGCTTCCCCCTCCTGCTCTTCTTCTTCTTCTTCTTCCTCCTCCTCCACCTCCTCCATCTCCTCCTCCTCCTCCTCCACCTCCTCCTCCTCCTCCTCCTCCTCTTCCTCCTCCTCCTCTCCGCCTGCTCCTCTACCCTCCTTTTTCCTCCTCGGCACTGGGCACGGACAACATTGGTACCTCACCAAAGGGCGCCGTCATCCGCTTGCATTTCCCATCCAACAAATTGCAAACTCACAAAACCTGTAAGTTCCCGAAAGCCCCAGACACCGCGACATATGACCGAAAATGTTTGAATACACAGAGGGGCGCGAAAGAACCAAAGGCTCCCTGAGGTCCCTGGATCCCCCTAAGTCGCTGGAATCCACAGAGCCAGATGCGCCCGAAATCCTCCCCCTCCCTCCACACGCGTGCGGGGTGAGGAGCAGGCAGGAGGCAGGGAGGAAGGAGGCACAACGACGACGATCACCACCAACCCCCTGGATCTCTCCAGGGTGCGTTCCGCCTGCAGGATCTAAGGGCCGGATCCAACCGTGGCCGCAAGAGCGCACCCCGAGGCCCCTCCAAAAGAAGGCCCCAAACTCGAGCCTCGCAGACTCCATCAATCTCTGATCGAACGACGACGGCGTCGCAATGCCGAATGCGCCTCCTTCGCTTCTGGGCAAGCGCACGTGCAGGGGGCCGCGTGCGGAGAGAGGAGGGGGCAGGAAAAGGGAGAAGGAGGAACGACGATGCCGACGTCGCAGTGAGGAGGGGGGGAGAAGGGAGGGGGAGGAAGAGGGAGGGGGGAGAGGGGGGACATACAAAGGAGAGGAGAGAAGGAAGAGGAGGGAAGAGGAAGAGGAAGCGAGGAGGGACTAGGAGGGCCGACGACGACGTCGCAGAGCCGAGCGTGGCGCCGCCGCGGCCAGCAGCGAGCCGGCGCAGAGTCCGCCTGCGCCACAGGAGACGGGCAACCACGAGGTGGACGAAGGAGAAAAGGGAAGAATAACGGATGCGGATGAGGAGGGAAGGTAGGATGATGAGGAGGGTGAGGAAGGATGAGGAAGGAAAGGAAAGGATGATGACGGTGATGATGATGCTGATGACGATGATACTGATGATAATGATGATGCTGATAATGCAAGGGTAATGGTGATGCTGATGCTGCGGATGATGATTATCTGGTGATGCTGATGCTGACGATACTGCTGCTGATGACGACGATGATAACACTGATGATGGTGATGATGCTGATGCTGATGATGACGCTGATTATGATGATGGTGTTGGGGATGCTGCTGAGGATGATGATGAGGATCATGATGATAGTGCTGCTGATGGTGATGATGTTGATGGTGCAGAAGATGAGATCAGGGTGATGAGGCTGCTGATGGTGATGATTATGACGATGTCGACGACGATGGTGATACTGATGATGCTGCTGCTGATGTTGATTGGGATACTGCTGCAGCTGATGATTACGATGATGGTGATGGTGATGATGACGATGACGATAGCGATGACGATGCCGATGCTGATTATGATGATGATGATGATGATGATGATGATGATGATGATGTTGATGACGATGACGATGATGATGATGATGATGATGATGATGATACTGATGATGATGACGATGATGATGATGATGATGATGATGATGATGATGATGATGATGATACTGATGATGATGACGACGGTGATGATGCTGATGCTGATGATGTCGATACCGATGCTGATGATGCTGAAGATGCTGATGTTGATGCTGATGATGCTGCTGATGTTGATGCTGATGATGATGCTGCTGCTGCTGATTTTTTCGTTGATGCTGCTGCTGCTGATTATGATGGCGATGCTGTTGGTGATTATGATGATGAGCCTGACGGGGAGGATGAAGAGGAGACACTTTGTGGAGGAGGAGGAGGAGGAGGAGGACCAATGTTTGTTGCCTTCTCGCCTTTCGTTACCGAAAGGGACGGCCCGAATTTCGCCCGCTTCCATTGATGGCCTCCAGGATGGCCCCCAAGGTTTTCAAAAGGACTCCAAGAAGGCCCCAGAGGAAAAACTGCTCCAAGAGGGCTTTAACATAACTAAACCAAGTATCGAAAGATCCGAGGCGGCATGTGTGGACGACTCCTGAATCCGCCCAAGCTGATCACGAGCTCCAGTTTGACGGCTGCCCAACTTCGGTTTGACGGCTGCCCTGCTTTTTGTTCCACTGCTTTCGCCTACACTTCCGTGGTCACTACAACTCACCTGGGCGTCGCTTCTGGATGGGCGGCAAAGATGCGCGAAGCAGTCAAAGTGACCCACAAATCTCGGACAACCGTCCAATCCACAAGCCTTACGGTGGAGCCGCCCACATGCCAGAGTGTTCCAGGCCGCGCTGCAAAGGGCCTGAAACAAGTTGCCCGTAAGTATGCCAAAGCTAATCGCTCCCTCTCTCTCTTCCCTCGCTCGCTGCCCTCGCTCGCTCGCTCCCCCCCTCTCCCCTCTGTGGACCCTCCGCGGCGGGGAAGTGATCAAAGGAACGGGCCTACCCTAAATTCGACTGCGACGTGGCTCGATTTGGCAAGGTAGGGTCTGTAAGTGACAGCTCAAGACAAGCAATTGCCCAAGCAACGGCAACAACAGTTCATCGACGCCAACCCACGCGTTTCGACATTTCCCGCGCATCGGGAAGTTCGATTCGCAAGAGGCCCGTCGTACCAAAGATCGCGCACTGGCTGGTTGCGAGAGCAGCACGATAACAGCCTACTTCCAGTCCGCCGACAATTCAGTTCCAGGGAAGGGGGCGCCCCCGAGCTCGTCAACGCACCTCCGGAATCCTCGGAACCTCAGCATCCTCCCTCAAAATGCCCAACATGCTTGCTAAGGTTGCTCCAGAAGTGCTCCTGCGCGCTGGAGTGGCCTCGTGAACGCCCAAGGTGGTCCCATGACACCGAATGAAGGCCTCAAGAGGAGTCCCAAGAGGGCCCCAAGAGGCGCATAGCATTGATTCCCTATGTTCTGAAACGATTTTGGCGTTCTCGCCAAGTGGGACATCTGCAATTCCAAAACGGCCGGACAGGCCCCACAAACTGGCCGAAGAGGCTCCTGACATGGTGAAAAAGGTTTAGGAGGTCTTCAAGATGGAAATGCAAAGTCAATAGGGACCCCGGAGGGCCCCAAAAAGGGCACCAGGACCCTGGGAGATCGCCCCCACTGCTCGATCTCGTATGTTAACGATCCGGTGTCCGTGTCCGTGCCGCTGTCAACCTTTGTGGGGTTACCCCAAATGGTCGCATCTGCAACCGATGGTGTAGTTGGGGCTGTTGGGGGCGCCCATGCGGTCAAGTTTCCTTGGCGCCTTCAGGCCCGTGGGGCGCTGTAATGTGGTGTCGGTGAGGTGGATATCCGCGTCTGCCAGGGCCGCCCATGAACTGGGCGATCTTGCCAGGCCTGCGTTCGAAGATGTGGCGTCGACTCCTTTATAACTTTCAGCAGTTGGTCGTATCCTTGTTTGATCCTTGGCATCATGCCGTTGGGCGGTTGGAGAAGAAACGCAACTTCGTATGGTGGGACACGGGGGGTCGTACCGATGCTGTAAATGATACTTGGAACATTTCGGATTTAAATCTAGCCGTGTCGGCTTCCATCCGTGCTATACCCACCTCGCCAATACGCCATTCGTCCTCTCATTGTTGTTGGCTCAAGAGCCCATGAACTCAAGCTCTTGCTGTAGCTGGTGGTCGTCTTCTCAGCTCTTGGACCGCTGCGCCAGGTAGTGCAGCAAGTGCGTCACGGGGTGAATGCGGACATCGTTGGCTTTCGCTCCGGGGTTGCGTGCTCGGTGCGGGACGCCTCGATCAAGTGCAGCCGCCTGCTGCGGTGGCGTCGTGCGTCCAGGGTGGGCGTTGAGCAATGCGTGCGCCTCGCGTGTACATGCGCGGTAGGGCGCTTTCCCAGCCAGGTCCCATGAAGGACCTCTGGCTCGGTCCCCCCCCGCTCTCGCATCGCATGGCCGATGAGCACCTCTATGGCCTTGGCCACGAGCGTGTAGATGGCGAGGCTCAACTCGTGGAGGCCGCTCGTGTCTCCATGAACGGCAGGAAATTGAGAGAGGTTCGCGAATCGGTGCTCCCCGATCTCGGAGATGGGGCAGTCGTTCGCGTTCCCTCGGTCGTGTGTTGTAGACGGTGGGGTCGCTGTTGTTGTTGTTGCTGCTGCTGTTGTTGTTGTTGTTGTTGTTGATGTCGTGGTGGAGGGTAAGGTCGTCGTAGTGGCGGTCGAGGTCCCTCGCGCGCACGAGGACGAAGTTGTGGGCGAGGTCACCGTTGTGGCGGTCGAGGTTCTACGCGCGCTCGATCACGAATTTGTCCAAGTAGGGTGCCCGGGAAGGGACGACCTTTGGTGACGCGGTCGGGTCTCCCGCACGCGTGCAGTCCAGGTTGGTGTCGTCAGGGGCGCAGTGGATGCGTAATGGTAGGTACCGATGAGGTGGCAGTTGCAGAAGGAGTCCACCATGCTCTCGAGATCCTCGGGTCTCCTCCTTTACCCTGGTGGTAGTCGGCGCAACTGCGCATCATCACGCCGACGGCGGAGGCAGCGGGTGCGACAGCCCCGCTACCAAGCTTGAACGGCAATCGCCACTTCATGCTGGGAGTAACGGTAAGGGGGGAGAGGTGCTGTGGGATGGCGATGGGACAGGAGAAGGGCCAGTTCTACCACCCCGCGCCGCAGATTGTGAGTAGCTTGCGGTGCCAGCCATTCAGGCAGATAGGGCGGCGCCGCCTTGAACCATAGCGGCGGCGGCCGAGCAAGTATATCAGATGCCCTCGGCATTCTCTCCAAATCTTCGGCGCAACCCGCCCCGCCTACCACGTGGAAGGCTGCCGAATATGCCTGGGGCGCGTTTTCTTCATCCAAGACGGCTCCGATATGGCCTTCAAGACTGCCAATCTGGCCTTCAAGACGGGTAAGGTAGTCCCGAAAGAGCCCAAGATGGCCGCCACTGTTCCCCAAGCAGCCCACATTACATCCAAGACGGCCCGATGGAGCCCCAAGCTAGCCGAAGACGGCCCAAGAAGCCCCCCAACGGCCTCCAAGACTGCTAAAGAGTCCCCCAGGGGTTATCCTGAAGTCCCGAAACCAAAACCATGGATCTCCCTTTGGCTTTTGACGGGTTCTCGCGTTTTCCCGACGGCCCAAGACGGCTCCAGAGGCACCCGACATCGCCCAAGATGCTTTCAAGATGGCCCGAAGGCGGCCCAAGGGGCCCCAAGACGGCCAAGGAGATCTCCAAGACGCCCAATATGGCCTCTAAGACGGCCTGGAGGGCCTCAAGTCGGTTTCCGACGGCGCCAGACGGGTCAGGAACGCCCTAAGACGGCCAACGAGGCCCACCGAAGCCCCCCAAATGTCCTCAAGGAGGCGCCCAAGATGCCTCCAAGAGGCCCCCAGAAAGCTTCCAGGAGGCCCCAAAAGTTCTCCAAGAGGACTCCTCCTCCTTCTCCTCCTCCTTTCGACGACCTGGTGCCCGCATGCTCGACTTGCCCTGCATCTGTCAGCTACCTGGCCGTGATTTTATGTTTGTTCGGCCACATCCTTAATCTTAAGTTTCGTTCCGTCGATCGCCTCACCCTTCACCTCCTTATCGGCTGCTAAAGCTGAAACCAAGCAAACAAAATGAGCCATACTCTGTCGTGCCCACTTTTGAGCCCTACTGTTCTCTCTGCTCATGGAGGCACGATTGGGCGAAAAAATCCGGCGAGGTCGAGACCGTTACGCTTTCAAAGAGATCCACGCCACATGTCTTATGGCTGGACGGGGCTCTGGCTCCACATGCGTTGAGACCTCATGCTGGGCTTTCGCCACTCGTTATTTCACACTTCATGCTGGGCGTAAGTCGGGCCTGTCCTCCTACAGGGGGATTTTGTACGAGAAAATTGAAATAAGCAAAACATATTATAAAGTGGTCAAGACGTGCACAAAAGATCGTCCCTGGACGATTTGTTTAAACTATTTTTGAATATTCGTCCTGTAGAGGGACACGCCCGACTTAATGCTGGGCATTTTAGTACCCCGATATTCTTGCTCTCTCCCAACTCGTGTGGCTCCCCCCACCAAACCGTGGGGCAGGCTGTGCCTCGCGAGACTCCCCTGCCCATATCCGGCGGCACCGACCGCAACCTCCCAGGGCTGAACCTAAGCGGTGCTTTTCGCTTTCGTGATGTTTTCGCTGTCCCTCGCCTTTTGCCTCGAATCCACCTCGGCCGCAAAATAAGAGGTCGAACCGAGAACGGCCCACGAAATCGCCAAAACACCGTTCAGGTGCTAGAGGCCTCCTAGATGGGGTCGGAGTAGATGGGGTCGGAGGGTCGAACCGCATCGCGGATACATCGGCGATGCATCGCCGATGCATCGGTGATGCACCTGCGATGCATCGTCGACGCGGGCGATGTATCGGCGACGTCGACGTGAAGCAAATCGGGCTCCACATCGAGCCGCATCGGCGATGCAACGGCGATGCGGCGCGATCCTCCGACCCCATCTACTCCAACCCCATCTGGGAGGCCTAGAGGTGCAGCCCTGCCCCCCCCCCCCCCCTGCTGCCGGGGGCGCAGCGTCGGACCCTGCGGTCCCCGCCCCGCGCAGCTTTGGGCCCGGAGCCCCTCGCCTCTCCGCGGGCCGTCGGCCTCTCCTGCCTCGCCGCGCGCTCTTCCCTCCCGCGCCGCGCCCCTCCGCGGCTGCCCCGCCCGCCCTCTCCCTCTGGCCTCCGCGCCGTCTTGTCGCCGGGCGCTCTCCCCTGCTCAGGAGGAAAAAACTCAGACACGATTCGTCGTCGATTCCCTGGAAAATATTGGGAAAATATGGGACTAGAACCACGCGCGCGCTTAGGTTCTAGCCTCCTCATCCCCCCTCATTCCCGTCCTCGTCGTCGTCCCTTCTCGGTCTCCTGATGCTCCTGCTCATCCTCCTCCTCCGCGTGCTCTTCGTCGTCCTGCTCCTTCTCCTCCTCTTCCTCCTTCTCCTTCTTCTTCTCCTCCTCCTCCTCCTCATCCTCCTCCTCTCGCTGGAAACATCCTGTCACCCCCAGCTCGGAGAGGCAGCGTGGACCTGCTCAGTGAAGGAAGTATCCATCTTGGAAAGATATCGGAAGCTCGGAAGCCATGAAAGCCAACCTGGGACGTTCTCAGGCGCTTCTCAGGCTGTCCCAAAACGTCGGGAAGGTCAAAACCAGGCCGTTTTGGGGCTCTCTTGGGCTGGCTTGAGGCCCTACTTGGAGCTTTTTTGGCCATCTTGAGGCGGTCTTGGAGGCATAGGCTATCTTTGAGCGCCGGGAAACTGAAAAGGCGAGGAGGCCGAACACCTGCAAAATCCCGGGGGAAATAAGTGATTTCGACCCTGGTGGCACTCGTGGGAGACCTCTTGGAAGCCTCTTGGGCCGCCTCAGCGACCTCGTGGGCTGTCCTTGGGCCATCTTCGGTCGGCTTGGAGTATATTCTTGGGCGCTCTTGGGCGCCTTCTGGGTCGTCTGGAGTTCCTCTTGGGCCGTCTTAGGGGTGCTCTGGAAAGCCATTCTGAATTTCAATAAAACAATGGAAAATCAACAGTGCTTGCCTGTTGAGGCCCTCCTGGGAGTCCTGGAGGGCCTCAACGAAAGTTGTGAGCCGTCGAGGAGCTCTCTGGGGCTGTATTGGGGCTCTCTGGGGCACGTCCTGGGCCGGACCGACAGCGAAAACAAACAACATGTTTAAAGTATACGTTTTACAAAGGGAATGGGGCTATTTGGGCCACTTGGAGCTCTCTTTGGAGCCCTATTGGGAGTCGCTTGGAGTGTCTTGTGGACTTCTGAAGGTGCCTTCGAGGCCATGTTGGACGTCTGGGAGCGACCTTCGAGCGTTCTGGGTCTGCTCCCGAGCCTCTTGGGGCCTCCTTGGCGCCTCCTGTGAGGCCCTGGAATGCCGAAGCCCTGTAAAAATACAAGGAAAATGAGCCCCCAGGCCACACATTTGAGGTCGAGGTCCTGGCCCCGGGGCCCCGGGCCCCGGTGCCCCGGGGCCAGGTGAAGGTCCAACATCTGCACGAACAGGAAGATATGACAAAAGCCAATCCACATCTCATTATCTCTGTTATCGCCGGTCCGAAGGAAGCCCCGTCCGTAAAAAAAGATGTTGTCCCAGGACGTCCAACATGAGCCCCAATCGCTTCATAGTGTATACGGCACCTGCATACTAGGGTCAGAGCCTGGGCACCAGTAGCCAAAGAACGCCCACCGATAACTCATATGCATCACGATTATGCTGGATTGCCTTAAGCACCGTGTCATACATGCAGGCACGCGTGGGCAGAGGATGAGCAGGAGGATTGGAAGGATTGGGAGGATGGCCAGCGGCGGCTCCCCCAATCAGAGGAGGATCGGGAGATGAGAGGGCAGGAGGAAGAGGAGGAGGGGGAAGAGGAGGAGGGGGAAAGGAGGAGGAGGGGGAGGAGGAGAAGAGGAGAGAAGGAATGGGTGGGTGGCATGACCCGTACTCACTCATCCATGAACAAACATAAGCCGCGCCAATACCCTTTCATGGTCTTGGGGGTGACATGACCGATACTGAGCAAGCTGCAATCAAAAAGCTGATCGACTTCCCATCAGAACCGAAGATAATCAATATAAGCAGCGTGTGATACGAGGGAAACCGTACCATTGCACCCACGAAAACAATCAACCTCAGACCCTCCCAGGCACTCTGAAGGAGAGCCTGCAACCACTGGCAGAACACTGACAACGAGGCACCACCAGGCCTCCCCTTGAAGGGTCTGGGGCATTGCCCGTCCTGAAGAACACCATAGAAACACATCATCTCATCCCTGTTGACGGTCAAGGGCATAACCGATATAGAAGACAACCATCAATCGGTGCTAGAACCATCGCGCGCTTCGCGCGTGCTCATGCTCTACATATCTTGGAGTCGAACGCTTGCCGACGAAGAGGCCCCAGCGGTCTCCAAGAGGGCCCCCCAAAAAAACACAAGTTGTCCCCAAGAGCGCACGAAGGGCGGCCCAAGAGGCATTCAAGAGGCGATTTTTCGGAGCTCCTGCATGTGGACTTCCGAACGGAGAGGAGCGACTTCTGCTCCCTGGGGCTCCCTCAGGATCGCCTGGGGTGCTTCGGGGCGTCCGGGAAGCAAGCTCTAGGCTCTAGGGGGCGTTTCGGAGCTTCATGGGGGCGTCTTGGGGGCCTCTTCGGCGCTTCTTGGGCGCCTCTTGGGTGCTTCTCAAGGCCTCCTGGGGACCTCCAGGGACGGAGACTTCCGTTCCAATACCCCCTCTGGCCCCCTTCTTGGAACTGTCCTGGGGGCTTCTTGGGCCGTCTTGGGGTCCCTTCAAGCCGTGTTGGGGCGCTCCTGGCGTGTTTTGGATCTGTCTTGTGAGCCTCTTTGGCTGCCTTGGTGCGATATTCGGAGCCGTCGTGGAGCAACGTCAAGCCGAAAAGGCGGGAACCCCAAAAAACTAATAAAAACCAATCGGCCAATTAATAAAATTGGTGTCTTTATGCCCTCTTGGGGCCCTACTGGGGAGCGTCTTGAAGCCTCCGTGGGCATCTTGAAGCTTTTTGGGCCGTCTCGGGGCTACCTTGGGCGTCTTAGAGCGGACTCTTGGCGTCTCGGGTCCCTCCTTGAGCGTCTTCGGATTCTTATGGCGCTTTGTTGTCACGTTTTGCGAGCCTCTTGCGCCGTCTTGGGAACCCTTTGGGCCGTCTGGGAGCGCTCCTGGGCTATCTTGGAGCCCTCTTGGGAGCCTCTTGGGCAGTTTTTTTTCCCACCCTGAGCCGCACATGGTCTACCAAAAAAATGCTCAAGGACCTGCACATGTCTCGCGTGCCACGCCTACTCTGTTTCAAGGGCTCTTTATATAGTGACACGGGTCCAGTGAGACACGAAAAGCAGCATGCAGAAACACACCCCTAGCACATGCAAACGACCCTGCATCGGCTCTCCGATTCATGTGGAAACATGTCGCGATTGTCTGCTCTCCGTCGCGGCCTGTGTTGGCCAAGACAAAAAATCGCAGGACCCGCTGGCCAGTCACAGCGTGTGCTGGCTGGGGATACAACGACGTGCAGACTCAGCATGCTGAATCGCACCCCTAGGACGTGCAATCGACCCTGTGATGGTCTTGTCCTCGTCGGGGCCTGAGCCAGCCACGTATTAAACTATAGCCTCCATCATTTCCGCTTCCCCTTTGGGCCGTGTTTTGTTTTTGTTTTTGGGGGGGAACAATAGGGACGACTGGGCATGTTTGCGCGGCCACCACGCAGGACCTCTGGCGGCGCCACTTTAAAAATATTAAGTTCCCTACCACGCTGGCATTCAGCGAGGCGTTGCTGCCCGCACAATATGCCCGATCTGTCTGCCACGCCCGCCAGCTCCCGAGTCACTTTTGCCGATGAGCGACGGGCGGTCCAGCAGGCTGAAATGAAGACTCTGCTGCCCAGATATACCAGGCCACGCCTGCGAGAAGAGGCAACGGTCGCAAGCCAGCTGACTGCCAGAATAAAGGCCCGCGACACATACCACGAACAGAGCTACGAGTCTCAATGAATATGGCTGGGTAACGAACAAGTCAACACCTTCGATGCTACGATCCCCGTGAGAGAAGCGACAGACCCGCATCAAGTCCCGAGCCCTTGCAAATACATACAAAGCTGGAAGGTCCGCACCCCAATGGCTACGAACCCTCGTCAAATACGGCCCAAACATGGCACAACATTGCTCAAGATGCGTGCAAGACGTCCTCGGGACGGCCCAACCGGCCACCGAAGCGGCCCAACCCTGCTTTGCAAGGCCTTTCCAAGAAGAGCCCAGGAAAACGCGAACTATTCGTTTCAATTTGCTTCTTGAACGAATTGGGACACCTCGCCGGTTCGGCCCCCCGACGCTCCACAACGGCTCGGAGAATCCCCAGGACGACTACCAAACGGCCGAAGATCCCCCCCCGCGAAGAAGGCCCCGAGGCGTCCCAAGAGAACTTCCAAGCCGCCCTCCTCCTCCTCCTCCTACTCCTCCTCCTTCTCGTCCTCACCATCCTCCTCATCCTACTGGATATCTGCTGCTCATCTTCCCCTCCTCCTCCTCCTCCTGCCTCTCCTCCTCCTCCTCCTGCCGAAGACTGCGGCAAAACGGCCCCAAGAGAAGAGCCCCACCAAAGAAACGGCAAGCCGCATATTCAAGCTTCCTGCCTCGAGAAAGCCAGCGCCGCCACAAGAGGCCTCCAGGAGGCCACAAACATAGAACCCGTTGAAACTCGAGTGGTTTTGAAGCGCGTGGGACTTATCGCTCCAGAGGCCCAAGAGGCCCCAGGGCGGCCTAAGAAAATGCCCAAGACGGCCACAAACGTTCCCGAAGACGGCGCCGCAAGCCGGAAACGCAAGCCTTCCGTGCCGAGAGGGCTCCCGGAGGCTCAACGACGAGCTCTGTAGGCCCGATAGGACCACTCCTAAGAGGCATCGCGGCTTCTATTCGTCTCTCTTTTTGTTGATTGCTTTCTCTCTCTCTCTCTCTCGGTGTGCCTCGGTCTCTCTCTCTCTCTCTCTCGGCTTTCGGGCTCCCCGAGATCCCCGGAGCCCACGTTTGCGAACGTCTTGGGCCCTTCGTGGGCCGTACCGACAGCGAAAACAAACTACGTTTTACAAACAGAATGAGGCTATTTTGGCCGCTTGGAATTGTATTGGGGGCCCTATTGGGGGTCGCTTGGAGTGTCTTGGGGACTTCTGAAAATGTCTTCGAGGCCATGTTAAGCGTCTAAGAGCGACCTTCGGGCGTCCGGTGTCTGTTCTGGAGCCTCTTGGACCCTCCTTGACGCCGAAACCTTGTAAAATCACAGGGAAAATGAGCCCCGGGGCCCACATTTGTGGTCGGGGTCCCGGCCCGGGCCCCCGGACCCGGTGCGCCGTTATATGTATAAGTGGGGGGGGGAGGACAACAGCCAAGAAAATGTAGGAAAACACGGGGGAGCCTGTTATTCGTGTAGTTATTTGTGTGTCCCAGGGCCCCTTCACCTGCTCGGCCCCCTCCCCGTCTCGCTGCAGCGCGGCCTCCTCCCGTGCTCGCTGCCCACTCTTCCCGTCCAGAGTGCCCCCATCCATGTCTCTTGCTGCCCTGCATCCCGCCCCACCCTAGGTATTGCTCCATCTCTCTGCTGCCTCCTAGTGCTGCACACGTGGATCCCTTCAATGTTGCCCCACCCCCCAAGGGGGGGGGGAACATCTTGTTAACCTCATTTCCTTCCGTCTTGGCCGCGTGGCCGATACGATGGGCAATTCTTGCTTGCACATCGTCTGTTCGAGAACCCTCGTCAACATGGAACTTTTCACATACAGGACCCAGCCACGCTTAAGGCTGTGTATTCTGCCATCATATACCTCCTCCTCCCCCTCCTCCCCCTCCTCCCTCACGTGTTCCCCGAATCATGTCGAGAATGGCCGACGGAATACTTAGTCCGACAGCTTGGCCAAGCTCTCGCCAGACGCTTGGCCACAGAGGCGCTGATTCGCCGTAGGAGTCTCCAAAAAAGGCAGGGAGGCGCTTCCCAAAAAGGCAGGGAGCGGCAATATATGTCTGTCTGTCTGTCTGTCTGTCTGTCTGTCTGTCTGTCTGTCTGTCTGTCTGTCGGTCTGTCTGTCTGTCTGTCTGTCTGTGTGACTGTATGTACGCACGCATGTCGGCAACTATATGTGTATCCATCTGCACATGTGCAGAGGGTGAATGCAGACTGGGTTTAGTCAGCACCCCTTCTAAACCCACGTGGCCCAGCCCACTCTTCTTTCAACTCCAGGCGGACCCCTCCAGAGACCAGACATCTTACAACAAGGGTGGCCAACACACTCTTAGTGCGCCGAGTAGTCGACAGGCAGAGCATCCGTTTCAGAACCGAGCCGTCCTCATTCAATTCGCCACCGCGCCAGCACGATGCGAGCGCGTTTAGTCTTCCAAGGCCCACGCCCAGTACGAGTCGGACGTGCACAACCTCTCTCCTGAGGCTCTTTTTTTGAGTTCCATCCATTCGAAGGGCTGTCCTTGCCAAGGTAGGGGCCTGCGGCTACATAGCGCTCTGGAACAAGAAGGGTCCGGTTGAACCAACAAGGCACCTCGCTCCACGGTGTACGTGCGGCGCTGTCCGCCCTCAGTCGCAACACCGTGCCGAGACGCACGGGGCACGCAGAACAAAAACGACGGCTCGACTCTTAGTTCGGACCGCGAGAAAACGACTCCAGACGCAAGGCTTATGAGGAGTCTCGCGAGCCATCTTGAGGGGTGGGGAGGAAAGAGGAAAGGGACGAAGGGAGGCGGGATGGAGTAGCACAGAGGAAGAAGAGAGGCGGGAAGAGGAACAGGGAAAGGCGAGAAGCGAGTGAATGAGGAGGGACGGAGAAGCTAGGCCACCCTCCTGTGGCTCTCATGGACTCCTGGAGCCTCTTACTACAGGCAACAGAGATGCACCACCACAGTCAAATGGCCGCAGCACCACCAGAAAAAAAAACGCCAAATGAAGAACGCAGGGGCTCCGGGCCTGACCCACGAGCAGGTTCCCCCACATAGATCGAAGGGACGGCCCCCGTACCCAAGGGAAGAGCCTGCGCAGAGCGGTCCCAAGGCGAGCCCGCACGCTGGTCGCCAGTCTCGGACCCCTCCCTGGGCCCGCGGGGCCTGCTGTGCGCAGCCCGTCTGTCGGCCCCGGGGCGGGAGAGGCAGGCGGAGCCGCGGGGGGGGGTCCTCCGAGTCCACCTCCTCCTCCTCCTCCTTCTCCTCCCCGGCTCCTCCCCTCCCTGCTTCTCATTTCCCGGAGGTATTCGCGAGCTTCTTGGATCGCCCGCTGCTGGCCCCCTTGGAGGAGCAGGGGAAGCATGCGGAGGGTCGGTACAACAACCAGCTGGCGGTCGGGCGGACCGGGGAGCGGCCAGGCGGATGGGGAAGAGAAGGAGGGGAGGAAACCGTGTGTGAGGAGGAGGAGGAGGAGCAGGAGGAGGAGGAGCAAGAGGAGCAGGAGGAGGAGGAGGAGGAGGAGGAGGAGGAGGAGGAGGAGGAGGAGGAGGAGGAGGAGGGGGAGGGGAGGAGGACAAGCTAGGTGCGCTCGCGTCATATCTGACGTCCTACCCCTCCCTCCCATCCCTTACCATGGCGCTGATTTTCTCTATCCGCGGACGCGTGTCGTAGCGGACCTGTGGCTCCGCGCGCGCGTGCGTAGTGGGTGGTGGTGCACGTGCGTGCGTGCGTGCGTGTGTGCGTGGTTGTCGTGGTGGTGGTGGTGGTGGTGGTGGTGGTGGTGGTAGTGGTGATGGTGGTGGTGGTGGTGGTGCTGGTGGTGGTGGTGGTGCTGGTGGTGGTGGTGTTGGTACTGGTGCTGGTGCTGGTGCTGGTTGTGGTGGTGGTGGTGGGTGGTGGTGGTGGTGGTGGCGGTGCGGCGCGGTGGTGGCGGGCGGATGGGCGCGCGAGAAAAAAAGGCCCGCGCTGGGGCGAGAACGCCATCCTGAACGACGGAGGCCAAACACCGATCCGAAAATGAGGCCCACGCTGCAGCGGGAGCACGATTCGGAACGATTCGGGAGCAGAAGTGAGGCCGGCGCCTCAACGAGAGCAGCATTTTGGGAAAAAATGACGCCGGCGCCTCAGCGAGAGTCGTTTCCCGGGATTTCCCGGGCATCCTGTGTGTAAAAAAACAGTACGCGGAGGGTGCGCGGCTATCACCCAGACGCCATCAGGGGAAGGATTCGGGAGCAGAAATGAGGCCGGCGCCTCAACGAGAGCAGCATTTTGGGAAAAAATGACGCCGGCGCGAGAGCAGCATTTTGGGAAAAAATGACGCCGGCGCCTCAGCGAGAGTAGTTTCCCGGAATTTCCCGGGCATCCTGTGTGTTAAAAAACAGTGCGCGGAGGGTGCGCGGCTATCACCCGGACGCCATCAGGGGAAGAGGGAGAGTATTTTCACATTGAGTGATTGTGGAGGTACGACATTGGGCTGAGGAGGCCAGCCGTGCGGCCAGGGGTCGTCGCCGTGTCGTCGCCCCGCGGCCGCAGCGCGGCCCGCCGCCATCCAGCCCAGCCTCGCGCGCCGAGGCGCCGTCGCGCCGTCAGCCGCAGGCGCCCACAGGACGCCCAGACTACGAGAACCCGCGTGGCACCGTCGAACTAGGGAACAGCGAGGACGTGACCGACTACTCCTCAGGCTCCTGGGAGCGGATCGTCGTCTCGAGACACATCACTCATCGCCCACCATGGGCAAAGGAGCTAAACGGGGGAAGAAAGGGAAGAAGGGGACGCAGCCAGACACAATACCTTCCCACTCCTGGGCATGTCATTGAGGAGTCAGTGTTTCATGAAACAAGGAGTGGTGTTGGCAATGTGGCCAGCACTGGACGTCCCAGGCAGCATCTGAGAAGAAGAAAGAACAACAAGACTCCTCGGGTGACAAACCGCCACGGCAGGTCTCAAGTGTCTCTGCAGGATCCAGCAGTTCTTCTGTGCCTTCAGGACACACAGCCTGCAGTGCAGGCAACGGACTACGGCCAGATGATCACCCAGTTGCAGCACTTCGTCGATGCTGCCGAGAGGACGAATCAGCTCCCAGACTGTGCAGAGAAGGCCCGCAAGATGCTCGAGGACCTCAGGCTCAAGCGGGACGCGAACAAGACTCCATCGCAGATGGCCCAGAGTGCGACGAAGAAGCTCAGTCTCAAGCAGAAGGCCTTGGAGACGCAGAGGGCCAACCTCGAAGCCGCGAAGGCAGCTGTGGAGGAGGCCAGAGCAATACTCGACAAAAAGATGGACGCGGTCCAGACTGTCGAACAGGAGATCACCAAGGTCAATCAACAGACTGCTGAGCTGGAACAAGAGCAACACATGTGGATGGCAAAAGCGAGAACCACCCAGCAGAACCCGCACACGGCAGCCACTGAGAGCTTTGGAGGTTTGCAGGCAGCCCTCACCAGCATGGGCCAAGCCGCAGCCTCCGATCCTGCACTAGTCACAGCTTTCTTAGCCTTGGCAAATGCACTAGGAAAACACGTAGGGGGGGAAGCCGCGTCAGACCCACAGGGCAGGACGCCTGCCCCTGTGTCTCTGTCTTTGCCTGCGCAAGCCATTGGAAACGACGCAACTCTCACCCCAGTGCCGCCAGAGGGGCCGAACTAGATTGCGTCAGGAGGAGGGAGCACGGACTCCAAGACCCTGGCAGCAATTGGTGGGCCCCAGATCGGAGAGCAGGCCACGATTGGAACCCCAGAGGAGCTGACGTCAGCTACCAAGGAGGTGCCAAGGCCGCCTAGCGATGATGAACAGAAAAGGGACGGCGGGGGGAGGTCTAATGCGAGATCCAGGTCGCGCTGAACAGGCCTCCCCCCGCACCCACACTCACGCTTTCCCAGCTGGGCGAACAGCTGGGGCCAAGACCATGAAGATTTGTACGATTGATGGCACCTCGTGGAGCAACGCGAGGGAATTCCTACTGCAATGCAAAGCCGAGATTGTACTCGTACAGGAGCACAAACTGCAGACTGCCCAGACTTTTGAATTAAAAGCGGCCCTGCTAAAGCAGGGATGGCAGAGCTTCTGGACGCCATGCCTCATGCCAGCCAAGGGATACCCCTGCGGAGGCGCGGCTATCATTGCCAGGAAGCATCTAGATCTTTGGGTAGACCCTTGCAGCCTCGGCATCATCGCACCAGGTGGATGCATGCATGCGTTTTACAGATCCAGGAAGTGGGGGCTCATCGGGCTCTACTGCAACTACTGGAAGGACAGCGCAAGCATGGGACCACAAAACCTACGGCTTGGGATGGACTTGGGTAGCCACATCCTCCGTGGGGGAATCCCGTTCATAGCTGGTGGGGACTTCAACGTGCACCCTGACGTTTTGAGGGCTGCGATAGACCCCATCCGTTTTGGCGGCCAAGTGGAATGGTCAGCAGGATAATACACCTATTCTAAAGGGGGGCACACCTCCTGCCTGGACTACTTCATTTTGAGCCACACTTTGGGCCAAGGGACCAAACGGGTCAAGGTTGATTGCAGCAGCGGCATCCCCGACCACAGACCTGTGTACTTACAACTTTTGGAGGACCCAGGTACCGCTACAGTCTTGAGGCTTCAGAAATACAAGAAGATCGGCCGTGCTCGGATCCTGGGACCCCCCCCCCAGCCACCCGACTACTCCGACTTGCTTGAGACTATTGAGGGGTACTTAGAGGGATACAGGAATGACGACGGTACGTTCAGGAATGTTAAGGAGGGGGACCTACCACGTTTGCAGGCTCTGTTGGATCAACTGCACGGAACCTGGACCGCGCGAGCCTGGCAGGAACTGCGATGCGGTGTACAGAACTCCGACGGTGCCTGGAGGAGTGGGGACGGGAACAACAGAAAGCTGGATGGTGGGTCGGAGTATGTTTTCCAGGAAATACCCCTCAGGAAGCTGCTTCTGACCAGGGCCAACTCGCCCCCCAGCATTTCCAGGGCCCTGGACTGGTTTGCCAGGAGGCTCACCGAGATACGGACCCTCATCACTAAATTCCCGACTCCGACCGACAGCCCGTACTTTGCGAAGCTTCTAGAGCACTGGATGAAGGGTGTGAAGACCCCTTTCCCCCATCGCTGGAAGCAAGGAACGTTTTTCTGGGTACCTATTCTCCAACATGTGTGCCGACGGGCATGGGATCAGGAACCACCAGGTGAGCAGAGTACGGAACTGTCTTTCTGGATAAACTTCTCCACTGCTATTCGGGACCTCAATTTCTCCAAGGAGAAAACCGTCAAGCTTGCCAAATGGAAACAATGGTGTGCAGAAGCCCTTCAAGGGGGTGCGAGGTGGGCACATGCCTACACCAAGAACACACCCGACTTCACCGAGGACATTATTACTCTGTCATCTGGTGAGTTGAGTACCTCTTTTGAAGCGCGTTTCCAGGCCCAGCAGGAACAGTGGAAGGCAGCCTGGGAAGGCTCAGACCGACCACAGGAGCGCCGACAACCGCAGCTACCACCAGGGAGCTCTGTCCCAGCAACGCCCCGTGGAGAAGAGCTTCGCAAGGAGGCACTGCGTTTCAAAACTAATACTATTGCTACGAACGGAATTCACCCGAGGCACGTTGGGCTACTCTCCGACGGGGCTATGGAGGTACTCTCCGGGATCTATACGCTTCAAAATATGGGGGGGGGGGGGGAATGCGCCCACACGGCTCCAGGTTCTTCTTGTCCAGCTCTTCAAGAAGCCCGAAAAAGGGAGGAGACCGATTGGCTTCCTCCACTCCTACACGAGGCTGTATTCGAGAACCTTGGGGGCCTACTGTGCCGACTGGGTGTCTGGAGGCAGGCTGTGAAAGGGGGGCCTTGCCGGCGGTTCTGGCCAGGCAGTGGCCGCCCTCTTGGCTGACCTCAAACAGTGCTACGAGCATGTTTCGCATACCCAGCTGTTGGAGGAAGCCAGCTTGTGCGACTTCCCTCTTTTTGCCCTGCGTGCGGCCATCAACAGCTACACCTGGCCTAGGGTAATTATGCTGGACAACGCCTGCTCGCCCAAGATATACCCCACAAGGGGGATTGTGGCGGGAAGCAACACTGCTACATATGGGATTAAAGGTCATATGCTACCGACAATAAGTGAGATGACTCAACCCATCAACACGGACCTTCTCATCCACGTTGACGATCTTGGTTTCGAGTCCTCAGCCCTCCTACCTCAGGTTTGCCTCAACCAGCTTGTGACCCTCGCCAGCCAGGTTTTTGATGCATGTGCCACCCGACTGGGCTTGCCGTTGGCGTGGCACAAATTACGTTTCCTGTCGAACTCCGCAGAGGTGCTGGAGAAGGCTAGGTCGGTCCTAAGCAAGTACGCTGGGGTTCTGACAGACACGGCAGTCAACCTTGGGGTGGATTTCAGTCTGGGAGAGGGCACTATGAAACGACGGTTCATTGACGAGGGGACGGGGAGGAAAGATCTTAGGCAACGACGGAAAAGGTGGAAGGTGGCGTTACGACGAAAAGCAAACATCGACAACCTCAGGGGGTGTGCTGGGATGCAGGAAACATGGAAACTTTTCTTCTGCGGCCAGACGCCCTCCATGACTTATGGGTGTGATGTGGTGGGCTGGCATCCCAGAGATGTCAAGCGTCTGCGGACCCTGGGGGCCAAAGCTCTGGGGATCTTCGTGCCAGGGACCCAAGTAGACCTCCAATGGGCACTGCAGCCTGCGAAGGACCCACTGTTCCACGCCAGCGAGGTTGTGACGAGATATGCACGGGAATGGTGGACAGCCACCGACCCGCAGTGGAGGGCAGTAGACAACCTCTGCCCGAAGACTCTCCACCAAGCCTTCAGGACGAGCCAAGAGCAACTCAACGCAGAGGGAGCCCGTGGCTGGAGGCGACGCGGCACCAACCCTGTGGCGGACATGCTGCTCTGGACCAGTGTGGTGGAGTGGGATTGGACAAGTCCTGCAGAATCTATTGCCACCACGGGGGCCACTATGTCTCTGACAGTGACCCCACCTTAGATGGTAGGAGAGATGTTTTTACACGATTTGCGAGACACCCTGCTCAGGGCAACTATTATCAATATCCTTGGGGATGAACCTGCAAACGCCAGGGCCCGCGACATTGTGCAGAACGGCTTGTGGGCCACGCCCCCGAGGCAGTTCCAGAACTCCTCGAAACACAGTTTTGACGACAAAGGTTTGATCAGGAGGATATCCTGCAGGGGGTACACCACTGGGGCTACACTACATAAATGGGGGTACAAGCTGGAACCAACCTGCCCACACTGTGGTGCTTTGGACACCGTTCACCAACGTGTTTGGCATTGCCCGTTTGGCGAACCAGCGAGGTCGGGATGTGATCCCGAAGTGCTGGAGGCTGGAAGGGCGTCTAGCCCAGATGACCCCCTGTTTGCCTCTCTGTGGTGTGAAAAGCCAACAATTGCTGTTCTCCCCTCAAGGAAGCACCGTACAACTATTTCGGAGCCGATTCTGAAGCCATTCCCCCCCTTCATGTTCGAGGGAACTCACAACCTATTCATCGACGGATCTGTGATGTACCCCCAGGAATACGACATTGATAGGGGTGGATGGGCGGTCGTGGAGGTTACTGCTATGGGTGAACTAATCAGGGGGATCAGAGGCCCACTACCTCAAGAGCTCCCACAGGCAGCAGTCATGGCAGACCACTTCGGGCTCCTTGCCAGTATAAGACATTTGAAAGGGCACGAGCGGACCAGCCTGTATGCGGACTGCGCGGCCTTGATCACGGGAGCCAGCAACATGAGCCTCAGCACGGGGCCCGCCAACAAGTTTGGAGGATTCTGGAGGATGATTCGCACTTGGACGGCTGCAGGAGGCTTCTCGGGGGAGATTTACAAGGTGAAGGCCCACACCATCGACGTGCAAGGTCGAGCAGATGAGAGCCAACAAGAACGTTGGCTGAGTGAGGGCAACCCCCCCCCCCTGCCCGCCCCCACCACCTTTTGGTCGCCAGGCAGTTGGCCACGGGGGTCCCACACGTGTGGTGCAGCCGCTGTGGGCACTACACTGCGGGGACCAAGACCCAAGGGCTCCAATAATCGTGTCGTAGTGTCAATAGGCAGCAACTCCGGCTGCTGAGGAGGAGGAAGTTGCCTTGGCCCAGGGGGCCAAAAGGGCTGCTCTTCCCCAGCTGGCCAATTAAGACACCCACCACCGAATGGTGGGGCCTAGTTGCCTGATTGTGTATCAACGGACGTGAGGATGTTATTATTCTTCTTTCGGACCCAATGGGTCCACTTTGCCCCTTCGATCATCGATTGTTGAGGGTGAGCTCGGGCCGAGTAAAACGGAGGAGGAGGAGGAGGAGGAGGAGGAGGAGGAGGAGGCGGAGGCGGAGCGTCCTCCTCAACGCCATCCTGATCCTAACCTGCAGGCGGCGCGCCCCCAGGGCACCACCTGCCGTGGCCAGGCCCGCCCCCCTCACCGACGGAGCGTCGGGCCCTGGGCTTGCCCGGGGGCGACCGCCCGCACTGCGCAGAGTGGCTGTGGCGCTGCTGATCGGCGACCCGTAGGCGTTGTGTCTCGTGGCTTCTCATCTTGCCATCTTCGAGCTTTCTGGGGGACCTCTGGGGGCCTCTCGGGAGCACCTTCGGCCGCCCTGATGCTGGGGACGATGTCAATGACTCTTTGCCTTTCTGGGCAGCGATAGGCCATAGCTCGTGAGGAGCTGGGTCGGGCCTCGACGTTGCCCCCACAGGCCGTCCTGAAAAATACCACCAGCCCTCTGGGCGCAGGTCGTCTAAAGGCGTTTCCTTTTCAAGCTTCCTTCCTTTCCCTGCTCGGGAGGTTTACCTCCCCTCCCATCCCTGGGTCCCTGGGTCTGGACGGGCTCCCCCGCGAGAGGTTAGAGCGTCCAAGATGGCCCAATAAAGCTTCAAGATGGCTTTGGCTAGCCCAAGGTGGCCTCCAAGATCGTCCAAGGTACCTCAAGACGGCTCAAGATAGCCTCCAGCACGCATCCAAGAGGCCTCAAGACGGCCCCAAGACGGATTCAAGCGCCCTCCGAGCCCTCCAAGGATTCCCCCAAGAGGCCAACACGGGTTCAAAACCGAGGTAGCAAATCAATGTGTTTTGCCTTTTCGCTTTTTCGCTTCCGATAGGCTCTTGAGGCGTCAAGATAACCCCAAGATGGCCCAACATAGCCCCAAGAGATGCCCAAGATGGCCCCAAGACGGCCACAAAAGCGCCCCAAGAGCGGTCCAAGAGGGCCCAAAAATTTACTACTCCCCTCTTTTTGAGCGAAGGGGTCCAAGACGGCCCCAAGAGGCCTCCCAGACCCCCCACAAGAGCCCCATGAGGGCTCCAAGAATCCCCAAAAGAGCCCCAAGAGAGCCTCAAGAGAGCCCCAAGAGACCCCAAAGAGAGCCCCAAGAGAGCCCCACGGGGAGCCCAAGAGAGCCCGTAAGATGGCCCCAGGAGATTGCTCGTGGCCCGCGGAGGGGGAATCAGAATTCCATGAGGAGGCCGGAATTTTGACCCCCCTCTACCGGGCCAACTGTCGCATACGTTAGGTCCTGAGGCCCGACCCCCTCACATTTGAGTCCGTCGTCGAACCGGATTTTCTATTCTATGGATGGAGGCCCGACCTCCTCCTCTTTGCCTCTGTCGTCGCTTAGGCTCGAAGTGTAATGTACATGATACTCTTTTGAGGCTCGTGTGTCATGGCATGTGCATACAGTCACCTGCGCTAGAGACGCTTACCACGGGGAGCACCACGTCGTATTGCACTGATTTTCATTTTGAACTTCAATGCGGGACAACTATTTGTGCTCCTTGTTTTTCTGAAGACGGCCGCGCAACTGCATGTTTCCAGCCGCCCCTGACTTACTAACTCCCCTGCTGATCGTTTCTGGATGGGCTGGTGGGGATATTTTTTGTCGCAGCTGCAGGCCAACGGGTCCGACAGCGTCAGCACAGTAAGCTCGGGCCACGAGCGACCTTATTGCCGGCGCGCGCGCCGAGCGAGCGGGCAAAACCCACCGCCGAGGGAACTGGTGGGGATACTTTTTTTCGGTCGCGGCCGCGATTGAAGAGGCACGCGGCGGGCAGGGTGTCCGGGCCAACGGGCAAGCCTAATTAGCTACAAGAGGCGCACAAACCGGCCGGCCCACTCACAAAGCAGCCGCGAAGCTGTGGGAGGACTGACGGCGGGGGGCATCCTGGGAAGCTCGAGCACATGCACTGGACAAAATGTCGAGGAATTCGATGCCTGCCATGAGGCACGGCCCACACAGTGACAAAACGTGTACCTGAGCAACCGAGTCTGTCGTTCTGAGTGGGGGCAGGCGCGAGGCCCGTGGAGCGAGTCGCCGGTGGGGCGCCAGGCTCCAAACGCCCTAGACGACGTGTGCTAGCCAGGGGGGCTGAGCTGTCGCGGAACGTGGTGCAAATTGGTGGGGATACGCGAGGCGTCAGTAATCCCACCAGCCCTCTGGGCGTCGGTGGTTTAGAGCGTTTCCTCTTCCACCCCTCCTTCTTCCCCTTCGGGGAGGGGTTTACCCCTCCCCCTACCCCCTCCCCACTGACCTGGACAGGGGGGGCCGCGGGTAGTTAGAGCGTCCAAGAACGACCCCTGGGAGGGCTAAAATTCGACACCCCTCACGAGGATCGTGCCCCCCAGGGGGGCGACGCTAAAAAATGCTTCCCCCTTCTGCGATCGATGTCCTCCAAGAGGGCCTCAAGAGACGTCTCGGACTCTCCTCTTGCGCCCTGCGCGCGGGCGGGCGGAGCGCCGCCCGCCCGCCCGCGAGGCCCAAGAGCCCACCAAAACGTTCGAAGATACCTCCAAGACGCCACCAGGGAAGAGGAAGAGGAGGAGGAGGAGGAGGAGGAGGAGGAGGAGGAGGAGGAGGAAGGGAGGAGGAGGAGAAGGCGGAGGAGAAGGAGGAAGAGGGGGAGGAGAACAGCCGCCGATCATCGGCGCTCTTCGTTCGAATGCCTGGTGTAGGATGGGCTGGTGGGGATACGCGAAGCGTCAAGAATTCCAGGCGTCTACTGAGCTGGACGGCCCACAAACTCTCAGAGAGTGCGTGCCTGCATAACGCTCGTGAGAAGCTGGGTCGGGCCTCGACGTTGCCCCCACAAGCCATCCTGAAAAAATCCAGGCGTCCACTGAGCTGACCGGCCTACAGACTCTCGGAGAATGCGTGCCTGCAGAACCCACTTCCGCGCTGCCATCGTCGCCCAATCAACCGCAGAACAACTGCCACACACCGCGTAGAACTAGCAATGTGTCACGCGAGTGTCTGATTCAGGAGACCACGTGCGGACACGTGGCGCGGGCCGTAATTACGCACGCACCTCGCAATGAGCGCCCAATTCTCGCAGAGACGGGCGCCCCAAGAACACCGTGCTGGTGCTTCGAGCTCGAGCACGGCGACGACTGTGAGCGCTGACACTGCCAGCGCGCTGTTGGTAGAAGGAGGGAGAAGGACGAGGAACATAATGCAATTGCAGGCATCCGTGACGATACTCGCTAGCCGCACGGATGCCAGTCCATGGTGGAGCACCCGCGGGTCTGGAGATACACGCTCACCGTAGCGGGCACAGATACGCTGCCCTTGGACCTCGAAGGGGTTCGGCTGCAAAAGCTGCCGTTCTCGCAGACCGCGCATGCTCACTACAACGCTTGCTTCGTGTACCCCTTCAGAGCGAGCGATGCCAAGGCGGGGTTCTGCTCACCGAGCACAGGGCTCAGGCGCAGCGGGCGCTCCCGGGTTGCCGCCATGCGGGCGCAGGGATCCCTCCTCCGCCCGTCTGACCACTGGCCCTCGGCCGACGCCGTGGCTAACCCTGGGGCGGCACCGACCGCGCTCGGGCCACCCGCGGGCCCGCGCCCTGCTCCGGGCCCGCGCGGCCGTGCGGGCCGGCGCACAGGCCCGCGGAGCACACCGCCATCGACCTCGCGTCCTGCGGCGACCCCGCCCCCGGCCCCCCGACCAGGACCAGGTGCCGCTCGGGCTGCCGCACCGCCAGGTGCACCCAGCCGAGCGCGCTCCCCGCCTCTGGCTGCCGCGACACCTCCTTGACGGCGACGGGCGCCGTCGCCACCCTGTGCACCACCACGTGGTCGACTCCTGGGGACAGGTCCGCAGCCCGAACCACCTCTCCCCCGTCAGCAGTCTGCACTGGTTGGTCCACAGTCATCGCCAGCTGCGTTCCGTCGTCGAGGCCGACGTTGGTCCACGCAGCGGCCAGGAACTTGACCTGCTTCTCGAGTACATGGGCGTACCTGACCGACCGCCCCAGCGTGTCGTAGCACAGCACCCGCTGACCTTGCCCGAGGTCCCGGAGCAGGCAGGAGCCAGCCTGGCCCTCGACCCACACGCTGGCCTCCAGCGGTAGGCCGCCCGGCCCCTGCGGGACGGCGCTCTGGCCGGGCCGCGCGGCCGCCGAGGCGGCGGGCTCGCTGGAGGCGGAGCGCGGGGAGCCCGGGCGGAGCGGCGCAGCGGCGCCGCCGGGCGAGTGCGAGGAGGCCCCCGCGACGGAGCTCCCCAGCTCCGCCACGAGGTCCGCGCGGTCCTGCATGCACTCCAGGGAGAACTCGGCCTGGACGCGCAGGCCCTTCTCCCGCAGGTAGGACAGGTGGAGCAGGCGGGCCTGGATCTCGGAGCTCCGCTTCCCGCTGCACATCACCAGCACGATGCAGGCGAAGAAGAGCAGGTTGGTGCTCACCATCCTCGTGTCTGGGCTGCCGAGGAGGTAGGCTGCGGCCACATACTCGAGCACGGATGCCAATGCGATGGGCACAAACAACTTCCATCTGACCATCACGCCTGACCCTGCGATACACAAGGTGAGGCCCAGCAAGAACGGGGCGTCTGAGCCTGCAAGGTCCACCCCATACACAGCACTCGGATCTTCGTAGCCGCACGTACGTGCAATGTAATGTCTTATGTTGATGCATGTGTGAACCTCGCACACCATCATAGCAACAGTAGCCCCAGCTTCCATGCCACGTGTTCTTAGCAGGCCGTGGCCCGACAATGCGATGGCTGCGAGCAACACTGACAATTCAACGCTGTAGCACGCAACCTGCAAAGCCACCTGCAACCTCTTCAACCTGTGTGCTTCCTGCGTCTGGCTCCCGTGTTCCGTGACACCGGACACATGGAAGTACACCGCGGAAGCCGCCCCGCACAAGATGACGACGACCACGCGCCGAAAGGACGACCGCAGCTGCTCGCGGCCGCTGCTCAGGAAGCCGCTCTCCACCCGCGGGTCCGCGAACGAGAGCGTCCAAGCATCGATCTCGCCGTCGGGTCCCAGCCTCCTCGGCGCCGCCCGTGCGAGCCCGCGCCGCAGTCTGCGCACAGCGGCCCGCCACGGCGGCGCCCCAGCATCCATGGGCTGTCCGCGGCGGCCCTCGAGATCTGCGAGGTCCGCTCCCTGGGAGCGACAACGGCTTGAGCTAGTATGGCTACGGCCAACCAGTATAGTAAGGATGCGCGATGAGGATGCAGGGGCCTCGGGCGCCCATTTCGAAGCTTTTCGAGCGGGGCGCGACCAACAGAAGTGGCCAAGGATGCACCGAGGAGGCAAAGATGCAAGGGTACCCTTGGGAAAATTGTCCGTCCTTACTATGCGGGTTGACTGTACGGAACCTCTCACCTGAGGCTCTTGGCTCGTGGCAAGATGGTAGAATTTGCTGCGGGCACCTGGATACCAGAACGCGAAACTGGCCATCGCTCGGACGTCCATTCATTCCCCGTGCAGGTTTTGGTTTGGTGCGTGCTTGGTATACTGCATGATCCAGGATGCTCCTCCATGGTCCTCGCCGAGAAAAATGCACACGTCCGAGCGATGCCAAGGACATAATTCGCATCGGTGCAACGATGCCTCGCTACCCCTCGGGCGACTGCCGATGTGGAGATGGTAACCTCCATTTTCCGCCCTGGCCAACTTATCCTCACCTGGCAGAAGACATGTGTGAAGACACGCAAAACCTTTCGGAGGTCCGCGCGGATCTCTTTGTACCGGCGCTGGACTCCCCCCTCCTTGGCGCGCGGAGCGCGCCAGTGGCGGCGTCGGAGGCGCCGCCAGAAGGTTCCAACGCCGATGCAAGACATCTGCAAGAACCCCCGAACATTTCTGGTTGTGCCGACTTTTTTTCGTCGATTCAATTTTCCATTCCTATCATTGAGTCGGGCGTGTCCCCCTACAGGCGGATTATGGACGAAAAAAACGAAGTAGTCAAAAACACACCCCAAATGCTCAAACATTGCCAAACAATCGTCCCTGGACTTGTTTAATACTATTTTTGAGCATTCCTCCTGTAGAGGGACAGGCCCGAATTGATCCTATCACCACTCTGCAGCGTCCACTGGACGAGCCCAGCTTCGGGTCGGGCGAAAGGGGGGGATAGCAAAGGGGGGGTTTGAGAATCAGCTCACGTAGCTGATTTTCCCGGCGCCTCCCGGCGCCGGAAGCGGCCATGTATCGAGGAATGGGCCCCTCGGTGAGGCCGAAACCAGCTACATGCAGCAAATTTCGTAACCCCCCCTTTCCCAACCCCCCCCTTTCGCCCAGCCCGACAGCTGTGGACAAGACGAGCCGCCCCGGCCCCAGGTGGGGAAACGCTGGCTCCGCCGGCCGACCTGCCCCCCGCGGCGCTTCTGCGCCGTCTCCCGCCCCCGCCTAGGAGGGTACGCTGGGAGAGCCCCTACCCTGTCCCAGGATCGGGGGGACGTAAGACCCGGGTACGGGGGACTCGGAAATCCCCGACGAGGTCGTCAAAAAAATGACGAGGCCGAGCCTGCATTTTGACGAGGCCTCCCGCTGCAGACATCCCACGAAACTCCTCCTCGTCAAAATCCGAGGCGCAATCGTCAAGAAACGATGGCGAACCCGAGTCCCGGCAAACCCGGGTCTTACGCTCCCCCGACCCTACCCTGTCCCAGGAGGCGGTGGGGACATTATCCGTCAACATCGAACCGCCGGGTGTCCGCACGAAGTCCAGAGGCCCCCCGGGGCTCCAGAATCGAACGAAAAGCTGGGGGCACCCCGGGCCAGGGGCACCTGTGGCAACCCCCGAAAAATCGACCTCGAAGCGCGTCAGATCGGCCGTGCCGGGATGCACAGCAGCTCGGGTGTTGCTAGAAGTGCCCCTGGCCCAAGGTGCCCCCCAGCTTTTCGCTCCTTTTTGCAGCCCCTGGGGCCCTCTGGGCCTCGTGAGGGGTGCTTTGGAAGCCGTTTGGGCCAACTATCCCGAGAATCCTGGGGGCACCTTGGCCCAGGGGCACTTCTAGCAACACCCGAACAGCGCCGCGCACGCCATCGGGCCGCGCCGCATCGACGCAACGTCGGCATCGGATCGGCCTGGGCCGGCCGAGAGGGCGACACCGCACCGGGCCTCGGTCGGACCGAGATGGGCCCTGCAAGCTGCCGGCCAGGGCGCCCCTGCCAGCGACGACGAGGCGCGGCGAGCCGTCGAGGCCTCGTCGCCGGACGGTTCGGCGTCCCCCCGGCTTTGGCGCTCGCCCAGGGCTCCGGGATCAGATCGGATCGAGCTCTGGCCAGGATCGGCATCGGATCGCATCGACCAGATCGAGATGGGCCCCAGTGGGGGTGGGGATGTCGGGCGCTGCTTGATGGGAGGGGGCGATGAAGTGTAGGCCGATCCACAAGAAACCTTCAACAAGAAACCCAACCCTGAGACACCAGGACGTCCATTGATTTTTGGCGTGGGGACGTCACGCTTTCCATAGCCAAACCATCGAAACCTCAGAAACCCAGGGCACCCTGGAGGCAACAGGGTGTTTTTTTTTGACATGGCCCCCCGCTGTATCGCCCCTTCCCGTTGCTTGGCGGCGCGCGCACAAGGGGTGGCGGGCGGGGGAAAGGCCTCTCAGGCGAAGGCTGCTTCTTGGAAGGCGCTGGCCCTGCATCTACAGCTACTGCCCGCGCCTTCTAAGAAACAGGGGTGCCTCGAAGCCACCCCCCCTCCCCTTACCCCCCTTCGCCGTAATTGGTGGGAGACGTGCGGCCGCGGCCACCAGGGCTTATCGAGTCGCTCTGCATCTCAACATCGTTTTCCCGATCCCCAACCCTACTGGCAGCGCCTCGGCCCCACTGCCCCTACCGGCCGAATTAATATCCCCCGCAAATGGGGATTTGCGCTGCTCCCTTCGGGGTGCGACGAGAGGCCTAATTTTGAGCAGGGACTGACCGTCCCGGCATTCCTATAGGCCTACCACAAGAAATGTTCTTAGAACCCAAACATGTTTTAATAACAAAAATAATGTTGTTAGAACATAGGCCCGACGTGCCAAAACAAGGCAGCCCTAGCCACAAAGCGACATTGAGCAACGTCTTAGTTGAGTCGTGGCGAAGCCCCTCCCTACCCTCCCCGCCGGGGGGGGGGGGGGGGTCGCCGGGGGGGGTCCCCGGGGGGGGTCGCCACCCAGATACGCATCCTCCCCGGGGGGTCCCGGAGCTCAGAAAAGCTTCAAGACGAGCCAAGAGCGACAGAAGACACCCCCAAAAGGGTACAAGAGGGCCTCGACTCGACGAACGATGGCCCCAAGACGCCCAAGACGGCCCGAAGACGGCCCAAGAGGCCCTCAAGACGCTCCAAGAGAGCCCCAAGAGCACACCCAAGAGGGCCCCAGGCGCCAAAATCGTCAATTTTACATAGGTTTTTGAATGATTTTGGCCTTCTCGCCTTTTCGGCTTTCCGACACTCCAAGACGGCCCAAGAGGCCCCCAAGAGGCCCCCAAGAGCGCCCCAAGAGGCCTACAAGAGGGCCCCAAGACGGCCCAAGAAGGCCCCAGGACAGCCTAAGAGGCGCCCAAGACGGCCCAATAGGGCCCCAAGACGGGCCCAAGAAACGGCCAAGAGGGGGACGAGGAACCGAGAATTCGAGACTTCCGCCCTAAGAGGCCCCCGGGAAGCCCCAAGAGGCCCCCAAAAGGCCCCAAGAGGCCCCCGAGCGGCGCCAAGACGCCCCCAAGATGCGCCGAAGACGGCCTCCGGAAGCCCCAAGAGGCCCAAAAGAGGCCCCAAGAGGCCCCACAACGGCCCCCAAGAGGCTTCAAGTTGCCTTCCAGACGCCCCCGAGAGGTCAACCACGAGATCCCAACCAACATCCATAAGGCCTCCTCCTCCTCCCCCTTCACCCTTCCTCCTCCTACTCCCTTCCGCCTCCTCCTCCTCCTCCTCCTCCTCCTGCCCCCCCCCTCGTGTTGTCTTTCGTCATCTTCAGGGTCGGCGGCAACGACCGTAAGGCCTTCGCAATAATGTTGTTAGAACATAGGCCCGACGTGCCAAAACAAGGCAGCCCCAGCCAGAAATGTTCTAAGAACATTTCGTGGGAACCAGAAAAGGTTCTTAGAATATTGTTTGGTAGGCCTATAGGCACGCCAGGACGCTTTCTTCGCCACTGCTTGAAATTATCCCCCCCCCCCCCCTGGTGTGCCGCACGCCGCTCCTCGGCCTGCGCCGCGCTGGGCGGGGCGGGCACGCCCGCGACATGCCCAGTGGCTGGCGGGACACGGATGCGCCGGCGTGTTGTTGTTGTTGTAGTAGTAGTAGTAGTTGTTGTAGTTGTTGTAGTTGTAATAGTTGTCATTGTAGTTGTAATTGAACTAGTAATAGTAGTCGTAGTCGTAGTAGTAGTCGTAGTATAGTAGTAGTAGTAGTAGCCAGTAGTAGTAGTAGTTAGTAGTAGTAGTAGTAGTAGTATAGTATAGTAGTAGTAGTAGTAGTAGTGTAGTAGTAGTAGTAGTAGTAGTAGTAGTAGTGGTAGTGGGTAGTGGTAGTAGTAGTAGTAGTAGTAGTAGAGTAGTAGTAGTATTAATAGGTCCTAGATAGTTAGTAGTTCGTAGTAGCAGTAGTAGTCGTAGTAGTAGTAGTAGTTAGTAGTAGTAGTAGTAGTAGGTCGTAGTAGTAGTAGTAGTATTAGTAGTAGTAGTAGTAGTCATTTAGTAATAGTAGTTAGTAGTAGTGTAGTAATCGTAGTAGTTAGTAGTAGTAGTAGTTAGTAGTAGGTGGTAGTGGTGAGTAGAGTAGTAGCATTAAGTAGAAGTCGTATACTTCGTAGTAGTAGTAGTTAGTAGTATAGTAGTAGTAGTAGTAGTCGTAGTAGTAGTAGTAGTACTTTACTAGTAGTAGTAGTAGTAATAGTAGTAGTAGTAGAGTCTAGTAGTAGTTAAGTAGTGGTAGTAGTAGTAGTAGGAGTGTACTAGTAGGTAGTAGTAGGCAGTAGTGGTAGTAGAAGTAGTAGTAGTGTATTAGTGAAGTAGTAGTAGTAGTAGTAGTAGTATTAGGAGAATAGTAGTCGTAGTCGTAGTAGTCGTAGTCGTAGTAGTAGTAGTTATGTAGTAGTAGTAGTAGTATTAGTAGTAGTAGTAGTAGTAGTAGTGGTAGTAGTACTAGTAGTAGTAGTAGTAGTAGTAGTCGTAGTAGTAGTAGTAGTAGTAGTAGTAGTAGTAGTAGTAGTAGTAGTACCAGTCGTAGTAGCAGTAGTAGTAGTAGTAGTAGTAGTCGTAGTAGTATTCGTATCATTAGTCGTAGTAGTAGTAGTAGTAGTAGTAGTAGTCGTAGTAGTCGTAGTCGTAGTAGTAGTAGTAGTAGTAGTAGTAGTAGTAGTAGTAGTAGTAGTCGTAGTCGTAGTCGTAGTGAGTAGTAGTAGTAGTAGTAGTAGTAGTAGTAGTAGTAGTAGTAGTAGTAGTAGTGATAGTGACAGTGATAGTAGGCGTAATAGTTGTAGTGGTAGTAGTAATTATAGTAATACTAGCTGTTGGTAAAGAGAGGTAATGTTGTTGTTAAGGTTGTTATTGTTGTTGTTATTGTTACTGTTGTTATTGTGGTTGTTGTTGCCGTTATTGTTGCTGTTGGGCTCTTTCTACTGAAGGATGATTATTGTTAATCCCTCCTCGGCCTGCGCCGCGCTGGGCGGGGCGGGCACGCCCGCGACATGCCCGGTGGCTGGCGGGACACGGATGCGCCGGCGTGTTTTGTTGTTGTTTAGTTGTAATAGTTGTTGTAGTTGTTGTTGTAGGTGTCATTGTAGTTGTAATTGAACTAGTAGTAGTAGTCGTAGCCGTAGTAGTAGTCGTAGTAGTAGTAGTCGTAGTAGCAGTAGTAGTAGTAGTAGTAGTAGTAGTAGAAGTAGTAGTAGTAGTAGTAGTAGTAGTAGTAGTCATAGTAGTCATATTAATAGTAGTAGTAGTAGTAGTAGTAGTAGTAGTAGTAGTAGTAGTAGTAGTAGTAGTGGTGGTAGTAGTAGTAGCAGTAGTAGAAGTCGTAGTACTCGTAGTAGTAGTAGTAGTAGTCGTAGTAGTAGTAGTAGTAGTAGTAGTAGTAGTAGTCGTAGTAGTTAGTAGTAGAAGAAGTAGTAGTAGTTAGTAGTAGTAGTAGTAGTAGTGTAGTAGTGGTGGTAGTAGTAGTGGTACTAGTAGTAGTCGTAGCAGTAGTGGTAGTAGTAGTAGTAGCAGTAGAGCAGCAGCAGCAGCAAGTAGTAGTAGTAGTAGTAGTAGTAGTAGTAGTAGTAGTCGTAGTAGTCGTAGTCGTAGTAGTCGTAGTAGTAGTAGTAGTAGTACCAGTCGTAGTAGCAGTAGTAGTAGTAGTAGTAGTAGTAGTCGTAGTAGTATTCGTATCATTAGTCGTAGTAGTAGTAGTAGTAGTAGTAGTAGTAGTAGTCGTAGTCGTAGTAGTCGTAGTCGTAGTAGTCGTAATAGTAGTAGTAGTAGTAGTAGTAGTAGTAGTGATAGTGACAGCGATAGTAGGCGTAATAGTTGTAGTGGTAGTAGTAGTTATAGTAATACTAGCTGTTGGTAAAAAGGGGTAATGTTGTTGTTAGTGTTGTTATTGTTGTTGTTATTGTTACTGTTGTTATTGTGGTTGTTGTTGCCGTTATTGTTGCTGTTGGGCTCTTTCTACTGAAGGATGGTTATTGTTAATCCCTCCTCGGCCTGCGCCGCGCTGGGCGGGGCGGGCACGCCCGCGACATGCCCGGTGGCTGGCGGGACACGGATGCGCCGGCGTGTTTTGTTGTTGTTGTAGTTGTAATAGTTGTTGTAGTTGTTGTTGTAGGTGTCATTGTAGTTGTAATTGAACTAGTAGTAGTAGTCGTAGTCGTAGTAGTAGTCGTAGTAGTAGTAGTCGTAGTAGCAGTAGTAGTAGTAGTAGTAGTAGTAGTAATATAGTAGTAGTAGTAGTATTAGTAGTAGTAGTAGTAGTAGTCCTAGTAGTAGTAGTCGTAGTAGCAGTAGTAGTCGTAGTAGTAGTAGTAGTAGTAGTAGTAGTAGTAGTAGTTAGTCTGTAGCGGTAGTAGTAGTTAGTAGTGAGGTAGTAGTAGTGTGGTGGTTAGTGTAGTAGCAGTCGTAGAAGTACTAGTAGTTACTCTAGTAGTAGTAGTAGTTAGTAGTTTAGTCGTTGTAGTCGTTCGAAGTAGTACTAGTAGTTAGTAGTAGTAGTGAGTAGTAGTAGTAGTAGTTAGTAGTGTCGTGTCGTAGTAGTAGTGTAGTGGTAGTAGTTGTAGTAGTAGAGGTACTAGTAGTATAGTCGTAGCAGTTGTGGTAGTAGTAGTAGTAGCAGTGGGAGCAGCATGCAGCAAGCGTAGTCGTAGTAACCGTAGTAGTATGTAGTAGTAGTAGTCGTAGTAGTCGTAGTAGTCGTAGTCGTAGTAGTCGTAGTAGTCGTAGTCGTCGTAGTAGTCGTAGTAGTAGTAGTAGTCGTAGTAGTCGTAGTAGTCGTAGTAGTCGTAGTAGTCGTAGTAGTAGTAGTAGTAGTAGTAGTAGTAGTAGTAGTAGTAGTACCAGTC
>CAUYUJ010016947.1:75000-92500 GCA_963575745.1 Prorocentrum cordatum
TCGGTCCCGTGTCCGTCCCTCTTGGGGTCGGGCTGCCGCTGGTCAGCGCTGCTGCTGGCCAGAACGGCGGTCTGCGGCCGCTCCGCCGCGCCTGGGCCCGGCCTGCAGGAAAAAAATAACTACCACCCAAACAGGGCACGATCGAAAACGGAGCGGGCGGGCATCGAGGGTTTGGGAAATGCACGTTGAATGAAAGCGAAGGGTCTTAACATGCCTCTTGTTGCTGTTGTTAATGAGTTCTCACATCTAAGAAGTAAATACTGTTGTTGATCCCCCTGCTCCCCTTCGGAACTCGCATTGTTCTAAAACGAAAAAGGCGAAACAGGCCACGAAACTGCGCTGTTGGGCCCCGAACAGCAACACCAACACCAACACCAACACAAGCACCAACACCACCACCACCAACAACAACCAACAACAACACCAGCAACAGCAACAACACCACCACCAACAACAACGGCTTCCTCCTGATAGTTCATCACAATTGATTCCAACATCGCGCTCTCACGCGGGATGTCCTCACAACTTATGCATGAATCGAATTTTCGCGTGGGACTTCCTCGCAATGCACTCAAAGGCCGCGCCCTCGGCACCCGGAAATCACGCTCTCGCTCTGGCCTTCCTCACGATTTACTTGGGAATCGCGCTATCGCTCGAGCTCTGCTCGCGATTCGTGCAATGCTCACGCTTCAACAACACGCCTTCTCAACCTGGCCGCTTGGGCCCGCCTTCCGACCCGCCCGTTAGGGTCTGCCCGCCCGATGGGCCCGTCTGGTTCTGCCACGTGGTTTTGCTCCCAGCCCCCCTCCTGCTAATCCCGCGCTCCATCCTTCGCGCTCCCCCTTCCATCCTTCCTCTCTTCCCCTGCTTCAGGGGCTGCGCCAATTACACGTGGCAGGTAAGGAAGATATGTCCCCAAGCGGGTACGATCGAAGACGAAAGGATGGGTACCGAGGGCTTGGGATATACGTATTGAATGGCACGCGAGCGGGTAAGAGCGAACGATCTTAGAATGATTGTTGATGTTGTTGTTGTTGCTGCTGCTGCTGCTGCTGCTTCTTTGTCTGCTTGTTTCCCCCGTTGGGCCCGCAGCGCAGGCCAGCGAGGCGCCAGCGCCCCCCAGCAGTTCCTCGGGCTGACAGGCGGTGGCTCGTGTGCCCGCCAGCGCACACCCCCCCGTACCCCAACGCTGGGGCAGAGCGCCCCTATCGGGTCTCCCGTCCAGCTGTTCTCACCTTCTCGTTCCCAAGGTGTCCCATCTCAGTCGCTCGTTCCTCAGGATGCTCCCTCGTACCATCCCTCTGTTTGCCTCCCCCGGCTTCCCCCCTTCTCTCGTGCTGCGCGTTCTTGTGGCGCTTTGCGCTCGCGCGCCCGCCCCGCGCTCGGCGTAGTTTCGCCACACGCACACACAAAACACACACAACCACACAACAACAGACACAGACACAGACACAGACACAGACACAAGCACAGGCACAGGCACAGGCACAGGCACAGGCACAGGCACAGACGCAGACTCGGACACGGGCACGGACACGGGCACAGACACAGACACAGACACAGACACACACACAGACACAGACACAGACACAGACACAGACACACTCACTCACACTCACACTCACACTCACACTCACACTCACACTCACACTCACACTCACTCACTCACACACACACGCACGCACGCGGCTCCCATCAAGCGTCGTCCCAAATTTCCGCTGCAAAGCCAAGATCTCGTCCCCGACTTCCCACCTCCCGCGGCTCGTATCAGCCTTTCCAAAGCGGGTGGAGCGGCTGTTCACCGAGCAAGCCGACATGAAACCGCAGGTCTTCCTGCGCGTTCAATCAGAGGAGTTAAGCATGCAGCATCAAAGCCAAGACACTTGCTCGCACCTCCCTGTGCACATGCCGAGGCCACACAGGGGAGGGAAAACGGCGGAGGATGGAGCGAGGAATGATGAGGGTGGAGGAAGAGTAACAGCACGCAAGAGGTGCCGGGGTGCGCTGGGCATCCCCTCTCCTCCCCTCGACTCTACTCCCACTCCGCTGCGGCTCCACACCGCTCCACATAACTCCACTCTACTCCTGTCCACCCCACTCCCATGCCCTCGCCGCCCTCCGCTTCACCCGCCTCCACCTCATTCCACTCCACTTCAGTCTGGTCCAGTGCAGCTCTTCTCTCCACCCCCTCCAACTCTGCCCCCCTCCGTTCTCCTTCTCCCCTCCGACCCTCATCCCATCACCCTCTTTTCTCCTCCCTCTACCCGTCCCCCTCCCGAAGTCTTCCCTGCCTCCCTTCCCTCGCTCCTCCCTGCTTTGTTCCTCCCTCCCGCCCTTCCTGCCTTCCTGCCTTCCAGGGAGGGCGCCATCTATACACCCCCCGCCAGTCCTGGCCAGGCCCACGCTGGCCCCAGGATCGATGTATACGCCCTCCTGACTTGGCCAGGGAGGCATGTACATCGTATGCCACGATTGTGGGCCCTTGGTTGGCCTGGCCGAGATTCGTGTAGGTGTATGATTGGCGCCCTCCGGTCCTCATGCGAGATTACCTCCCATCCCACCCGCCCGGCCTTCCCGAGAGCACAGTAGAAGGCAGACACAACCACCCTCACACCTGCACTTCAGTTTTGTACGCCCGAAATGGGCACGGAAACAATGGGCACAATGCCCAACAGCAAATGTTGTCCCGAACAAACAGCGGCCGCTGTTGGGCAGGCGGCCTTCTGTCTCGAATGGACACAGGCCGCGGCGGCGTGGACAGCGAGCCCTGTTCAAAATGAGCAGGAACCGCTGTTGGGCATTGTACCCATTCTTTCCGTACCCATTTCGGGCGTCCAGATCAGTGCAGTGGAGGCCCGACCGCAAGAAACCTTCCGCAAGAAACCTAACTCTGAGACCTCAGGACGTCAATGGACTTTTGGCGTGGGAGCGTCGCGCTCTCTATCGCAGAACCCTCGAAACCCAAGAAACCCAGGGCACCCTGGAGGCTGGAGGCAAGCAGGGGCCCCACCGTACAGTAGAAGGCAGACACCGCCACCCTCACAGTCCGCATCCCTGCACTTCAATGAGTGCTCTCGAGACAGGACCCAGATCAGAGCAGGCCCGCCCCGCAGGCGCCCGCGCCGTGGGGCCCGGGGTGGTCCCGACGAAAGCTGCAGCAGTGGCTCCGTCCGCCCAGACCGACGAGCCACTGCGTCCTGCCCATCGTCGGCGCGACGTCGCGCGGGGCGACCAGGCGAGGGCAAACCTTCGATTCCATGTCACCGCATCCCCCAAATACTGCTGCAGCATTTTTCCCGCGGCCGCGGGGAACGGCGGCGGGCGCGCCCGGCGCGAATCCTGGGCAAGTGAAGCAGCAGTTTTGACTGCAGCAACTTGAATAGACACTTGACACACAATTCCTTCCAAGGCCAGGGGAGTGGAGGAGGAGGGGGAGGGGGAGGGGGAGAGGGGGGGGGGAGGGGAGGAGGAGGAGGAGGAGGAGGAGGCGGAGGAGGAGGAGGAGGAGGAGGAGGAGGAGGAGGAGGAGGAGGAGGAGGAGGAGGAGAAGGAGGAGGGAGGAGGAGGGGGAGGAGGGGAGGAAAGAGGACGAGAGAAGAGGAAGGAGGAGGGGAGGAGGAGGAGGAGGAGGGAGGAGGAGAGGAGGAGGAGGAGGAGGAGGAGGAGGAGGAGGAGGAGAGAGGAAGGAGGAGGAGGAGGAGGAGGAGGAGGAGGAGGAGAGGGGGAGGGGGAGGGGGGGGGGAGGGGGAGGGGGAGGAGGAGGAGGAGGAGGAGGAGGAGGGGAGGAGGGGAGGAGGAGGAGGAGGAGGAGGAGGAGGGGAGGAGGCGGAGGAGGAGAGGAGGAGGAGGAGGAGGAGGGGAGGAGGGAGGAGGGAGGAGGAGAAGGAGGAGGAGGTGGAGGAGGAGGAGGAGGAGGAGGAGGAGGAGGAGGAGGAGGAGGGAGGAGGAGGAGGGGGAGGGGGAGGGGAAGGGGGAGGAGGAGGAGGAGGAGGGGAGGAGGAGGGAGGAGGAGGAGGAGGAGGAGGGAGGAGGAGGAGGAGGAGGGGGAGGGGGAGGGGGAGGAGGAGGAGGAGCGAGGGGAGGAGGGGAGGCGGAGGAGGAGGAGGAGGAGGAGGAGGAGGGCGGAGGGGGAGGAGGAGGAGGGGGATTATGATGATGATGATGATGATGATGTGATGATGATGATGGATGTGATGATGATGATGATGTGAGGTGAGGAGGAGGAGGAGGAGGAGGAGGAGGAGGAGGAGGAGGAGGAGCAGGAGCAGGAGGAGGAGGAGGAGGAGGTATGAGTGAGGATGATGATGATGAGATGATGGGAGGCGGAGGAGGAGGAGGAGGAGGAGGAGGAGGAGGAGGAGGAGGAGGAGGAGGAGAGGAGCAGGAGCAGGAGCAGGAGGAGGAGGAGGATTCCGCATTAGATGCACAGCCTCCCCGGAGCTCCCCAGGGGCCTGGCGGAGGAGGAGGAGGAGGAGGAGGAGGAGGAGGAGGAAGAGGAGCAGGAGCAGGAGCAGGAGGAGGAGGAGGATTCCGCATTAGATGCACAGCCTCCCCGGAGCTCCCCAGGGGCCTGGCGTGTCCGACCCCCGACCCCCCCTCTTGGCAAGCCCCTCCGGGGCCGTTCCCCCCCTCTTCGAGGCGCCGAGTCCACTGCCAGACCAGCGGTGCCGTCCACGCCGCAACGCCTTGCCCTAGATTCGGGCATTCCTCGCTCCACAAACCAGCCTTCTGTCCGTGGATTCCGGCCCTCGCGCCACGGCGGGCAAGCACAAGGAGCAGCGGAACGTGGCGTCCGCCCGTCCTCTGGTTCTCCGTGAGGTGCTTCATCTCGTTGGGAACGATCCTCCACAACCAGAGCGGAAGGGGGGTGGTCAAGAGGGGGGAGAAAGAAGCACCGAGGGCATATCTGAGGGGCAACGATGCAATGAATCAACGCAGTCACTCGCCATCGCTCGGACGTCCATTTCCCGTACCTACATGTTTCGGCTTCGTGCGTGCATTTCTTCGCAAGATGGACCCCGATGATCTTCGATGGTCCTCGCCGAAAAAATGCACACGTCCGAGCGATGCCAAGGTAAACAATATGGGGCCACCAAGCGCTGCCCTGGGTGGGGGAACCGCATGCGGGCTGTGCCATTGGGACCTTCGGTGGAGCTCCCTATGGGGCCACGAAACGCTGCCGTCGGCAGGGGGAACCGCATGCGGGCTGTGCCACAGGGACCTTCGGTGGAGCTCCCTATACGAAACGCTGCCCTGGGTGGGGGAACCGCATGCGGGCTGTGCCACTGGGGCCTTCGGTGGAGCTCCCTATGGGGCCACGAAACGCTGCCCTGGGTGGGGGAACCGCATGCGGTCTGTGCCACTGGGACCTCCGGTGGAGCTCCCTATGGGGCTACAAAGCGTTGCCCTGGGTGGGGGAACCGCATGCGGGCTGTGCCATTGGGACCTTCGGTGGAGCTCCCTATGGGGCTACGAAGCGCTGCCCTGGGGTGGGGGAACCGCATGCGGGCTGTGCCACTGGGACCTTCGGTGGGGCTCCCTATGGGACCACGAAACCCTGCCCTGGGTGGGGGAGCCGCATGCGGTCTGTGCAACTGGGACCTTCGGTGGAGCTCCCTATGGGGCCGCGAAGCGCTGCCATGGGTGGGGGAACAGCATGCGGGCTGTGCCACTGGGACCTTCGGTGGAACTCCCTATGGGGCCACGAAGCGCTGCCCTGGGTGGGGGAACCGCATGCGGGCTGGGCCACTAGGACCTTCGGTGGGGCTCCCTATGGGGCCGCGAAGCGCTGCCATGGGTGGGGGAACCGCATGCGGGCTGTGCCACAGGGACCTTCGGTGGAGCTCCCTATGGGGCTACGAACCGCTGCCCTGGGTGGGGGAACCGCATGCGGGCTTTGCCACTGGGACCTTCGGTGGAGCTCCCTATGGGGCCACGAAGCGCTGCCGTCGGTAGGGGGAACCGCATGCGGGCTGTGCCACTGGGGCCTTCGGTGGAGCTCCCTATGAGGCTACGAAGCGCTGCCCTGGGTGGGTGAAACGCAAGGGAGAAGGGGAGGAGGGAGGAGTGGGAGGAGGAGGAAGAGGAGGAAGGAGGAAGGAGGAAGGAGGAAGGAGGATGCAGGAGGAGGAAGGTGGGACGCGGGGCGCTGTCTCTTCAAAACGAGGACCCAACACCACAGGATGGTTGGGAAAATTAGCCTGGCGAAAAACCCAACCATATGCAGTTGTGGGTATCGCATTCGGGGGAGCCCCGTATGGGGCCACGAAGCGCTGTACTGGGTGGGGGGGGGACGCGTGCGAACTGCGCCACTGGGACCTTCGGTGGAGCTCCCTATGGGGCCACGAAGCGCTGTACTGGGTGGGGGGGGCGCATGCCACTGGGACCTTCGGTGGAGTTCCCTATGGTGCCACGAAACGCTGCCCTGGGTGGGGAGACGTATGCGAGCTGCGCCACTGGGACCTTCGGGGGAACTGCCTATGGGGCCACGAAGCGCTGCCCTGGGTGGGGGAACCGCATGCGGGCTGTGCCACTGGGTCCTTCGGTGAAGCTCCCTATGGGGCCACGAAGCGCTACCCTGGGTGGGGGAACAGCATGCGGGCTGTGCCACTGGGACCTTCGGTGGGGCTCCCTATGGGGCCACGAAGCGCTGCCCTGGGTGGGGGAACCGCATGCGGGCTGAGCCATTGGGACCTTCGGTGGAGCTCCCTATGGGGCCACGAAACGGTGCCGTCGGTAGGGGGAACCGCATGCGGGCTGTGCCACTGGGTCCTTCGGTGGAGCTCCCTATACGAAACGCTGCCCTGGGTGGGGGAACCGCATGCGGGCTGTGCCACTGGGGCCTCCGGTGGGGCTCCCTATGGGGCCACGAAGCGCTGCCCTGGGTGGAGGGGGCGCATGCGAACTCTGCCACTGTGACCTTCGGTGGAACCCCCTACGGGGCTACGAA
Organism: Prorocentrum cordatum; assembly: GCA_963575745.1. Classification (NCBI taxonomy): domain Eukaryota; class Dinophyceae; order Prorocentrales; family Prorocentraceae; genus Prorocentrum; species Prorocentrum cordatum. The sequence goes on from CAUYUJ010016947.1 coordinate 81,951, forward strand.
GCGCTGCCCTTGGTGGGGAAACCGCATGCGGGCTGTGCCACTGGGACCTTCTGTGGAGCTCCCTATGGGGCCACGAATCGCTGCCATGGGTGGGGAAACCGCATGCGGGCTGTGCCACTGGGATCTTCGGTGGAGCTCTCTATGGGGCCACGAAACGCTGCCCTGGGTGGGGGGACCGCGTGCGGGCTGTGCCACTGGGACCTTCGGTGGAGCTCCCTATGGGGCTACGAAGCGCTGCCCTGGGTGGGGGAACCGCATGCGGGCTGTGCCACTGGGGCCTTCGGTGGAGCTCCCTATGGGGCCACGAAACGCTGCCATGGGTGGGGGAAGGCATGCGGGCTGTGCCACTGGGACTTTCGGTGGAGCTCCCTATGGGGCCACGAAGCGCTGCCCTGGGTGGGGGAACCGCATGCGGGCTGTGCCACTGGGACCTTCGGTGGAGCTCCCTATGGGGCCACGAAGCGCTGCCCTGGGTGGGGGAACCGCATGCGGGCTGTGCCACTGGGACCTTCGGTGGAGCTCCCTATGGGGCCACGAAACGCTGCCCTGGGTGGGGGAACCGCATGCGAACTGTGCCACTGGGACCTTCGGTGGAGCTCCCTATGGGGCTACGAAGCGCTGCCCTGGGTGGGGGAACCGCATGCGAACACCCCCACTGGGGCCTTCGGTGGAGCTCCCTATGGGGCTACGAAACGCTGCCCTGGGTGGGGGAACCGCATGCGAACACCCCCACTGGGGCCTTCGGTGGAGCTCCCTATGGGGCCACGAAACGCTGCCCTGGGTGGGGGAACCGCATGCGAACACCCCCACTGGGGCCTTCGGTGGAGCTCCCTATGGGGCTACGAAACGCTGCCCTGGGTGGGGGAACCGCATGCGAACACCCCCACTGGGGCCTTCGGTGGAGCTCCCTATGGGGCCACGAAACGCTGCCCTGGGTGGGGGAACCGCATGCGGGCACCCCCACTGGGGCCTTCGGTGGAGCTCCCTATGGGGCTACGAAACGCTGCCCTGGGTGGGGGAACCGCATGCGGGCTGTGCCACTGGGTTCGGTGGAGTGATGGGCTACGAGACGCCGCCCTGGGTGGGTGAAACGCAGGGGAGAGGGGGAGGAGGGAGGAGTGGGAGGAGGAGGGGGAGGAGGAGGAGGAAGGAGGAAGGAGGAAGGAGGAGGAAGGAGGAGGAAGGTGGGACGCGGGGCGCTGTCTCTTCAAAACGAGGACCCCAACACCACAGGATGGTGGGAAAAACTCCTTCTCTCCCTTCCTCCCTCCCTCCCTCCTCCTCCCTCCTCCTTCCCTCCTCCTCCCTCCTCCCTCCTCCTCCTCCTCCTCCTCCTCCTCCTCCTCCTCCTTTCCTCCTCTCTCCTCCTCTCTCCTCTCTCCTCTCTCTCCTCTCTCCTCTCTCTCCTCTCCTCCTCCTCCTCCTCCTTCTCCTCCTCCTCCCCTCGGTCCTGGGGCCCGAGACCGAGCGACAGCGCTGGTTGTGGAACAAGTGTGACGATCATGACGACGACGCCAACGACGATGACGCGCCTCGCGCTTCGTGCCGCGCCGGTTGCGGAGCGCGGCCGCCTTCGCGCCGTGGCGCGGGCCACCCCAGAGGAAGGGGGCAGCTCTCTTGCCCGGGCCGCGGAGCGCGAGGCACACCTGTCCGCGGGTGGCCCAAGGCTTGGGGGGGGGGAAAGGCAAGGCTGAACCTAAACGGTGTTTTTCGTGGTCGTTTTGTTCTCGCTTTCCCTCGTTTTGTCTTCAGTCCGCCTTTCACGCAAAACGAAGTCGAAACGAGAACGGCCCACGAAATCGCCAAAACACCGTTCAGGTCCACCCCTGGCGGAAGGAGGGTAGGGAGGGATTTTTCCTCTGCGGGGCCATGTATCTCTGAGGATCCGGGATCCGGGAGCCGCATCGAGGGGATGCTGCTCCGGGGGGCAGGGGTGGAGAAGCGAGGCGGGAACAAGGAGGGACGGGAGTTGGAGGGGGCGAGGGATGAAGGGAGGGGAATGGAAGGGAAGGGTAGGGAGAAGAGGGGAGTGGAGGGATGAAGGAGCGAGGCGGGAGCAGAGAGGAGGCAGGAAGGTGCGGGGGGGGCGGGATGAGAGGGAGGGGAGAGAGGGGACAAGAGGAGGAAGGACGGGAGGGACGCAGGATGGGAGGGAGGGAATGGCAGTGGAGAAAGATGGGAGAGGGAAGCACCAATAACCGTTGAACTGTGGAAGAACAGTCAAGATGCCGCATCAAAAGGACCAGAGTGCATGGGCTCGCCCTCCCCCTCCTCACCCTCCTCTCCCCCCACTGGGAGGGAGAGGAGAGGGAGGGGATGGAGAGCAGGGGGGGGGAGAGAAGGAAGGGAGGGGGGAGGGGAGAGGAGTCCCCCTCCCCTTTCCCCCTCCCGCTCACCTTCACAATTACTCAATATGAATACTACTCTCCTCCTTCCCCTGATGACGGGTTGGGAGTGTTCGCCCCCCCCCTCGCGTACTGTTTTTTACACACAGGATTCCCCGGAGTTGGGTTTCCGCTGGCATTTTTTCCAAAATGCTGCTCTCGCTGAGGCGCCGGCCTCATTTTCGGGCCCCGCTCGTTCCGAATCGTGCTCCCGCTGCAGCGCTGGCCTCATTTCCGTGCTTCCGCTCGTTCCGAATCGTGCTCCCGCTGCAGCGCTGGCCTCATTTCCGCGCTCCCGCTCGTTCCGAATCGTGCTCCCGCTGCAGCGCTGGCGTCATTTCCCGTGCCATGCCACGGCATGCAATGCAATGCTAGGTTGCGTTCCGCTGCGCGATGCCAGCTGTGATTTGCAATGCTTAAGTGCCACGTCGTGCTATGCCATGCTACGCTTTGATCTTCAACGCCAGGCTATGCAATGTTATGTTCGGGGCCGCTGTGCGATGCCATGCTTTGCGTTGCAAAGCTTTGTGATGCAATTCTTCACTACGCCACGCCACGCCATGCTGTGACATACTACGCTTTGCGGTGCTCTTTTACGCCATGCCATGCCGTGCTCTACAATGCATCGCGTACCCTTTCGGGATCATTGCCCTGCTCGACATCCGACTGTGCGAGTAGAGAGGGGATCTACGCCATGGTAAGGGATGGGAGGGAGGGGTAGGATGTCAGGTATGACGCGAGCGCACCTAGCTTGCCCTTCCCCCTCCCCCTCCCCTCCCCCGTCCCCTTCCTCTTCCCCCTCGCCGTCCCCGTCCCCGTCCCCTTCCCGTCCCCCTCAGCCTCCTCCATCCTGTTGCCTTGTCGATGGCTCCTACTTGTCGCGCCCCGAGACGTGTCGATAGGGCGGGCGGGACGTCTCGCCCGAGAGGCGCCCTCGCCACTTACGATGCCACTCGCAACTCGCAAGAGCGTCATGGACGGAGGGCGGGCCATTTCCAAAATGCGGCTCTCGCCGTAGCGCCGCGCAAACTCGTCTCTCAAACTGCGAGGGTTTCGAGACGTGGCTCGCGCCAGAGCGCCGCGCAGCTTCGTCTTCACGTCTGCGAGGGTTTCACGGATGGAGGGAGGGCCGTTTTCAGAATGTGGCTCTCGCCAACGCCGCGCACATCCGTCTTTAACGAGTGGAGGGCGGTTCCTTTTCAAAATGTGGCTCTGGCCGTAGCGCCGCGCGTAGTTGTCCAACACCTGTGACTGTTTAAATGCTCTTATGGCTGACGTCCCAAGACTGGTGTTTTGGTATGATTTAGGATTGTCAGTCCGCCGCAGTCACGTCGATTCGTGGTGCTGAAGGTCCATGAATGGCGTTCTGGTGCGATTCGGGATCGTCAGGACGCAACGGTAACGTGGATTCGCGGCGTAGATGTCCCAGGAATGATGTTTTGGCACGGTTGACAAATTATAGACGGTCGTCTTCCAAGAGCGCACTTCCCGCAGTGCAGATATTTCCTTCTAGGGACCTGTGAAGAGGGAACTTGGAGGGAGGCTTTGACGCGTCTTGGGTTTACACTGATCATCCTCCTCCTCCTACTATTCCTCCTGCTCTTCCCCCTCCTCCTACTCTTCCTCCTCCTCCTCCTCCTCCTCCTCCTCCTCCTCCCTCCTCCTCCTCCTCCTCCTCCTCCTTCTCCCTACTCTCGCCCTCTCGTAGCGCGGCGGGCGACGACGCGCACGCCCTTGAGGCAGCACGCAGAAGGGCGCCGGACGGAGGTGCAATGCGAGGGACACGCAGTAGCCGTTCAAGAATCCGAACGCCATGACGACGGAGAAGGACACGGCGTCGCCTGTAACGAACTTGGGGGTCCCAACGCGGTGCGGCGACGGACCGTGCGATGCCCTCGAAATCCCCGCAGACCGCACCGCATGATCCGTCACTAAACGGTTTTGGGACCTCGGAAGCCCCAATCGTCCGAAACGTTCTCGAAGAACGACCCAAATCCCCAAACCGTGCGGTCACCCCGAATCCCAACTGACTCACCACACGGTACGGTGACCAGGGGTTAGGTCGGGCGTGTCCCCCTACAGGCGGGTTTTGGACGAAAAATACAACATACTCCAAACATGCTCAGACAAATAACCAACAATAGCCAAAACATCGTCCACCGACTATCTTTGAAACTATTTTCGAATTTTCTTCCTGTAGAGGGACAGGCCCGAGTTAAACCAGGAGCCACCGACGAACGAACGAACGATGCGCGGAGCGTCCCTGGGAAAGGGACTGGTTGGCTCGCGGCCTGTGCGAGGCGACCGTGGCCGCCCACCGGAACAGCCTCGGAGTTCCTTCGCGATGGTATCCAGAGGTGCTGCCCAGAGGCTTCTCAGCGGCGTCGCCTGGAGTAGAGGAACGAACACTTTTGGAGGTCCGCGCAGTTTTCTTGGATCGGCGTGGCCCCCCCCCTGGCGGGGTCTCTGGCGCCGCCCCTGGCGCGCCAGGGAGAAGGTCCAGCGCTGATCCAAGAGATCCGCACAGACCTCCGAAACTCTGAATATATATATATATATATCATATCTGTCGGCTGTCTGCATGTATGTATTTATGTATGTGTGTGTTTGCATGTAGATGTGCGAATGTATGTGTACGTGTATGATTGTGTATGCATATGCGTATCCGTGTATGTATATGTGTTCTGTAAATGTATATGTGTATGCATATGCTTATACTAACATGTATACACATGTGTGAGTATGTCTATAGCTATGCATGTTTACATGTATATGTATGTCTGTACACATATATATATAAGACATATGATACTTGTCTTCTTCGCTAGAGAGATCACGAAGCAAACATCCGAGCCTTCCGCCTCGAGAGGCCCCCAGGAGGCCCCACGAGGCGTCCTGGAGGCTCCAAGAGGCCCCCAAGAGGCCGCCTAGATGCCCCCAAGAGGCCCCCGCACAGCCCATCCCAGCGAACATCCAATAGGCTTCATCCCCACAACCCAAGCACGGTGGCGGGATGGACCGAAGGCCATTCGATCCGCCGCCCCCTGTCGATTCATCGCAGGGGTGCCTGGCGTGCTAAACCCTCTCGGTTTTGGTTTTGTTTTTTTTCCCAAAGAGCTCCCCCCTGGGGCTTCGGCCCGTCCCGCCGGCCACCCGGAAATGACCCCAATTGCGGATTTGTTCCTCCAAGACGGCTCAAGATGGCGCCAAGATGGCCACGTTGGCCCAAGATGGCCTCCAAGTTCGCCCAATATGGTCTAAGACGGCCCAAGAGAGTCCAAGACGGCCCAAGAGGCCCCCCAGAGGCCTCCAAGACTGCCTCAGAGGCCTCAGGTCCTCCAGGAGAGCCGGACGAGGCCAAAATCGTTGATATTCCTTTTGTTTTTGAAAGATTTTGGCGGTCGCTTCTTCTCGGCTTTCCGACGACCCAAGGCGGCCCAAGAGGCCCCCAAGATCGCCCCCACAGCGCCCAAAAGGCTTCCAACATGGCCTCAGGACTGCCCAATATACCCCCAAGACGGCCCGAAGAGGGCACAAAGACGACCCAAGAGGCCTCCAAGACGCCCAAGATGGCCTCTAAGACGGCCCTGGAGCACACCAAGAGGGCCCCAAGTCGGCCCAGAAAGGCCCCCCAAACGGCTTCCGACGGCGTCAGACGGGTCGGGAGCCCACCAAGATGACCGACGTTGGCTCGGAGCTGGCCCAAGACGGCCTCCAAGAGGGCCTCCAAGAAGGCCAGAAAAGGCCCCAAACATTGATTTTCCATGATTCGTTTCGGCCTTGTTTCGTTTCGGCCTTCCGACGGCCCGATACGGCCCAAGAGCCCCCCAAAATCGCCCAAAGATCGCCCAAGAGGCCTCCAAGATGGCCCCAGAACGGTCTAAGAGGTCCCCAAGACGGCCCAACGAGGCCCCCAAGACGGCCCAGGAGGCTTTTAAGATGCCCAAGATGGCCTCCAAGATGGCCCTGGAGCATTCCAAGAGGGCCCCAAGTCGGCTCAGAGAGGGGCCTTGGGGGGTTTCCGAAGGCGTCGGACGGGCCAGGGGCCCACCAAGACGGCCGAAGATGGCACTAAGATGGCCCACGACGGCCCAGGAGGCCTCCAAGAGGGCCTCCAGGAAGGCTCGACAAGGCATTGATTTCCCATGAGTTTTTGGAGGATCGTGGCATTTGCTTTTTTTCGGCCTTCCGACGGCCCGAGACGGCCCAAGTGCCCCCAAAGATCGCCCAAGAGGCCCAAGACGGCCCCAAGAGGCCCCCAAGACGGCCCAAGATGCCTCCACGACGCTCAAGATGGCCTCCAAGACGGCCCAAGAGCCCTCCAAGACGTCCTCCAAGAAGGCCCGAAGGGCCCGAAGGGGTCAAACTGGCCTCCAGGCGGCCAAGATGACCTTCAAGATGCCCATGCGTTTCCCGAAGGCTTTCCAAACCGATTCGGGGCACACATGGTCTGATAGCTTGGCAAGACTGGCCTCAACGTTCGGCCACATAGGCGCTTCCAAAAAGGCAGGGGGCGGCGGCCGATAGTTAGTTGCCTTCTTCGCTAGCAGTCGAAACTGTTTTTTGAGATCCGAAGGAGCTTCCCAAGTAGGACTCCGCGTGAAGCCCCTGGGAGTCTTCCTGGCGGACCAGAGGGCTCAGAGACCCTCTCAAGCAGGGCTGAACCTAAACGGTGTTTTCGTTTTCGTTTTGGTATCGTTTTCCCTCGTGTTGTCTTCGAGTCGCCTTTACCGCAAAACGAAATCGAAACGAAAACGCCCCACGAAATCGCCAAAACACTGTTTAGGTCCAGCCCTGGTCTCCAAATGCAACACAAGCTCGGGGCCAGGGAGGACGGAAACGGGGGCAGGATGCGAGCGCGGCGGCCGATCGCGAACGAGCACTCCAGAACGCTCACGGCTCTGGAATGAACTCTTCGCACCCTGGGTCACCAAGCTTGGCGCCTCGCGCCGCGCGAGAAACGACCACCACCCCCTGGGGAAAAAAACCGGCTCTCCGGCCCAGGCCTCGAGGCGCGTAGCGCGGCCATTTTCGCGCCCCTGCGGGTGAGCTAGGTGCGCATCCTGAGGCTGCCAGGCAGCCTGGAAGGAACTCCTCCTCGGAACACACAAAGGACGTACGCGCCCAGACCCATGCATGGATATGCCACCCCCCGCGTCACGAGCGCTCGCGTAATGCGCTCTCTCAACCGCCGCGTGAACTCATGTGCGCGTACGTCTTTATGCCGTTCCTGGCTTCCACACCATCCTACTACAATCCCTCCCCTCCGTCTCTCCAGCACTCGCCTCAGGCACCTGTGGAAACGCATCGGAACTCTCGCCGAGAGGAGGAGGGAGGAAAGAGGGAGTACATGAGGAGGCAGGGACGAGTCGGGAGGAGAGAAGGATGAGGAGATGAGCAGCGGGGACGAGCGAGGAGCGAGGCGGGAGTAGGGAACGTGGAGGGAGGCGGAGGCAGGACGACGAGGACGAGGTGCCGCACGACTTCTGCGCCAGTGGGCAAGAAGCTTGGTGAAACGACGCAATGGATCTCGGCCACGGCGCCCGCGGCGCCCCGTGCGTGTGAAAACGCCAGGCGGTGCCAGGGTGCTGCGAGATGTGTGTCGAAGGGCTGGCTCCACTCTCGGTCATGCCGGCCCCCGGTAATCGACCCTCCCCCAGCCCCCCCTCGCCCCCATAGGATTCTTTGTTTGCATGTGTTCTTGCATTCTGTGCCTACCCCCTGGCGCGCCGCGGTATCTCTGCCGTTCGTGGTGTCCCACTGCGCCCGCCCGCCAGCTCCAGCTGCTGGCAGCCGCCCTCCCGCCACCCTTGCCACCGTGGTTTGCCACGGCCGCCCACCGCGCCCTGGCCCTGCGCGCCTGGCTGCTGCTACCCCCCCCGGCTGCTCATCGTCGAACTCTTCGACGTCTGAGCGCCCCTCTCCCCCTCGGCCGTCCCCCCCCCTCTTTGCCCGCCGGCCAGTCCGCTAGCCAGTGCCCCTTTCTAGCTTCTCGCTGGAGCGGGGCTCGCCGCCTCGCCGCTGATGTGCTCCTGCACTCTTATGCGCGCATGCATGCTGCTACTCGGCGGCGCAAACAGCCGCCACCGGGCCCGCCCGCCTCTCCGTTGCAGTCGGACTTGATTGGAGAGGGCACGCGATAGGACACAGGACCCTTCTGAGGGCCACGTTGCCGCAGCACTGCAGGCGGCATGGGTCGCAAGACACAGGACACGAACCTACCCTCGATTTGGCAGGGTCGACGTACTAATCCGGGCCGCCTGTAGTGATGTCGCGCTCGGCGACGGCGGGTTTTACCAGTTTGGAACATATCCCTATCCCTATGTTTGACATCACCTCACCTCGATGTCGATCTTAAGGATTCCCTCAGTTTCTGAGGGCCCATCCCTCAGATTGTCCTCGCTTTTTGCTCGCCCATCTTAGGGATAGGGGTAAGTTCGAGGCTGGTTAGGGTTAGGACTCCTAGCGTGCCAGCCCAGCTCTTCTGGAGCACTCCTGGGGCCGGGCGGGCGCGCAGCGCTGCGTCACGAGGCGCCCCTCCCCTCCCCTCCCCTCCCCTCCCCTCCTCCCCTCCCCTCCCTCCCCTCCCCTTCCTTTTCGTCCCCTCCCCTCCTCTCCTGGTGACGCCCGTTACGCCGGGAAGATGCGCTATCGGTTTCCAGCGCGGTGGTGGATGCATGCGGCGGCGCGACCAAACAATTCTGGGTTGCGGGGCTGCGGGGAGCCTCCTGGGGGAGGTGTTCGCCGTAGAGCGGAAGAGAACCGTCGAATGGCTGTCAGGATCGCCGCTCGAGGTAGACAAACTTCACCCTCTCTTGCTTCAGTTTGCTCCCCCTTGTCTGACGCACCTCCTCCTCCTTTCGTCTTCTTCTCCCTCTCAGTCACTCTTTCTCCCCCTCCTCCTCCTTCTCCCCCTCTTCCATCCCTTTGTCGATAGGGTTGACTGTGCTGTTCGCCTGAGCCTTTCTCACCAAATATGACGACGAAACTTAAATTTCGACGCGATGCGCGGATGGATGGTGGATCGTTTTCAAAATATGGCCCTCGCTCTAGCGCTGCGCGCATTCGAACTGAAATCACCCAACGGCTTTAAAAGGTTTTCATCATGAGGCTCTCGCCTTCGCGCCGTGCATAATGGACTTGAACCCTCCCAACAGCTTCACAGGTGGAGGGCGCGTGCTTTTCAAAACGTGGCACTCGCCGTTGCGCCGTGCGCATTCGTCTGAAACGTTCCCAGCAGCTCCAAAAGAGGAGGGCGGGTGGTTGTCAGGGCGTGGCTCATGCTTCAGCTCCGCGCGCGTTCGGCTTTACCAAGTCCAACTGCTTCAAGGATGGGAGGCGGGTGGTTTTGAAGCCGTGGCGCTCGCTTAAGCTTTCCTCTGAACACTTCCCACACACACATCACCATTCTGCAAACAGCTACACGGATGGAGGGTGGCTCTTGTTCAACATTGAGCTTTCGACTGGGACCCCACTGTACTTTGTTGACGATGCGTGTGGAATCGGACAATCAAGCTCTTGTTCAAAATTGAGCTTTCGCCTGGGACCCCACTATACTTTATTGACGATGCATGTGGAAGCGGACAACAGTTACACTGGTAGAGGGTGGCTTCTTATCAAGTCGGGGCTCTCGCTGTGATACTTCCTATTGACATGTAAAGATCCGTCTGGGGAAACTGTTCTGATGAAGGACCGAGCCATGTGCAAGTGTGAATACCGCAGGGCAAGTGAGACGAAGGAGTGGGATCTCACTATGGGGCCGCGAAGCACGTGAGAGGGGGCCGGGATCTGCTGGGAATCGCATGTGGACGCACCAATGGGACCTTAGGTGGAGCTCCCTATGGGGCCACGAAGCGTGTGAGGTGTGTGCCAGCACGTGGGGGGACCACGGTGGGCGCCCCGCCATTTGGGCCCCATGTGGAGCTCCCGATCGGGCCACAGAAAAGTATGGGGAGTGCACCCAGCGGGGCTTTAGGTGGAGCTCCCAATGGGGCCACGAAGTCTGTGCGGCGTGTGCCGACATGTGTGGGGCGGAAGCATGTGGACGCACCCGCTGGGGCCTCAGGTGGAGCTCCCTAGGGAGCCGCGAAGTGTGAACAGGTGTGTGTGTGTGTGTGTGTGTGTCTGTGAGTGTGCGCGTGTGTGTGTGTGTGTGGGTATGTGTAA
>CAUYUJ010016947.1:100000-155000 GCA_963575745.1 Prorocentrum cordatum
GAATACTACCCCTCATTCCCCTGATGACGGTTGGGAGTGTTGCCCCACCACCCCCCCCCCCCCCCCCCTCCACCCCCCACCACCCCGCGTTCTATTTCTTTACACACAGGATTCCCCAGAATTGGGTTTTCGCCTGCATTTTTTTTCAAAATGCTGCTCCCGCTGAGGCGCCAGCCTCATTTTCGGGCCCCGCTCGTTCCGAATCGTGCTCCCGCTGCAGCGCTGGCCTCATTCCCGAGCTTCCGCTCGTTCCGAATCGTGCTCCCGCTGCAACGCTGGCCTCATTTCCGCGTTTCCGCTCGGTCGGAATCGTGCTCCCGCTGCAGCGCTGGCGTCATTTCCCGTGCCATGCCACGGCATGCAATGCAATGCTAGATTGCGTTCCGCTGCGCGATGCCATGCCTTCAGCTGAAGCTGTGATATGCAATGCTTAAGTGCCACGTCGTGCTATGCCATGCTACGCTTTGATCTTCAACGCCACGCTCTGCAATGTTCTGTTCGGGGCCGCTGTGCGATGCCATGCTTTGCGTTCTAAAGCTTTGTGCTGCAATTCTTGACTACGCCACGCCACGCCATGCTGTGACATACTGCGTTTCGCGGTGCTCTTCTACGCCATGCCATGCCGTGCTCTACAATGCATCGCGTACCCTTTCGGGATCATTGCCCTGCTCGACATCCGACTGTGCGAGTAGAGAGGGGATCTACGCCGTGGTAAGGGATGGGAGGGAGGGGTCGGATGTCAGATATGACGCGAGCGCACCTAGCTTGCCTCCCTCCCCTCCCTCCCCTCCCTCCCGTCCCTCCCCTCCCTCCACAATTACTCAATATGATTACTACTCTCTTCCTTCCCCTGATGACGGGTTGGGAGTGTTCGCCCCCCCCCCCCGCGTATTGTTTTTACATACAGGATTCTCCGGAGTTGGGTTTTCGCCTGCATTTTTTTAGAAAAATGCTGTTCCCGCTGAGGCGCCGGCCTCATTTTCGGGCCCCGCTCGTTCCGAATCGTGCTCCCGCTGCAGCGCAGGCCTCATTTCCGTGCTTCCGCTCGTTCCGAATCGTGCTCCCGCTGCATCGCTGGCCTCATTTCCGCGTTTCCGCTCGTTCCGAATCGTGCTCCCGCTGCAGCGCTGGCGTCATTTCCCGTGCCATGCCACGGCATGCAATGCAATGCTAGATTGCGTTCCGCTGCGCGATGCCACGCCTTCAGCTGAAGCTGTGATATGCAGTGCTTAAGTGCCACGTCGTGCTATGCCATGCTACGCTTTGATCTTCAACGCCATGCTCTGCGATGTTCTGTTCGGGGCCGCTGTGCGATGCCATGCTTTGCGTTGCGTAGCTTTGTGCTGCAATTCTTGACTACGCCACGCCACGCCATGCTGTGACATACTGCGTTTCGCGGTGCTCTTCTACGCCATGCCATGCCGTGCTCTACAATGCATCGCGTACCCTTTCGGGATCATTGCCCTGCTCGACATCCGACTGTGCGAGTAGAGAGGGGATCTACGCCATGGTAAGAGATGGGAGGGTGGGGTCGGATGTCAGATATGACGCGAGCGCACCTAGCTTGCCTCCCTCCCCTATCCTACCCTCCCATCCCCCCCCTCCCCTCCCCCTCCCCCCTCCCCCTCCCCCTTTTCCCCCTCCCCAAGTTACGCCTTCTGGCAAGAGTCTGCCATCAGTTCCGACGAGGGACTACGCAGTATAATAATCATTACCGCCAGCACCACTATGGAATCCATGTGGGAACATGATGACAATATTGAGGGAATGAGGTCCAGGGAGTCTGTAATGAGGTTCCGTCTGACCTTCTGCTTATAGCTCTTCTGATGTCAACTCGTCAATCGGCGTTCTAGCCGCCAACTCCCGAAGAAGACGGACGGCTTCCGTAGGCCGGACAGGTAGAGTATGGGACAGCTCAGGAGAGATGGGTAGGTCGAAGTGGAGACGGAGGAGAATTCCAGTGGAGACCGATCGGCGAGTCACAAGCCTGCGTTGCCGCTGAGGCTTGCTCCTCGTCTTGACGACGCCCTTTTTCTCTTCGTCCATCTTGAACTAAATTGCAGCGTTACGGCGAAAGTCGGCCTGAAGCTCCTGACCTAGAGTGCAAAATACATTGCAACCCATCCCTGGAGGCGGCGTTGCCGCTAAGCCCCCAGAGATCTTGAGACACATGGCGGTGCAAGCTATCGTGTCAACCGAGGCCAAAGTCGGCCCACGGTCAACATGCGTTATCCCACTTTGTGGGGTAAAGGTCTTCCATCAGTAAAGGCCAACGTCGGCCCACGGTCAACATGCGTTATCCCACTTTGTGGGATAAAGGTCTTCCAACAATAAAGGCCGAAGTCGGCCCGCGGCCAACATGCGTTATCCCACCTTGTGGGATAAAGGTCTTCCAAAAGTGTAATAAATCGGAATCTCTGAGAACAGGCAGGTCCGGAGTGGCGGGTAGCCCAAAGCCAGGCCGCCGCCAAATACAGAGGGAGACGGGGAAAAGGAGGGGTATACCAATGCTTCCATGCATGCTAGTACAAGGATCACGCCATGGAAAATCGTTCCTTTGGGATTCCTTGCCTCCAAGTGATGATAAGCACTGGGCAGACTACCATGTAGAAGGCGACTATACCATGCCTCACGCACCGCACGTCACAACTACAAGAAGTCTGCATGCACATGCTCTAACTCCATATGCTGCTGATGCTTATGCTACGCTGCCTGATTCACATGGCTGGAGGCCCCCCCTACACACGCTCCTCCTTCGGAGTCCTGTGCAGTGGGACGTGCGCAGGGACACTGACAGTCCCGATCGCACCCAACATCGATCGGGGTGTAGGGGGCGCTCAGGTGCTCTGGCGCTGCGCGCGCTCAGATGCCCCACAAGCCGAAGTGGGCCCTGACCTTCGCCATGTGGTCGGGCCACTTGCTCTTGGTGAGCCCGTCGGCGCGCGTCGGAGCCGTCTCCGCGTCGATCAGCTCCAGCATGCCGCGCTCAACTCGGCTCGGGATGGCGTTGTCCTTACTCATGAGGTTCCTCGTCTTCCAACTGCCGCGACCCTCGGCGATGTGGTTCGCCGCTTGGTTGTCGCCGTGGAGGACTGCGGTCGTCTGCAACTCTATGGAATGGGCGACCGCCTCCAGACCGTAGAGCACCTGGCAGTTCATCTCCGCCTCGGCCGTCGAGAAGCAAACCAACTGCTGCCTCAAGCTGCGCCAGTCGACCAGCATGCGCCCCTGCATGAAACAAGCAACGCCTGTGTGCGCGCCCGCATCGCCATGGGTGGCATCCGAGAAGACGTCCAACTGGCAGATGAGGTCCTGCAGCTCGTGGGGTGTGTGTGGGGGGTGGGGGGTGGGGGGGGGGGTGCTCAGCACGTAGACCAGCGCCAACTGGCGGGTAGCCGCCAAGTACCGCAAGACCTTCTTGCCCACAACGAGGGACGTACGTGGCCTCCGAGTCGCATGGCTGGAGATCCGCGAAACGCTGTAGGACAGGTCTGGCCGAGTGCGGCTCGAAAGCCAAAGGGGGCCACCTGCCATCCGTCGCGCGCCGCGCACACCATCAAGGTCAGGCTTCTCCTCGTCGTCCTCGGGCTGGAAGGGCAGGTAGATCTCGTCGTCGGGGTTGATCGACTGGCAGCCGTTGCACTGGGCCATATTCCACTTCATCAGCATGTCGTTGACGTATTCGTGCTGGCTCAGCGTCAGGCGGTAAGGGTCTATGCCGATGTCGATGGACAAGTGCCGAATGTCCCGGACAGTCCGGGGAGATGATCTTCTGGGAACTCGTAGTCCAGAGCGCGCCGATGGAGGGCTGCAGGGTCCTCACCGCGTCCTCGGAACCCATGAGCAAGAAGCCGTCCACGTAGCTCAACGCATGACCCAAGACGTCGTCCACCCCGTTAGCCTTGACGAGCCAGACCGAGCTATCGACCGCAGACTGGTCGAGGTGGCACTGGAGCGCGCCGACGGTGAACGTCAGCTTGCGGAGCTCCGCGTCGCGCAGATCGCCCCAAGCCTTCGGTGAGCACCTCGGGCCGTAGATGGCCCTCTCGGCCACCCAGAGCTCGCCCGCCGGCAGCAGCCCGAACTTGACGAAGATGGCCGGTGGGCGAATGACCACTCGCTTCTTGTCCACAGGGAGGAACGCGCTCAGAAACGCGGTAGAGACGTCGAGGGCCGACGCGCTCCAACGACGGTGCGCGCGCACGGCGAGCGCCATGCGGAGGCTGGCAATGTCCAAATTCTGCGTGAAGGTCTGCTCCGCGGGGTCCACCGCCTCGAAATTGCCGCACGCGCAGCCGCGCGCCTTGAAGCGCCAATAGCCAGAAGCGTTTGGAGCCTTCTGCCCCGCAACCACATTCATGGGCAGTATTTCGGAAGGCTTTACAGAGTGCGCCTCCGAGGCCGTGATGGGGGCGAAGACAAACGTCCTTCAGGCTGTTGAGCTCGCTCTCGAGTGCCGCTCGCCACTTCTCCCTGGTCATCCCGATCGTCTTCGCAATCTCCGCGCACGTGGCGATGCCCAGCCCGCTGTCCTTCGCGATCTTGGCGAACTCGGGAGGCGCATTGTCGTCGTCCGCGGCGAGGGTGACCTGCTCCGGGGCCGCGGTGGCAAAAGCCACAGGAATAAATTCGAAATGCTCCACCATGTGAGAAGAAGGCTGAGGATCAGGAACATCACGATGACCGAAGCCTGCGAGTGCAGCTCGTTGATGCTTGTCTCCTCCTGATCCCAAATTGCACCTGTGGTCCCTGGTGTGCTCGACATGTCGGCCGCGGCAGGCAGGGCAAGAAAATCCTCCACCGGGGGCTCCGCGATCGAAGGGCTGCTCGCCGGCGTCGCTCAGGAGAGGCCCGCGCCGGCAACGCGCGTCTCGAGTGCGCGTGCGGTGGAGGCCGCGGCACGCAGGACAAGTGATGTCTGTCGGCACCACCTCCTCGAACAATCTCGGTCACCGTCTGCGTGGGCAGGTCGTCGAATATGGTCGTCCGATGATCCCGCGGGTGGAGGGGGCTCCAAGGGCGCATTCAGGTCGCCACTGCTCTTGGGGCTCTGGCCATCAGTGCCTTCAAAGACTCCTCCGAGACCGTGGTCAACATGAAGTGCACCTTCCGGAGATCCAGCGCCGGTCGATTCAACAGGTGGCGCCTCTGCAACTCCATCTGGTAGAGCTCCTCCTGCTCCTGGATCCTCGCCGCGAACGTTTTGAGCGCCGCCGGGGTCCTCAGGCGCCGCTGCGAAGGGCGACGAGGACTCGATGACCGACCGCTGCTCAGGTCGCTTCGCGGTGAGGTCCTTCCGCCCGATCAACCATTTGCTCTCCGCGTCCACGCCCAGGGGCGCGGCGTCGCGCGCCCGCTCTGCCCACGTGGACGAAGGGACATCCTTGATGCGAGCGCAGACCTTCGCAAGGAAAGCGGGGCGCTTCACTGGTCGATCCCGTGCGTGTATCATGGAGCAGCACGCAGAATGTTGCACGGCGCACGCCTGCAAGGCCTGCCGGTTCAGGGGGTCGCCGAAGGAGAGGGGCATTGCCCTGGCCCTCAGCTTCGCCACGCCGATCCCGCGCTCGGCCCGGCCATTCGAGCTGGGCTCGAAACCCGGCGTCGAAGTAACAGCTATCGGAGGGCTCTTCGCCTCGAAGTGCCGCTTGATCTGGCCCCCCGTGAGGTTCCCAGCTCGATCACCATGGATGCGGTAGCAAAAGTTGGGCCCTCGACCTCCAACCGAAGCTGGGCAAGGATAGACTCGATAGCATGAATGCAACTGGCGGCCTTGAGGTTCTCCAGCGGCGCGCAGAAATACCAAGTCTTGGAGGCCATGCCGCTCTCGTTCTCGACCTCGTCGCCGGCCGCGATGCTGGGGTCGCCGCCCGGGGAGAGCTTCTCCTCCTGTTCTCCGGGGGGCTCGAGCTTCGGCCAGCCAGGCCGCGCCGAAGGGCCGAAGTTGGGCGCGCAGACGCTGGGCCCAACATGATTCGCCCGCAGCTCCAGGCCCTCGAAGGACTTCGCCCCGAACATGGCCGCCACCTTCTTCGCCAGCTCGGTGTCCTGCTCGACGGAGTCGCCCGCGACCGCGGCGTCGAGTCGAGGGGCGCCACCGATGTCGGACTCTCCCGGCGCCGTCGGCTCAGGGCTGGGGAGTGGGGAGCCTGCGAGCGCGTTCTCCTTCGCGATCAACTCCAGGCGCTCGCGGCCCCTCTTGGCAGCCGGAGTCTCGGCGACGTAGGCCCCGAGAAGGAAGTGAACGGCCTGCTTCGCCGAGTTCTCGGGGCGGCTGGAGGGCCACCGCCCTGGGAGGTGCGGCCCGAAGTGTCAATGCTGAGCTGGCCTCTGGTCCTCGTGGAGACGTCGAAGCGGAGATGGGCTCGAAGGCGACCGCTCGCTCCGCGACAGCCTGCGCAGTCGGGTCGAACGCTGATGCGCCCGCCGCCCATGTGCTCCTGAAGCAGCTCGGGACGACGGAGTCCAGCAGCGAGAGCGCTCATGCGCTCATCTATGGTGGCGCGCTTCGCCTGGTGCCTGGGATCGCGCAGGAACTCTGCATCGCCCTCCTCAATGTTGAT
The DNA here is from genome assembly GCA_963575745.1 of Prorocentrum cordatum. Classification (NCBI taxonomy): domain Eukaryota; class Dinophyceae; order Prorocentrales; family Prorocentraceae; genus Prorocentrum; species Prorocentrum cordatum. The sequence goes on from CAUYUJ010016947.1 coordinate 106,564, forward strand.
CGCGCCCTTCTCGCGGAGCAGGGTGATGACCTCGCCCGTGGGGCAGCTCAGGGTGCGTGCCGAGGAACTCCGTGAAAGGTCTAGGCTCATCTCGTCTATGTAGCAACCCAGCGGGGAGCGCCATTGGAGGTCCTCACCCAGCGCATGCGCGACGTCTCCCACCATCGCGGCCTCTCCCACCCCTGTTGCCGTCTCCAGCGGGGCCGGGGCGGCGCATTCAGGCACGTCGCTGAAGGACTCGATGCCACGAAGCTCGTGGGTGGCGCCAGTGTCCGCGAGGATCCAGCGCTTGCCGTCCTTGACCAGAAACCTCCTCGCCTGCGGGCCGTCGGAGACCTTGACCACCTTCACGATCGGCGGCTGCCCGCGCGAAGGCGGAGCCGAAGCAGCCGGTGGCGGCGCGGGCGCTGCTGTCGAAGCAGGCGCAGCTGTCGGCGCAGACGCGCGCTGACCGTGATCAGGAGGAGCAGCGGCCGCGGCCGAAGACGGACTCCAGGGGGGCGGGGGTGGAAGGACATCGAGGACATCGTTGAACTCGTGATCGTCGTCGTCGTGGAAGTCGGCGAGGCCTCGGGGGCGACGAGATCGAGCAACGCGCCCGGCAGGGACTGCCGAGGAGAATCCATGCTCCACGAAGGACCTCAGCTCCTGTCGCACGATGCCGCTGACGTCGCTGGTAGTCAAGGGACTCGGAATTGCAACCGCTGCCGACTTGCCAGTGGCTGCCGGCCTGCCCGCCTCGTCCGCGCCAGCGGCCGAAGTCGATGGAGATCCTGCCGAGGCTTCCTTCTGGTCCTCCGCCTGGCCCCTCTTGGCCTTCGCCGGAACCTTGGGCTTCCGCGGCTGGCGGCGAGCTGCCGTGTCATGGCCGCCCGCGCCGCAATTGAAGCAGCGCCCATCGGTCGGCTCTTGTCGGGCGCCATCCGACTTGCAGTGGCGCATCGGGCATGGCCATCCCGCGCTGCAACCCGTCGCGAGGTTGTTGAAGCGCGGGCAGATGGCCACGCCCTTACCTCCCGCGGCTTCCTTGTCCTTCCCGAGCTTGCCCTTCGGGTCGCCTTTGGCCGGATTGCCGCCCTTCGGGTCGCCCTTGGTCGGCTTGCCCTTGCTGGCGGCTGCAGCGGCAGCGGCGGCTGCTGCTCGAGCCGCCTTCGTCGAAGGATTAGGGGGGTCCTTCTCCTTGACGTCGCCCGAGTGCTCCCGAGCCTCGGCACCCAAGTACCTCCAGAGAAGATCTACTTGCGCTTGATTGACCGTCCCGGCCGCGAAGTTGTTCTGCACCAGGAACGCGAAGAAGCGGTGCTTGAACTCCTCGTTACTCTCTAGGAGCTTGCTCGCGGTCTGCTTCAGGGCCGCCATTTGAATGGGCGGGTCAGGCAGGCTGGCGTCGTGGGTGACCAAGCGGTTCAGCGCGAACTTCCACTCTGCAAGCTCGTTGTAACCCCTTTGACCTCCACCGCCTTGCCTTTCGGCGCTCGCTCCAAGACTGCGTGCTTGTCGCTCCCTGCCCCCGGCCCTGCGCCCACGTGCGCGGTGAAGAGAATGTCGCGCGTGCTGACGAGCTTCGTCGATAAGCGCATGGCCTTCGCCTTTTTCGGGGCGAGGTGGAGGGGTGTGTGGGGGGGGGGGGGGGGGGGGGGGGGGGGGGGGGGGGGGGGGGGGGGGGGGGGGGGGGGGGGGGGGGGGGGGGGGGGGGGGGGGGGGGCGGCAGGGTGCGGAGCTCGATCGCGTGGAAGGACGAGGTCTCGAACGGCTCTGGCGCAATGGCGATCGGCCGCACGGCGCGGCGCATCAGCGGGCCCTCCTGGAGGTGCGGGGCATGAGCGCGCTGCGCAGAGTCAAGGCACAGAGGCCAGTAGCGCTTGATGTGCCAGTGCAGCCCTCCCAGATCCAGGCCAACCGACTCCACCCAGTGCTCCAGGTTCGACGGCTTGGCCACGGCGCCCTCGCTCCACGTGAGCTGATGGAGCTCCGCGGCCTTGATCTTGGAGAGCACGGCCCCCAGGCCAGCGTCACGCTGCGGAGGGCCCTGGTGGATCGCAGCGGCTGCGGCTGCAGGGTCGGGCGGCGGCGGCGGCGGAGGTGGAACTCCAGGTGCTCGTCCGCGACCTCCCTGAGGTAGAAATCCTCCAAGAACGAAGCCATGGCCTCCTCCTGGGTCGTCGTCCCCACCGCCACCTCCACCTCCTGGGGCACCTGGAGCGCCGCCATGGTGACGACCACTACCTCCAACACCTCCCTGGGGCTGCTGAGGAAGTCCTCCGAAGCCGCCCTGATGACCACCATGTTGATGATGATGCTGAGAGGGGTCCTTGAGCCGGGGAGCAGCGTGGTGAAGGAGTGCAGCTGCGTGCGCATGCTGAAGGTGGTCGAACTGTGGCGAAGCAGCAGCGGGGTGAACATAAAGTCGACGAGGATCACCGTGAAGAGCACCAGGATGATCCTGATGAAGACCAGGGGGTACTTCCTGCAGGTTTCGGGATGGCTCTTGGGAGGCCTCCTGCTGCATCGTCTTATCCTCGTGCTCGTACTCGGCGGCGATCTGGGCAGCATTCGGCTCGTAGTCCTCGTCTGGCTTGGGCGCGTCGGAATCGTCCGCGTCGAGCTTGGCAGCAACGCACGACGAGGGCGCTGGGTCGCCAGGTTTCGCCTGGCCGCTCTGGGGTGCACCCTTCGCGGGCTTAGGCGCAGCAGGGTCCGGCGTGGCGAACCCGCTCCTGGCCTCAGCTGCCGACGCCACCGAGGCTGACGAACGCAGCTGGACGTTCTCCGCCCTGAGCTGCTCCATCTCGCGCTTCATGGAAACCATGTCCGCCATGAGGCTCTTCAGCTCGCTGCCAGACTCTGCGGTCTCGAAGGACACTGCGGCCCCGCTGCCCGCGTCCGAAATGTCGTACTCTTCCAGAGCACGAGGCCGCTGAAGAGGTGCAGAATTCGGGGCCGCGCCCGAAGTCGAGGAAGCCAGTGCGTCGAGGGCGCGGAGGCCCTGACATGCGGACGCGGCTCCGGCGGCCATGCCAGTGACCAGCCGGGCGGTCCCGCCCACGGCGCCAGTGGCGACGGCTCCGAGGGCCTGGCCCGCGACGGTGCCCGTCGAGGCCATGAGGCGGCTGAAGGCGGCGCCTCCTTGCGCGATCATGTGCTGCGCGCGGTGGTGGCTGTAGGCGTAGTCCAGGCTCTGCGCGCAGCCGTTGCACACCGCCTGGCCCAGCCTGCGGGTGACGCAATGGCTGTGGACCGACCCACCGCATGCCGTGCAGGTCACTGACGGGCCTGCCAAAATATCACCACAGCATGGGCATGTACGCAACATCCACGTAGAAATAGAAGGTGATATTGATGTAGACGGAAGGGCTCCCATGAATCCAACGCCCCTCGGAGTTGGGCTCATAGCCCCAGTTACGCCTCCCGGCAAGAGTCTGCCATCAGGTCCGACGAGGGAGTACGCACTAGAATAATCATTACCACCAACACCACTATGGAAGCCACGTGGGAACATGATGACAATATTGAGGGGAATGAGGTCCAGGGAGTCTGTAATGAGGTTCCGTCTGACCTTCTGTTTATAGCTCTTCTGATGTCAACTCGTCAGTCGGCGTTCCAGCCGCCAGCTCCCGAAGAAGACGGACGGCTTCCGTAGGCCGGACAGGTAGAGTATGGGACAGCTCAGGAGAGATGGGTAGGTCGAAGTGGAGACGGAGGAGAGTTTCAGTGGAGACCGATAGGCGAGTCACAAGCCTGCGTTGCTGCTGAGGCTTGCTCCTCGTCTTGACGACTCCCTTTTTCTCCTCGTCCATCTTGAGCCAAATTGCAGCGTTACGGCGAAAGTCCGCCTGAAACTGCTGACCTATAGTGCAAAATACATTGCAACCCATCCCTGGAGGCGGCGTTGCCGCTAAGCCCCCAGAGATCTTGAGACACATGGCGGTGCAAGCTATCGTGTCAACCGAGGCCAAAGTCGGCCCACGGTCAACATGCGTTATCCCATTTTGTGGGATAAAGGTCTTCCAACAGTAAAGGCCAACATCGGCCCACGGTCAACATGCGTTATCCCACTTTGTGGGATAAAGGTCTTCCAACAGTAAAGGCCAAAGTCGGCCCACGGTCAACCTGCGTTATCCCACTTTGTGGGATGAAGGTCTTCCAAACGTGTGATAGCTCGGAATCTCTGAGAACAGGCAGGTCCGGAGTGGCGGGTAGCCCAAAGCCAGGCCGCCGCCAAATACAGAGGGAGACGAGGAAAGGAGGGATATACTCATGCTTCCATGCATGCTAGTACAAGGGTCACGCCATGGAAAATCATTCCTTTGGGATTCCTTGCCTCCGAGTGATCATAAGCACTGGGCAGACTACCATGTAGAAGGCGACTATACAATGCCTCACGCACCGCACGTCACAACTACAAGACGTCTGCATGCACATGCTCTAACCCCATATGCTGCTGATGCTGATGCTACGCTGCCTGATTCACATGGCTGGAGGGCCGCCCCTACACACGCTCTCCCCCCTCCCCCTCCCCCGTCCGCCTCCCCCGTCCCCCCCCCCCCCCCCTCCCCCTCCGCCTCCCCCTCCCCCTCCCCTCCCCCTCGCCCCTCCCCCTCCCCCTCCCCCACCCCTCCCCCTCCCCCTCCCCCCTCCCCCTCCCCCTCCCCCTCCCCCTCCCCCTCCCCCTCCCCCTCCCCCTCCCCCTCCCCCTCCCCCTCCCCCTCCCCTCCCCCTCCCCCTCCCACCTCCCCCTCCCCCTCCCCCTCCCCCTCCCCCTCCCCCATCCCCCTCACCCCTCCCCTCCCCCTCCCCCCTCCCCCTCCCCCTCACCCCTCCCTCCCCCTCCCCCTCACCCCTCCCCCTCCCCCTCCCCACCCCGTCCCCGTCCCCCCTCCCCGTACCCTCCGTCCCCCGTCCCCGTCCCCCTGTCCCCCGTCCCCCTCCCCCTCCTCCTCCTACTCCTCCTCCTCCTCCTCTCCTCCTCCTCCTCCTCCTCCACTCCTCCTCCTCCTCCGCCTCCTCCTCCTCCTCCGCCTCCGCCTCCGCCTCCTGCCTCCGCCTCCTCCTCCGCCTCCCGCCCTCCGCCTCTCTTCCGCCTCCGCCTACCGCCTCCGCTCCGCCTCCGCCTCCCCTCCTCCTCCTCCTGTTCCTCGTCCTTTTCTCCTCTTCTTCCTCACTCTTCTTCCTCCTCTTCGTCCTCCTCCTCCTCTCCTCCTCTCCTCCTCCACCTCCTCCTCCTCCTCCTCCTCCTCCTCCTACCCCCTCCCCCTCCTCCTCCTTCCCCTCCTCCTCCTCCTTCCCCTCCTCCTCCTCCTCCTCCTCCTCCTCGTCCTCGTCCTCGTCCTCGTCCTCGTCCTCGTCCTCGTCTTCGTCCTCGCCCTGGCAACGCAGCGCGCAGGCAGGGCCGCCGCCACCCCGCTCTCCCAGGCAGGGGGTGGGGGCACGCGCGCCGTCCAGTGTATGCTCTTGTACGTCAGGCCGAATGTGTATTTCGTCCTGGGGCGGCGTGCCCGCTCAGAAGGCCCACTGCAGCAGGAGAGGCAGGACAGCACGAGAGAGCCTGGGAATACGGCGGGGGCACTGGTGAAGGAACCCTTAGATAAGGAATCCAGGGTCTGGAGGCCCGTGGGACTCGAATCGAGGCTTGGCCATGCATATCGCCGCCGCCGCCGCCCTCATCAGATAAGGAACCCTCCAAGGTCTGAAGCCCCTGGGGCACATTCCTTAACGAACGCCCCCACCGTATCAGTACGCATGCCTCTCATCTCGGAGAAGACCCGCTTGAGACAACGAGGGCTCTCAGCAGGTACCGATACCGCTCCTCCGCGGGCCTCTCCCGGGGTGCGTTCTGACCAAGACTTCGAGGCGAATCCGGCGGTGGCGGCGGGGGCCTCCCAGGAGGCCCCAAAAAGGCGAAAGCACGGGAAAGGTAGCGGTATTGGTAAGGCCGTTTCCTCGTCTGAAGATCAGCCCAAAGCCGGTCCCCCCGGGCCCCCTCCCAGGGTCCATCCAAGCAATTTTTCCCAACCATCCTGTGCTGTTGGGTCCTCGCTTTGCAGAGACAGTCCTCGCGTTTCCTCCTTCCTGCCTCCCACTCCTCCCTCCTCCCTGCGTTTCACCCACCCAATACAGCGTTTCGTGGCCCCATAGGGAGCTCCATCGAACCCCCCACTGGGACCGTCCGGGACGCGTGAATTTGTTTTTTCGCCCACCCAGTACAGCGCTTCGTGGCCCCGTAGGGAGCTCCTCCACCGAAACCTCCAGTGGGACCGTCTGGGACGCACGAATTTGGCATTTCCACCGGCCCAATACAGCGCTTCGTGGACCCGTAGGGAGCTCCACCGAAACCCCCAATGGGACGCATCTGGGACGCATGCATTTGGCGTTTTCACCCACCCAATTCAGCGCTTCGTGGCCCCATAGGGAGCTCCACCAAAGCACCCAGTGGGACCGTCCGGGACGTATGAATTCGGCATTTTCACCCACAAGTGACAGCGTTTCGTGGCCCCATAAGGAGCTCCACCGAAGACTCCAGTGAAACCGTCTGGGACGCATGCGTTTGGCATTTCCACCCACCCAATACAGCGTTTCGTGGCCCGCTCCACCGAAACTTCCAGGTGGGACCTTCCAGGACGCGTGAATTCGGTATTTCCACAAACTCAGTACAACGCTTCGTGGCCCCGTAGGGAGCTCCACCGAACCCCCAGTGGGACCGTCCCAGACGCGCGAATTTTGTTCACTCACCCAGTGCAACGCTTCGTGGCCCCATACAGAGCTCCACTGAACCCCCAGTGGGACCGCCCGGGACGCATGAATTCAGCATTTTCACCCACCCACTACTGCGTTTCGTGGCCCCATAGGGAGCTCCACCGAAACCTCAAGTGAAACCGTCCGGGACGCATGAATTTATCATTTTCACTAACCCAATACAGCGCTTCGTGGCCCCATAAGGAACTCCACCGAACCCCCCAGTGGACCGTCCGCATGCGCCCCAAAAACCCAATTTGGCGCTTTCACCCCCCCAAGGCAACGTTTCGTGGTCCTATATAGGGAGCTCCCCCGAAGCCCCAAGTGGGACCGCCTGCATGCGCCCCACACGCCCAAATTGGCATATTCGCCTACCCAACACAGCGTTTCGTGACCCCATAGGGAACTCCACCGACGCCCCCACTGGGACCGCCCGCGTGCGTCCCACAGGCTTTCGCCCACCCAGTAAAACGTTTCGTGGCCCCATAAGGAGCTCCACCGACGGCCCCAGTGCTAACGCCCGCATGCGTTCCCCACCGTCCAATGCAGCGCTTCGTGGTCCCATAGGGAGCTTCACCGAAGAAGATATTCACAACTGCGGTGCCCAAAACTGCTTTTGGTTGGGTCCTTCGCCAAGATCATCTCGAGGTGGATCCAGCAGCGGCGACGGAAACCACCAGGAAACCCAAACGGGATTACAAAAACACGCCAGGGACGGTCGCCTCCTCCTCCTTCCCTCCTTCCTTCCTCCTCCTCCTCCTCCTCCTCGTCCCTCCTCTCCCTCGTCCTCATTATCCTGTTTCTTCCTCCTCCCTCCTCTCCCTCCTCTCCCTCCTCCTCCTCCTCCTCTTCCTCCTCCTCCTCCCCCTCCTCCTCTTCGGAGGAGGAGGAGGACATGAAAGAGGAGGAGGAGGAGGAGGAGGAGGAGGAGGAGGAAGAGGGGGATGATGCTGATGATGATGATGATGATGATGATGATGATGATGATGATGATGATGATGCTGGGATGATGGTGGTGATGGTGATGATGGTGACGGCGATGATGATGCTGGTGATGATGAGGAGGAAGACGAGGAGGAGGAGAAGGAGGAGGACGAGAGGAGGACGAGAGGAGGAGGAGACGACAAGGACGAGATGATGATACCAGGAGGACGACAGGAGGAGGAGGAGGCGGAGAAGGAGGAAAAGGAGGAGGAGGAGGATGTGAAATGAAGCGGGAAACCCTGGCTCCGAAGAGGCCCTGCGGGGAGGCCCTGCGGGGGGGCAAGGCGTTGAAAAATGCATTCTTGCCGTCATCCTTCGATGAGCCGCTCGAAAAGCTCTGCTAAGCGCACTCGCTGCGGTCCTCCGCTGCGCGGGCCCGCTGCAGGAGCCTTGCCTGCGTCGCAAACTGTCGTAATGTGTCCTCCCATTTCATCCAGCGCCGTCTGGGCGGCCGCTTCTCCCGGGTGCTTTCGTTCCGCGTGGCACCTGTCCAGCCGCGTCGTGCGCCATGCCCGCGACGACGCTGGCATTCTGGCCGCGCGCCCTGCCCAAAGCCATTTCTGTTTCGCCTGCGTCTCCACCCAATCCCGTATGCCAGCGCGGTCGGCCAACACCCTGCTTCTGTGCGTCGTGCGAACGATCCCCTCGTGCCACGTCTCATCCGGTGCCCGCCGGGAACCGCATATACAGTGCAATATTTTGTTTGGGTTGACTTCAGCGAACTGTATTATGCAGCTCTCGGTGTCCAAGATCAACCCCCGTAAAGTATGCAGCCCCCAAAGAGCCGAACAGCTTTAGCCTCTTGAAGACAGAAGCGCTATGGTTCAACATAAGTGGTTTCCTCACCCAGAACTTCCTCCAAACGATACCTGTCCTGTGTTCGATTTCTGCCCTGGTGATGTCAGACAGCGAATGCGCAGCCCCCCGAACTTCCAGATTGCCACCTTCTGGCAGCATGCTGAAAGAGAAACCTTCATCTAGAATAACGTCTCCTCGCGCGACGCCGCCTACGCGGTTTGTCAGCGCCTTGCATTTCGTCGGATGTAGTCTCAGCCACCGTTTCGCCGAGGCTTCCGGGGGCATAATCGCCATGCGCTTCAGCGAGAGACGCGATCTGGCCAACGAGTCTTTTGACGCGCGTATCCATACAAGCGCAACATACAAGGCATTCTTTTTACACCCACCTCGGGCTCGTCTGGCAACGGCTGTGCAGCGCCAGGGTCGCCGAGAAACAGTTGACTGCAAAACTTCCTTTGGTCTCCTTTTTTTCCGGTCTAGGACTGAATGTGCCTACTCTTTCGGGAGCCCCAGGTCCAGTCCGTCTCCAGCGTTTCGGCGTGTGGTTGGCTATCCTCTTCAGGATCTGCCGCGACCAACCGCGCTGGGCAGGCCGACGCTGTCATGAACGACGCCTTTGATTCCGACTGTGCGAAAACACCGCGCGTACCGCTTGAATGCAAAGATACACTGTGTCTGGTCGTATTCTGGAACTCCTTCGTACACGCCAAAAATGCAAGAAAATGTCAAACCAGGCTCTGAGAACCCGCTGCCTTGGCCTTCGAAGATGGGCGGAAACAACTGCCCCCTCTTTCGTGACACCGCCGGCAACCGCAGCTAAGCCGGGCGATTGCCCTCTTTTCCATGGCCTGACACTAACCGCGGCCCAGGGGTGTGAGCCACCCGACCCCTACGTTAGGCGCTCGTGGATTATCAAAGCGCACCTGCGAAGCCCCCTTGTTGGGGAGGCGTTCGGCTGATAACCAGTCTTTTGCCAATCGTATCCATATTCGTGCAACGTACGAGGCATAATTTGCACGCCCGCCTCAGGCTCGCCCGGCAACGGCTGTGCCGCGCCAGGGTCGCCGAGAAACAGTTGACTGCAACGTTTCCTTTGGTCTCCTTTCTGGTCTAGGACTGAGTATGCCCACTCTTTCGGGCACCCCTGGTCCAATCCGTCTCCAGCGTTTCGGCGTGTGGTTGGCTATCCTCTTCATGACCTGCCGCGACCAACCGCGCGGGGTAGGCCGACGCTATCGCGAACGACACCTTTGATTCCGACTGTGCGAAAACACCGCGCGTACCGCTTGAATGCAAAGATACACTGTGTCTGGTCGCATTCTGGGACTCCTTCGTACACGCCAAAATTGTCAGAAGATGTCAAACCAGGCTCTGAGAACCTGCTGGTTTGGCCTTCGAACAAGGGAGGGCGCAGCTCAATGGCGTTGCGTCGTCAGCACACGCGACGCGCGCGAGACAAACGCCCCGCACTGATAACCCGGGTCTCCTTGTCGCACCCCTCTCTGCACCTCGAACCGTTTGCTTTCGACCCCGGAGGCCAGCTTCGCATGCGCGGTCATCCCTGTGTGCAATTGTCGCAAGATGCTCACCAAGCAAATGTCCCGCTCCGTGCTGGTCAGGGCCTCGACAAGATGGTCGCTGTAATCCCTGTGGAATGCCTTCTCAACGTCAAGCGTGGCTACCCAGAGCTCCTCCCCCCGCTCGGCCGACTTCTCTGCTGCCAACAGGAGAACGTGTAGGTAGAGCGTCGTCATAACCTTAGCCTCTGCGAAAGCCGTACTGCTGCTCTGCTAAATAATAAGCCTCGATGGACTCCTGCAGACGCATCTGTAAAACGAAGCCGACACGCTTCGCCATCGCTGGGGTAATCGATATTGGTTTGTAATTTGCCACATTTATCCTGTCACTTTTTTTTGACAATGGCTGATAAACGCGCTGTCTTCTAACCCGAAGGCGGGTCCATCCTACCTTGGGCGAGGTCCGTGAAGTAGTCCGCCAAAGTTCAAATCAATATTTCATGGTCTGTTCGCATCATCTCGGCAACTGGACCGTCTGCTGCCCCTGTTCGCCCATTCTTCGTACGCTTGGGAGCGGCGGATACTTCGTCGCAAGAGACTAACGGCACCAGGTGCGGCATATGCTGTTCCTCTACGCGCACGTTGTCGTCGGAGCCGCCCACGCTGTACAAACCTTCGTAGAAACAAGCAAATGTTTCGGCGATGTCCTCGCCCTCCGTGACCTCCTGGCCGGTCGCCCCAAGAACTGCTCCAACCCGGTCAATGCCGGCATGCCTCTGATGCACTCGTTGTAAAGCCTCTAACCTTGTCCGTGTTCAGCAAATTCAATAATTCCCAGGGGTTGTCGCAAACTCATTTCCTTCCGAAGTTCTAGCTGGAGCTCTTTGGATAATGATTTCCCCCTCTCTGGATCGCTTGCCTCCCGCAGTGCCTTGACCAAATTCTGGGTGCACGAATTGTGCTCTTTCTTGGGTTTCAGCGTGGCGTCACCTGCGGCCCGGGCCGAATCCACAATCAAGGCGCTCACTTCCGTCACTTTGTCGTGCCCTCCTGCGAGAGCGTCCGATAGCAATATATGGAGCTTTGCCGGCTTCCCGTTCTGGTCCAACTGCGGTTGCCATCCGCGCAGCGCGCGTACTTTCTGAGTGTGTGTGGGCATATCTATCGAGACAGACAAGTGGATTAATATGGCCCAATGGTCTGATTTCCCCATCCAGATCTGTACAAAACATCCATCCAGATCTGTACAACTGCCAGCTTTCGCAACCTTCCCCGGCTGGGCAATAGGAGCAAACATGTAATCGATTTGTCGCAACGTAAATGTGCTGTACAACCGATGCGTCTACAAATTGTCCCACGTAGCCTCGAAGAGCGACGCAGTCGGCACCAGCCGTGTACCGTGTAACCAATGGGCTACATGATGCCCCCAGGTGTTGCACCTGCCCATGCCGTGCTGGCCAGTGCTATCGGGACCGCCTGACAGAATACGTCTGCCCACAACCGCGTTCGCGTCGGAGCCCACGACCACTGTGCCTTTTGCTCTCCGCGCCCGGTTCGCAACCATCTCCATATCGAGTAAACTGGCATCTTGCTCTTCGTCTGGGTGTCCTGCGAGACACAAATTCGAAGTGATAGTGCAAAAAATGAACCCAGAAATGCAAAAGTCCAGCTGCGCCAAAATAGCACGAACGACTGTGAAACGATTTTGCGCCCCCGCTTGTACCCACCGTTTGTGTACCAGAAATCCAGCACTTCGCCTGTTGCTCCCTGGCTGCGAACAGCACCACAAGTGGCTGGAGTCCAACAGCTTCTCTACCTGATCATCCATCTCTGGGCCTTCTTCAAAGAGCAGCAGGTCCCAACGTGTACCACCGTCCAAAACAACTCTAATATTCATAACCCTTCCCGCCTCCATCCCATTCGCGTTACAGCTGGCAACCGTCATCGATTTGAACATGAACGTGCTGGAGGCGACGTTACCGTGCCCGGGGCTAGAAGAATCAGCCGGCGCCATAGACACCAACTTCACCACCCCTTTCGCTGAACCAGCGTAGCCAGCACGTCACCGCAAGCCTCCCCGAGCCTCCCACGACCCCCCCTCTCGATTTCTGAAACTTAGGAAGAGGAGGACTACGACGACACTGCGGCGACGTCGAGATGAGGGCACGCAGTGCAGGCGCAGTGCCTTCTTCGCGTGCGCGCGTGCTGGGGGCTGCTTTGCCCTGTCTTGAAACCACGGAAACAAACGTTCTGAAACTAAACCCGCCCTCCCCGTCCCAAATTTGCCACACCATCTCGTGAGACTAACTCTCGCCACGGTAAAGCCAGAAGGGGCGACGCGCCAAATGCGCGCCCGCATCCCCCCCCGCCGACGCGCCAAATGCGTGCCGCCCCCTTCCTTTCAGTTGTTCCCAACCTTCCTGTGGTGTTGGGTCCTCGTGTTGCAGAGACGGTCCCCGTTTTCCTCCTCCCTCTTTCCTCCCTCTTTCCTCCCTCCCCCTCCTTCCCCCCCCCGTCCTCCTTGCGCTTCACCCATTCAATACAACGCTGCGTGGCCCCATTGGGAACTCCACTGTGAACCCAATTTGGCATGTTCACCCACCCAATACGGCGCCTCTTGGCTCCATTGGCAGCGGGTTCCCGTGGGACCGTCCGCGTGCGCCCCCCGCGCCAAATTTGGCAGTATCAGATGCCAAGTACAGCGTTCCGTGGCCCCATAGGGAGCAACCGCCCACATGCGTCGTCCACCACCCAGCGCAGCGTTTCGTGGCCCCACAGGGAGATCCACCGAAAACCCCACTGTGACCGCACGCGTGTGTCATCCACAACACACCACAGCGTTTCGTGGCCCCCTTTAAAACTCCACCGAAGGCTCCAGTGGGACCGTCCGCGTGCGCCCCGGAAACCCAGTTTGGCATTTCCACCCACCCAAGAAGGCGCTTCTTGGCTCCATTGGCGGCGGGTTCCCGTGGGACCGTCCGCATGCGCCCCCCGCACAAAATCTGGCACTCCCAAGTGCCATGTGCAGCGTTCCGTGGCCCCATAAGGAGCAACCGCCCGCATGCGTCGTCCACCACCCAGCGCAGCGTTTCGTGGCCCCACAGGGAACTCCACCGAAGGCCCGGGTGGGACCGTCCGCGTGCGTCATCCACCACCCAATATAGCGTTTCGTGACCCCATAGAGAGCTCCATCGAAGGCCCCAGTGGGACCGCCCGCGTGCGTCATCCACCATCCTCTATAGCGCTTCGTGACCCCATAGGGAGCTCCTCTTTTACCGGAAGCCCCTTGGGGACCCAAAAAGAAACAAAAAAAAAAAAAAAAAAAAAAAAAAAATTTGAGGCCGCGGCCGCGTGCGTCATCCACCACCCAGTTAAGCGCGTTTTCGTGGGCAGCCATAGGGGAAGATCAACCGGAAGGTCCCCAGTAGGACCTATAACAAGCCCGCTTGTGCGTCACCCACCACCACGGTGGTCCCAGCGCTTTGTGGCCCCATCAAGAGCTCCACCGTAGGAGTAAAAACAAAGAACAAACTAATATAAACTTTATAAAAAGAACTTAAATGAACTTAGAAACAACAAGACAAATACACAAAAAAAATTGACCCAAAAACAAAAAAAACAAAAACCAACAAAACAAACAAAAAAAAAAACACTAGTAGCACACAAGAACACAAAAAAGAAACTAACACCAGCTGCTAATCCTCCATCCCAGAACCAGCCCGCGTTCGTCATCCACCACCCTCTATAGCGCTTCGTGACCCCATAGGGAGCCCCACCGAAAGCCCCAGTGGGACCGCCCGCGTTCGTTATCCACCACCCAGTACAGCGCTTCGTGGCCCCATCGGGAGCCCCACCGAAAACCCCAATGGGACCGCCCGCGTGCGTCATCACCACCCAGTACAGCGCTTCGTGGCCCCATTGGGAGCTCCACCGACAGCCCCAGTGGGACCGCCCGCATGCGTCATCCACCACCCAATGCAGCGTTTCGTGTCCCCAGAGGGAGCTCCACCTAAGGGTTCCGTGGCGGAACTCGCATGGCGGCCCAGCGGCGGGGCTCGCATGGCGGCGACTTTCGATTTCTGGAGGTTTTTTGTCGTAGTCGACGTGTCGGAGCCACTTTCGGGCCGCGCATCCCGGGCGGGAGCTAGCCTGCTCGCTCTCTGTGCTCCTCGCAGCGGGCGACCCGCGCGCGTCGCCGGGACCCCTTCGGGGCGACCAGCGCGCGTCGCGGGGACTCCGTGCGGCGCCGCGCCCGCAGCCTTGGACATGGGCGTGCACGGGGAAAGGGGGAGAAGAAGAACGGGAAGGAAACGGGCGCGATCCTCGTGAGAGGCGCGCCGACAGGGGCGTCGATATTTATGATCGTAGACTCACGCGCGCGCAGGACTCATCCACAATCTGGCTCACTCGCTTTCATTCTCTCGCGCACAGGCCTATCGTCTTCGCTCGCGTTGTGTGCCCCGCCACGCATGTCGGCACGCCCTTCACACGGTTCGTGGCCCCATAGGGAACGCGGGCGAAGATGACCTTCATACTTGCGGTATTTACAGCTGCGTATGGCTGGGTCCTTCGACAGGCTAATTTCTTTCCTGGGGAGTAAGGGGGCGTTCCTTTTTCCGTCTTCTTGACCTGAGGACGACGGGGGGGAATCTGTAAGAACGCGCAACCCTTCTCGATATGATTCAAGTGCTTCTTTGGGATGATACTTTATTCAAGCGTTACCCATAACATCTTGTATTTCTGCAGCGAACCAAGCAATGCCCATCCACGGCTGCACCGCCAAGGCAATTTCGTTCCTCTTGTATTTAGACAGCCCTCGTGTTTGCAACTCCCGCAAAGTAGTGCCACTTGCAAACTCGTCACTGTCTGCACCAATGAAAATATCATACACTCCCGAAGTTATGTTCAATCGATTTGCGCGCTGAATTGTTTGTCTGTTAGATTTGAATGGGTTTTCCAAGTAATTTTGTGGTGTTGGGTTCTCGTTTTGGAAACACAGCGCCCCGCGTTCTCCTCCTCCCCTCCTCCTCCTCCTCCCTCCTCCTCCCCCTCCTCCCTGCGCTTCATCCACCCAGCACAACGCTTCGTAGCCCCATAAGGAGCCCCACCGAAGGTCCCAGTGATACCGTCCGCGTGCGTCCCCCCCCACCCAGCACAGCGTTTCGTGGCCCTCCTCCCCCTCCTCCGTGCGTTTCAATCACCCAATACAACGTTTCGTGGCCCCATAGGGAACCCCATCGAAGGTCCCAGTGCTACCGTCCGCGTGCGTCCCCCCCACTCAGTACAGACCCCATAAGGAGTTCCACCGAAGTTCCAGGTCTACCGTCCGCATGCGTCCCCCCAACCCAATACAGCGCTTCGTGGCATAATAAGGAGCTCCACCGAAGGATCCAGGTCAACCGTCAGCATGCGCCCCCCCCCGCCCACTACAGCGTTCTTAGCCCCATAGGGAGCCCTACCGAAACCCCCAGTGGGACCGTCCGCATGCGCCCCGGAAATCCAATTTGAAATTTTCCACCCACCAAATATTCGTGTCCGCGTGCGGAGCTGCACCGGACCCCCCCCCAATGGGACCGCCCGCGGGCGTCCCGGAAACCCAATTTAGCATTTTCACCCACCCAATACAGCGCTTCGTGGCCCCATACGGAGCTCCACCGAAGCCCCCAGTGGGACCGTCGGCATGCGTCCCACGCGCGCGATTTTGCATTTTTCACCCACCCAATAAAACGTTTCGTGCCCCGTACGGAGCCCCACCGAAGCTCCCAGTGCGACCGCCCGCATGCGCCCCACACGCACAATCTGGTATTTTCACATATTTTCACCCACCCGATACAGCGCTTCGTAGCCCCATGCGGAGCTCCACCGAAGCCCCCCAGTGCGACCGCCCGCCTGCTTCCCACACGCCCAATTTGGCGTTCTCACCCACCCAGTACAGCGCTTCGTGGCCCCATAGGGAGCTGCACCGAAGCCCCCCAGTGGGGCCGCCCGCATGCGTCCCACGCGCCCACTTTGGCAGTTTCACCCGCCCAGTGCAAAGTTTCGTGGCCCCGTAGGGAACTCCACTGGCGGCCCCAGTGCTACCGCCCGCGTGCGTTCCCCCCCACCCAGCGCATGCGTTCTCACCGAAGAAGATATTCACAATTGCGGTACCCACAGCTGCATATGGTTGGGTCCTTCGCCATAATAATGTTGATGCGGTTCTTCCCGAAGCAAGGTCGGCCCACGTTTGTTGTATTCCCTGTGCTGGCAGCCCATACAACGTCTATCTGATTGTTTGGATGTCCACAACTGGGAATCAGGAGACTAGCTTCTTTGATCGGAGCCATGCCGCATAAAAGTCCCAGGAGATCGTCCGTGCAAGTTTCCCACTGTGGTACTAGATGAGCCAAGCATACTTCATAAGAAGGCGAACGTAAACTATAGTATGTCTAAGCTGTCATCGGAGAGTTCTCTTTGGAAATCAGTGCTTGTGCCCTGGTCAATCAGACATGGTCCGCTTTCAGGTGTCAGTGCAAACACATCCTCCTCCATATATATATATATATATATGTACATATATATATATATATATATATATATATATATCATATGAAACTTCATTTTCTGCTTGTGTGATTTCCTCATGTGTCTCCGAAGTCGTGTGCGATCTGTGCCGAAGCCGGGTGGCGCTCCTGGGCGCCCGGTGCGGCCGCCGCATTCGGCAGCCGCTTCCGCCATTCCCTCTGGGTTCGGATAGGCTAGAAAAGGGAATCGGGGATGCAATGAGCGGAGTGTCGAGACAAACGTGTGTGGTTCTGTAGCGAGCCTCCCCTCCCCCCCCAGCCTAGTGCAGTCGGGCGGCCCTGAAGTCCTGCGGGGGTGAAGTTTGCGCCTTCTTGGCGGGTCGGTAAAGTTTCTGGCCTTCCCACGCCGACTAGGAGGAGGAGGAGGAGGAGGAGGAGGAGGAGGAGGAGGAGGAGGAGGAGGAGGAGGAGGAGGAGGAGGAGGAGGAGTTTTGACAAAATGATGGTCGGAGAGGACCGCCAGCGCCCTTCGCTCGCCGCGCCGACGCGGCAGCGGGGCCCTCGGGCGCCCACGTCGAGCCCAGCGCCTCGGCACCAGGGCCAGCTGGCCTGCAGGCTGACGGCGCACGGCTGCTGCTGGGGACCGGCACGAGCTCGTTCGCCCACGCTTGCGTCGCGGCCTCGGCGCCAGCAGCAGCCTGATGGGCAGCTCCTATGGGCTCTTGCCTGGGCTGGGCTGCGCCGCGCCAGCCTCCGCAGCCGCTCCGCCGCCGCCGTTCGCTGCCAGCTGGCCGCTGGCTCCGTCGCCGTCCCCTGCCGCCGCTGCCGCCCCGCCCTCCGCTCCCTCCGCAGCGACCGTCGCTCCCCTTGGGAGGCGGGCTGGGGGGCGGCTTGTCAGCCAGGCCTGCGGGGGCAGGCTCTGCAGGGCCGCCCTCGCGGAGGGAGGTGCCTTCCTCCTCGGCTGGAGGGTGCAGCGGGCGCGGCGACTCCTCCGCTGGCTCAGGGGTGGCCGCGCCTCCGTCCTGCACTTGGCTGGGCGGGCGGCGGAGGTGGTGCTCCACATCTGCGCTGTCTAGCTGCTGAGGGAGGAGGAAGAGACTCCTCCTCCTCCTCCTCCTCTTCGTCCTCCTCCTCCTCCTCCTCCTCCCTCCTCCCTCCCTTCCCTCCTCCCGCTCGTCCCTCCTCCTTCCTCCCTCTTCCTCCTCCTCCTCCTCCTCCTCCTCCTCCTCGTGCTCCTCCTCCTCTTCCTCTCGCGCTGTCCGCCGCGGCGGCCGCCTGTCATCGGGGGGGCGTGCCACAAGCACGCCCTCGCCCTTTACGTTTGCACCTCTTTCTCTCTCGGGGCCTGCCTCAACGGAGGCAGGACAGCAAAGTTTCCAGTTCTTTGCTCTCCCTCCTCCTCTCCTTCGCCATTTCCTCAGTAAACATAGCACAACTTACCCTCATAAGACAATGAACTCGTGACCGAATTTAGGCGGACACCTTTTTTAGGGTTGTCACTAAACATGTGGATGGCGTCGTCTGAGACGTATGCAAAGGAGATCCCGTAGCCCAAATGTTTTCGCCCTCCTAACTTAGGTCCCCTCCCAATGGATCAGGGATCCTCGTATTGTTCCTCATGTTCCTCCTCTTCATCTCTTCCTTCTCTCCTGAGTCCACGGATTGGTGTTCCCGTCGGCCACGTGTGAACATCTGGTGGCATGATCGGTTGGTCCACACCCCCGGCGACCTCTGCCTGCTGGGCGGAGCTGCGACCTGCCCTCCCTGCTCGGTAGTGCGGGTCCCTCCTCCTGCGCTTCCTGCCCCGCGTTCGGCTCCCCGCCCATGGAATCCGAGGACTGCTGGCAATTCAAGAACGCACGCGGCAAGCAAATGGGTCATAATACGCCCGATAATGTCGGCAACCGTGAACGCCGTCAGCAGAAGCGTCTGAAACCAGTGGTCTTTCTCCAGAAACGTGAACTGCCTGCAAGGAATCAGGAAGAGCGAACGGGGGGGAGGCGGACGATACAAGCAAAACGGCATGTTCGAATACGACACGCTTCAAATTAAACGTCCATAAACGAACATCATTATCTACACATGTATATATATATATGTATATGTGTGTGTGTGTATATATATATATATAAAAATCGCTTCGCTCATTCCGGGACCTATCCGGGGTTCTTCTCGTCCGGGGGGCCCCAGGGCCCCCCCCCGCGCGCGCGCGAACTAGAAATATGGTTAACCAGTTGCCGGAGATCTTAGCACGCCTCTGGCCCGTTGGGCCGGCGAACATATATACACACATGTATGTATACATATATATATATGTAACATATATATATATACGTATATGTATATATATGTATAGATATTCACGCAGATGCCGGTATTCGGACTTCGCGCTGCGCGCAGCGAGACGTGCGCTGGTCTTCGCCCTCTCGTGCCACGCCCCCAGGGGGCTCACGCCCGCGCGAGAGAACTGGGGCCTCAGAACACAAACCTCCGACGACTCGATTTCGTTCGAACAGCCCGCCCTTGGAGCTAAGCATTTCTCTTCCTCCCTGCCCCTCCTCCTGCGCCCACGGGCAGTGTACCATAACCACTACTTTGTTTTAGGGCGTGTGCGAAGCTCAAAGTAGCTTTGTTTGCCGATGCGCGATGCAGGCGCCTGGCACACCTCACCTCACCTCAGCCCGCCCTTGGAGATCTGGACGGGATAATCTTTTCGCCCCACGCCGTTTTCTGACTGTCGTAAGGGCCGACGGCGGGTTCTTAGCGCCGAAGGCTGCATAGATCTGAGGCGAGGCTTCCTCGAGGCGCCATAACTCTGGGTCCCTGGGGGCCTCTCCAGAGGCCTGCAGAGCACCCGGGCTCCCCAGCAGAGGTCTGAGCAGGCCTCTTGGCGCCACCAGCGACCCCCAAACATTGACTCTCGCCTCTCGTCCCAGACAAAGCAGGAGCAGACACACAGACGCGCATAGACAGACGCAGGCCTAGAAACAGACACGCGCTCATGCAGACACAGCTACGGACACACTCTGACACACAGACCTAACAGTTGTTCAGCCTCGGGTCTTTGCCGACCCACTGGTGCGCACGCCTCCGAAGCTTCAACCATATACATACCGCAAGGCGGACATCCGCCACCGTGCCGCTTCGCACAGAGTGGGCGTGTCCTCAGGTCCTCTGCCCGATCCCCTGTGCCTCAGTCCTCACTCCTGAGGAGTCGCTGGAGGCCCCGGAGCTCAACTTGCGGAATCTCTCGAGGCTTCTCGCGTCTGGTCGGGGGCTCGCCGCGTCTCCCCGCGTGACTCTTTCGGGCCCCAAGACGGGCCGAGAGGCCCCGAAGAGGCACGCGTCGAGACGCGACGGAGCCCAAGAGGCCCCCGAGTCGCCGAGAGATCGGTCCAAGACGCTCGAGACGGTCCCAAGACGGCCCAGGAGGCTCCCCGTGCGCCCCAAGAGGCCCCCAATAAGCCTCCCAAGAGGGCCCCACGAGCAAAACACATTGATGTCCCCAAGATTTCTGGTCTTCTCGCCTTTCCGGCGTTCCGATGCTCCAAGACGGCCAAAGCGCCCGCCAAGACCACCCCAAGAGGCCTCCGAGAGGGCCCAAAGATGGCCTAAGAGCGCCCCAAGAGGCGCCCACAAAACAGCCCCAAAAGGGGCCCAAGAGAGGGAGCACGAACCGAACATCTGAGCCTCCCGCCCCAACAGGCCCCCAAGAGGCCCCAAGAGGCCCAAAAGATGCCCCAAGAGGCCTCAAAACAGCCCCCAAGAGGCTTCAACACGCTCCCCAAGAGGCCTCCCACGAGATCCCAACGAACATCAACTGGCTTCATATCCACAACCCAGGCATGGTGGCGGGATTGGCCGCAGGCCATTCGATACTTATGCAAACCTGGAGAAGGAAATTCGGTCGCGGAGCTTCGACGGCTTTTGAGCGCCGTCCGAAGCCACCAGCACGAGGCGAGCGATCTCGATGTTGTTGCAAGGTCTGCGCTGCCGAGTGCCCGTGGACAGGCCTTGACATAATCCAACGAACATGAGAGAACCTCTGCAAATCGATTGGATCGATGCTGCCGTTTTCCAGCACAACAGCCGTGACGTCAAATATCGAGAGCACCACATGTTTGGACACAGGGGCACATCAGATGCCCTCGAACTCAACCATTGTAACCAATTGACCATGTCGGTGAAGAGGAAGCGCCGCCGCCTTGAAGTGCGGCCAAAATGATTCGGCGAAACGTAAAATACGGCGACGCGGACCCCTCGTCCGAGACCCCGATAGGGCCGGAAACATCACAATTCAACAGCCCCAAGGGATCTCCCCGGCGTGTGACCTACTTGCCACTTCCCAAACCCTCCCCCCAGGGAGCCCCGTCCAGCCGAATTTGAGGGGGACCTGCCGGGCGGGGCCGCGGAGGTCATCGGCTCGAGTGCCGTTCTTTGGGCTCCAAAACGGCCCGACATGTCCTCCAAGATGTCCGAGGTGCCCTCGGGAGGGGCCAAGACGGCCCCAAAATGCCTCCGATGCGGCCCCCAAAAGGGGCTCGCAACGGCCCCCGAGACGGCCGGGAAGGCAACCGCCGCGGCCTACGAGGCCTTCCAGGATGGCCTGAGGAGGCTAACACCAATGATGCTTCTATAAGCACGATGTATCTTTGGACATGTCTCGCTCTCAGCGCTTCCTCTAACGAATACAAGCCAGAACATTCATTGACTTCGTTTGGCGGTGATGATTTACGGGGGACATAGTAACATCAATAATGCTTCTCTCTTCTTTCGGGGAGACGTAAGACTCGGGTACGGGGGGCTCGGCTTGGCCTGACGGGGCCATCATGAAAATGACGAGACCGGGTCTGAAATTTGACGTGAACTCCCGCTGCAAACACTCCGCGAAAACAAGACCGTCGATATCCAGGACGCTCTCGTCAGAAAGCGTCGGCTGACCCGAGTCCCGGCGTTCTCGAGTCTTGCGTTTCCCCGACTCTCTGCTTCGGTGTGGAACGTGGGATCCGCGTTCGAACGCACGCCGGAGGCCTTGGCCTCCCTGGGGGGGTGGAGACCACAGCTTCCCAGTCGACTCGGCAGAGGGGGGGGGTCCCTTCCCTGCCAGCCTCCGAAAACTACGCCAGGGGGGGGGAAGGACGAGGCCATCCCTGCCCTCATTCCTTGCCCCTGCCTCCCCCTCTCCTCCCGGCTTTCCGCCCTCCCTTCTCTTCCTCCCGCGATGCTGTCGTCGATCCAAAGTGCGACCCGATGCCTGCACAGATGCTTGCTTTGAGGAAAGGGGTCTTCCGGAGGGATGGTGACATAGGGGTGGGAAGGGCACTGCTCTCAGAGCTCCTTGGTGCCCATGCAGAGTCGGTAGTCTGACGAGTTGCGTGCCGGCCTTTGCTGACAGGCTCACGGCTTCATCAGCGTCAAATCAAACAAATCCTCCCCTATGGCCGCGCCGCCTTTCTCAAGGCAGCCTCTCAAGCCTTCAAAAAAATCCTCGCGGAGCCATGCCCCGGGCTCCTCCTCCTGATCTCCGGCCCTCCTTGCCTGCGAGACCAGGCCAGAATCTGGAAGTGTTTCAGGCTCTGGGCCGTCGCGCGGATGACTTCGTCCCTCTGGAGAGCAGAAAGTCCACCCTCTTCATAAGCGCCCCGGCAAGCCAAACCATTTATCGGGGAGACGTAAGACCACGGGTTCGGGGGACTCGGCTTGGCCTGACGGGGCCATCGAACAAATGACGAGACCTAGTCTGAAATTTGACGCGAGCTCCCTATGCAGACACCCCACGAAAGCTGGACAGTCAAAATCCAAGGCGAACTCGTCAAAAAGCTTCGGCTAACTCGAGTTCCGGCGTACTCGAGTCTTGCGTTTACTCGAATTTAGTAAACGCACCCCAGGAGGAGATCGATCAGGGAAGGGCTGTTTCGTAAACGCCCAGGGCCGTTGAGTAAACGCCAATTCTCGGGGTCGTGGTGTTTTTTCCTCCCGCCCCCTCCTCCCCCCTGCCTCCCGCCCGACCGCACCCGAGTGGTCCTGCAGTCGGCGAGCGCGTTCCACTACTCGCAAAGTCACTACTCGCAAATGGCCTGTATCCTCCTCGGGGGATCTACGATCAATTACATCAAAGCAGACTTGTGTTTGTCGGACGTTAGCGAGTAGGCACTTTGCGAGTAGTGGAACGCGCTCGGCGATGCAGGGCGATCGCTCCGTCGCCGGGCGCGGGCGCGCGCTGCCTGCAGGGGATCGACGTGACCATGCCAGGGTAGCACAGCGTGGTGAGCGTCAGGTTGAGGAAGATCACCTTCCGCGCTGGCGGGCGGACGGAGATGGCGCACCTATCCGCCGCCTCCTGCTCCTGCCGCTCCCCGCACTCCGCCCTCCTGTCTGCCCATCCTCCTCCTCCCTCCGCCCTCCTCCCTCCGCCCTCCTCCCTCCTCCTCCTCCTCCGCCTCCTCCTCCTTTCCCCTCCCCCCTCCTCCCTCCTCCTCCTCCTCCATCTCCCCCTCCCCCCTCCCCCCTCCCCCCTCCTCCCTCCTCCCCCTTCCCCCTCCTCCTACTCCTCCTCCTCCTCCCCCTCCCTCCTCCCCCCTCCTCCTCCCTCCTCCCTCCTCCCGCTCCCTCCTCCCTCCCTCCCTCCTGCTCCCCCTCCTTCCCCCCATTCCCTCCTCCGTTGCTACTCTGGCTCAAGCCTTTTTGGGCTCCAGCCTGCCATGTCCCACAGCCCCCCCCCGTTCGAGGTTGCGGCAAGCCTCGTCGGGGTCGATCGCTTACGGGAGGGGACGCACCAGGGGGGGAGGGGTTGCGTGGGCCGTTGGTATCGCCTGGCTTGGCATAATCATAAACAAGCATCATTCGGAGAACCGCGCAGATTTCCCGCATCAGCGCTGATCCCCCCTGGCAGCGCCTCGGGCGTCCCCCTGGGGTCTGGTGCCGATCCGAGACATCCGCGCAGACCTCCAGACCTTCGTGTGTGTGTGTGTGTGTGTGTACAGCAGTCTCTTGCCGCTTTCGTTTTGTCTTCGTCTTCCCTCGTCTTGTCTTCGCTCCACCTCTGCCGTGTGCCGCAAAACGGAGTCAAAAACGAGAACGGCCCACGAAAACGCCCAGACACCGGGGTGGGGGCGGCGTCGTTCGAGCCCCAGCTTCTTCTCCGACCGCAGCGCAAACGGTTCAGCTCGAGCCCTGGACTCCTTCTCGGCTGCCAGGGGAGGGGGCAGCTCGAGCCCTGGCTTCGTTCCCGAGCGCCACAAACATGGTCTAGCTCGAGCCCCAGACGCTGCCTCGAATGCCGGTGGGTGGGCGGGGGAGGGGGCGAGGTCCGTCGCCCGAGACGTCCTCGGCGAACGACCCGGCGCCCCGCACCGCGTGGTGGCTCCGAATCCCCACTGGCTCACCGCGCGGTGTGGTCACCGCGCCGCGTGGGCACTTCGATTTGCGCGTGCAGCTTCTTTGTTGCTCCGAGTGGCGGGGAGGCGGCCTCGTCGCAGCGGCGCGGATCCACCACGGGGCCTCGTTGGGCACAGCGGGAGACGGAAGGGCGCGCACGGAAGGAGGGGAAGCCGCAGGCGGCGGAGCGCGCTCAGGGCATGCCGCTCGTGCGCGTGCGCGCCAGAGCACAGGCCTGCGCAGCAGGAGGACGTCAACGGCGACCATGGAAGTCGCCGCAGCCCCACAGGTAGCCTTGGCGGGCGCCCGCGCCGCGCTGGCCTGGCGCCGGCAAGACAGGCAGCAGGCGCGGGGGCCGCGGGGGAGATCCTGGCGCGAGGGCGAGTTCAGCCGCGGCGGCCGCCGCGTGCAGCTGCGGCGGCCGTGGCCGCGGCTGCTGGCGTGGCCCGCGTGGCGGCAATGCACTCGAGGGCGGGGAGCAGATCGGCGACTGTGCTCTGGATGCCCCGAGTGGGCAGGGACGAAAGGGGTATGGACGATGCGCAACAGCAGAGGTGATCCAAAGGTGCCTCTCTGTCTCAAACGGACGTCCGCGGCGATGTCGACAGCGAGTCCTGTCCGAACTGGGCAGGAACTGCTGTTGGTCTTCGTCGCCATTCTGTCCGTACCCATTTCGATCGTGCCCATGTGCGCTCGAGGGGAGCCTGGAGCTCCGGGCGCGGCAAGGGGCTCCGAGCGCAGCGGGGGTTCCGTCCGGCCTGAGGGGCGGTGGCGGCAGCATGCCGCCTGGACGGCGACGGCGACGGCACGCCGTGCGAGGGCAGCCGGGAGGCACGGGGAGATCGCCGTGTTGGGTCCCAGAGTTCCGATGTTCAGCGCCCCCTGAAGGGGCCTCCACCAAGGGGTACTTCTGCCAGCGACCAAGCGAACTTCAAACCCTCCCCGATCCGGGCAACGCTGCAATGTCCGAAAGACGTCCTAACTGCCAAGTTTTGCCAACTTCCAAAGAACCGGTTAGCGAACACCTATTACTTACGGTGCCGCCAAGATGTGTTGCTTTCTCACTGTGGAGTCCCCAGAAGACCCGAACTCTTCCGTAGGCCCAGCTTTACACCCCGGCTCGTTTCGTGACGGCCCCAGGGCCCTGCGAGGGCCCCCAGCGGCCGAACACGACGTCATACCCCCGCATTGAATTTTTCAATGCGCTGGAGGCCTGGATTGGGCTCGACGGCGCAGGCGAGGCCGCCGGCCTTGCCGATGGCGTCTCCGCTCGCGAGGTGTTCCTCAACGCGGGCCTCGCCTGCCGGCTCGACGACTGCTGGGAGGCGCGCGGCGCTCTGGAGAGGCCCTTCGAGGAGGCCAGGCTGCGGCCCGCGTGGCAGCCCTGCGGGGGGCTCCCCGCACTGGGCCGCGCTGGCCTCGACTAGAATCGGCGGCGAGCGGGGGGGAGAGCGCGACGAGGAGAAGGCCTTCTGAGAAGGCGGCGGGACTTCTCAGAGGCCCTCGCACCTTCTGCAACATTTTCTGTGTCTACGGGGAAGGCTCAGAAAGCTTCTCAGAAGGCCTGGGGACTTCCGAGCCTTCTGATAAGGCCTTCTCCTTCTCACTCCCTCCCGGGCTCGCCGCCGAAAGAATCTTGACCCATAGGCCGAGCTTTTCATCCATGCCCTGCTCCTCCTGGCGCCCAGGGTGGGGGGTAGCAGCATGGGTATGGATCGAAGGTCCATCGCCGAAGTCTGCTGGTTGGAGTCGGCTGGAGCTCGAAGGTGGCCCAGCACTGGTTCCCAGCCTTCCGAGATGGCCTTCTCCTCGTCGCTTTCCCCTGGGCTCGCCGCCTACAGAGGCCTCCCAAATGGGGCCCGTGCAGATGGGCTCGGCGGCTCGCGCCGCATCGCCGATGCATCGGCGATGCGGCGCGAGCGTTCGAGCCCAGCCAGTCTGGGCCTCGTGTGAGCGACGGCAGGAACCGGGTCTTACGCGAGATGACACAGCGACCTCACGCGGTGGCTTACGTGGGCCGCCAGCGCGGCACGCCACACTGGAGACGAGGGCGCCTGCGCGCGACCTCACGCGGGAGGCTTACGCGCGAATGTCGGCGCAATTGAATCCGTTTCACTCCGTCGGTCATGTGGGACGCCAGGGTCCCCGGCGCTCGGTGGCCTTGGGGAGGCCACTCGAGGCGGAGTGGAGCACGCGTGCTCGCAGCTGCGCAGTGCGGGGGCGCGGGAGCGCGAGCAGCGGAACCACAGCTCGGGAGGGCGCTGGGTGCGGCGGCCAAACAAACACAACTCCCCCTTCTCCTTCGCCTCCTCCTCTTCCTCTTCCTCTTCCTCCTCCTCTCCCTCGACCCATATCCTTCCCCTCCCTCCCCCTCCTCCTCCTGCCTCCTCCTGCCTCGGCACCTGTGCCAATGGGTATCCTTCCCAGGAAAGCAGGCGTGTCGCAGCCCGGTCGTCACCCCTGCTTGCCCCTAGAGGCCAGGGGGAAAGAACATTGCACCTCGTCGCCATGTTTTCCCACCCCTTGCGGTGGCCCGGCACGTACACCGCGTGCGCCTGGGCGGGTGGGGGATCCCCTGCGGGGGGCTCATTGCACGGTTTCCCCCAGGGCCGTAGGCGACCCGAGGAGGAGGAGGAGGAGGAGGAGGAGGAGGAGGAGGAGGAGGAGGAGGAGGAGGGGAGGAGGAGGAGGAGGAGCAGGAGGAGAAGAGGAGGAGGAGGAGGAGGAGGAGGAGGAGGAGGAGGAGGAGGACGACGAGGAGGAGGAGGAGGAGGACGACGAGGAGGAGGAGGAGGAGGGGCCGCCGAAGCCTTTCGGAGAAACCCTCCAGGGCTCATGGTGGATCCGCACTCCTCCTTCCCACGGCCAGGGGCCCCCGCCCTGGCGTGCGCGGGGGGGCGCTGTCGCCCGAGGGAGGGGCGCCCCTCGGGCGGCTTCTCGAGGCGGCACGCCGAGGGGCGTGTCGCTGCCCGAAGGCAGCGTGCCCGCCGCCTCGGGCTTGTCAGAGCGCGCGGCGCGCCACGGTGCGTGCTGCGCGCGGCGCGCCAAAGTGCGCGTCGCCTGATCCGCTCTTGGTGGTCCGGCTGGGAAGGAGTGAGCATCTCTCGGGGGTGGACAGAACCCCTTCAGCAAAACGCGGTTTAGTGAAAACGACCTCGGGCCCAGGCCTGGCGGGCGCAAGCCTGGAAAATGACGGCCGCGGCGCCCCCTCGAGAACCGAAAACGGACAATCCACTAATCGACGTGTCAGGGTGGGGGTTCTGTCCACCCCCGAATCTGAATCATGGAGGGACTCGTTTGGCGGTGTCACGTTTTTTTGTGTTCCACGAGCTTCTTGGCTGGCTCCACGGGTGGGCCGCCCATCCCTCGTAGCCGCGGTGCTCATCGAGTTCAAGAGGGGGCATCTTTTGCATCACTACGTGATGGTGGAATCCCTGGAATCCCTGCCTCCTCCTGCCTCCTCCCTCCTCCTCCTCGTGATCCCCCTCCTCCCGCCTCTGTCCTCCTTCCTTCCTCCTTCCTTTCGCCCTCATCCTCCGTTCTCCTGCTTCCCTTTTTCTTCTCCTCCTCCTCATGCTCCTCCTCTTGCCTCCTCCTCCTCCTCCTCCTCCCCACCCCTCTTCCTCTTCCTCATCTTCCTCCCTTCATCTTGCCCCCCTACCCCTCCTCCTCCTCCTTCTCCTGTTCCTCGAACTCCTCTTCCCCTCCTCCACCTCCTCCTCCTCCTCCTCCTCTTCCAGTCCTCCATTTCCCCCCTTACAAATAACTCCATCTGTCGCGCCCTCGGACGTATCGGTAGGGCGGGCTGGGCGTTTCGTCTGATACTTCCTCATCATGTATGATCCTGAAGCCTACGCTATCCAGCAACTTCAAGATGTGGCACTCGCTTTAGCTCGGCGCACATTCGTTTCAACGGTTTGCAACACTTTCACGGATGGTCGGGGGGATGGAGCGTTTTCAACACCTTCGCGCTGCGCACGTTCGTTTCAACACTATGCAAGAGGTATACGGCTGGAGCGCAGGTCGTTTTCAATATGTGGCTCTCGCATTAGCGCCGCGAGTATTCGCTGTAAAAGGTTTAACGCAATTCAGACATGGAAGGGGCGCATCCTTTTCAAACGGTGGCGCTTGCCTTGGCGCCGCGCGCAGTCGCCATAAAGGTTACCAGCAATCTCGGGCATGGAAGGAGTAGGGAGCCCACGAAGGACGTATGCGTCCAACTATGTACATGAACACGGCCCCTCGATCCGCGAGACCGGCCGCATGATACGAACATATGCGCAATGCGTACTCTCGAAACCAGCGTGGATCCATGTACGTGTACGTCCTTCTTTCGCTCCTGAAGGAGTGTGCCCCTTTCAGCATGTGCTGCTCCCGCCGTAGCGCCGCGCACGACGGTTTCAGCACGCGTGGTTTGCGAGCCGTGGCTCGCGTTTCAGCGCCTCGCGCAGTCGGTGTTTCGATTGAATAGTTGGGAAGATGTACGGTGGAGGCCAGTCCACAAGAAACCTTCCACAAGAAACCCAACCCTGAGACCCCAGGACGTCCATCGATTTTTTGATGTTGGAACGTCATGCTTTCCACAGCAACACCATCGGAACCTAAGAAACCCAGGGCATCCTGCAGGCCAGCAGGGTGTTTCTTGGCATGGGCCCCGCACTGTAGTTCTTTCTTCCGAGACAGGATCCTCGCCCAAGACGTCGTTCATGTGAACATCAAGGTACTTGGGCACAGGTCACACTGCACAGATCCAGAACGACCTTGTTTCAAAACTGAATTTCCTCCAGGGTCTTCTTCGAAGTTCCTGGCCACATGTGTAAACCTGCGCGGTGGTTATACGGAGGTGGTCGGGAGATCTCGCTGGACACCCCGTTGAACAGTATGATCATAGGTTTCCGCGTTCCAGTTTATGCGCCAAAAGGATGTGCCGCATTCCTTTTCAAAGTGGAGCCCTCGCCAGAATGGCACGCCCAACTGTACTGGTCTTTTAAAGAGGGCGCTTCTTCTAGTCAAAAGGAACAATTGTAGGGGCGTGTGAGGGAACTTGGGATGGGAGGCTGTATCGTATGCAGCTCGGCACTCGTGGCCCCCGGAAGTCTCTGAGACCCCCAGGGGTCTCAGGGCGTCAAGATCTGGTGCCAGAGCCGAACTTACCAGGTGGGGGTCGCATTTGGGGACCAGCATTCAAGTCCAGCACGTAGCAGCAGTGCTGCAGTGCGTGTTCCTGCTGCACCACATGCGCGTGGCGGTTTCTGGCACTCCCCCTCCTGCTCCTGCTGCTGCTGTTCCCCATCTTCCTAGTCTAAATGGAAGGGAAAACACGCTCAAATCTGGCTCGAACGACCCAACGGATCTTTGAGAATCCGCCGGCCCCCTTGTGGGGCCACCAGGCTGTATGCCGAAGTTGCTGCTCCCTGCGCCAGTTGCAGCTTCAAGTCTCAAATGTTGCAGTCCTGCTTTTTTTCTGCTTCCTACTGTAAACTGCCGAAGTCCGCGCGAAGGGGGGGGGGGGGGGCAAACCAGCAATTTACCACGCCCGGATCGCGTGATCTGAATTCCCGGGGGGGACGTGGGACATATAAAAATACGGGAGACTCGCGCCCCCGAGGCCATCATCCCACGTAAATTACGCAATGTTCGCGTTCCCGATGCCATACACACTTTCGCAAATTATGCAATTCTTGCGTCCCCGAGGCAACATACCCTCGTACATTACACAGTGTTCGCGTCCCCGAAGCCATACACCCTCGCAAATTACACCGTGTTCGCATTGCCGAGGCCAAGAGGGCTCCAATGCGCCCGAAGATGATTCCAAGACGGCCCAAGAGGGTCCAAAGAGGCCCCAAGAGAGCTTCAAGAGGCCTCCCGAGAGAGCCCCAAGAGGCCAACATCGAAGATTGTACATAAGGTTTCTGAAGGATTTTGGCTTTCTCGCAGTTTCGGCTTTCCGACACTCTAAGACGGCTCAAGAAGCTCCCATGCCGCCCCAAGACTGCCGACTGCCCAAGACGCCTCCTAGAGGGCCCCAAGACGGCCCAAGAGGGCTACACGATGGCCCAAGAAGCGCTCAAGACGGCCCAAGAGGGCCCCAAGACGGCCCCAAGAGGGGCCCAAGAAGGGGACCACGAACCGAACGTTCGATATTTGTTCCCCGGGAAGCCCCCAGGAGGCCCCCAAAGGCCGTCATGAGGCCCCCAAGAGGCGCCCAAACCGCCTCCAAGAGGCCCCCGAGAGGCTCCTCACGACACCCCAACACATATACAAGAGGCCTCAGACCCACAACCCAGGCACGGTGGTGGGATGGGCCCGAAGGCCAGTAGGATAACGCCAACATCTCAATGTGCGCTGATGATTCCTATCCGCCCCCGCATGGTGTTGCAGATGCGCCAAGGCAGCGCCGAGACGCACCGACGCGACTCTGACATATCCCATTCTATCACGAAGCCCTTACGGATGTCCTGGGCCGTTCCGGGCAGGCTCTGGACCGACAGCTTCGTATCCTGAGATTGTCTAAAACTCACTCTTTGCCTTGGGCAGGAATCACATCTGGTACAGCTCGGCCATTTGCGTTGTGCGACCTACTCCCGTGCACCCATGACGTGAGACGCACCGCATTAGCCTGGCGAAAGACCCAACCACATGCAGTTGTGAGCACCGTCGTTATATGCACTATATTCGGAGAAGTTCTCTATAGGGCCACGAAGGGTGTGTGGGGTGTGCCAAAATTTGTCCGGTGGGCGAAACCAGCCACTGGGGCCGTCGGTGGATTTTTCCTATGGGGCCACGAAGCCCGTGATAGGTGTACCGAAATAGGTGCGGTGGGCGCATGCGAACGCAGCCACTGGGGCCTTCGGTGGAGCTCCGAGTGGGGCCACGAAACGCGTGAGGGGCGTGCCCGAATGTGCGTGGGTGACGCATGCGGGCGGTGACATTGTGGCCTTCGGTGGAGATCCCTATGGGGCCACGAAACGTGAGGGGTGTGCCGAAATGAGTGAGGGTGCCGCATGCGCGCGGTGGCGCTGTGGCCTTCGGTGGAGCTCCCTATGGGGCCACGAAGCGTGTAAGGGGTGCGCCGAATTGGGTGTGGGCGACGCATGCGGGCGGTGGCACTGGGGCCTTCGGTGGAGCTCCCTATGGGGCCATGAAGCGTTGTACTGGGTGGGTGAAACGCAGGGAGGAAGGAGGGAGGGGAGGAGGGAGGAGGCGGGAGGAGAAGAACACGGGGCGGCTTCTCTTCAAAACGAGGACCCAACACCACAGGATGGTTGGGAAAGAAACCACATGCGCGCGCAAACGACGTCAGCTGTCGGCGTAGACGGAAGCATGGCTAGACGTGTGGGGGCTGTCTCACATTCTGCTTCCTATCTCTGCAACGGACTTCGCAAAACCAATGAGCATACCTTGGAATGACAATGTTCTTCGAGTCTCCGAATGTATGGTTTAGACATCGAACCGAATGGCTGATCATCGTACCTGGCAAGCTGAAAAGAAAGGCACGCGCAGAGAAAACGGTGGCCATCTGCTGCCGCCACACCTGCGCCCACCATGGAGATACCCATCAGGGCACATCGTGAATACTGCCCGCAACCCAAACTCTCACTGCACACATGAACGTGCGCTCCACAACAACACACATCAGATCCATCATGGACTGGATGACACCCCGTCTCGTCCCCCTAAGAAGCGACACAATGACGCTTTGTAAGGGGCAGCGCCAACATCTCTCCTTTCTTTGCTGCCTCCTTCCTGTCCCCTCTCCCGCCCTCGGAATGAATAGCACGCGGAAGCTTGACGATTACGATTTTCTTCGCCCTCTTGAAAAACCTTCTGCAAACTGCGTTTCACTGACGGAACCGTCAAACACAACCCTCATTTGGCTTGCCGTAATTCCATGGACCTCTCACCAGAAAGCACAGACGCGGCAGCCAGGAATCCAACACGCCAACACACATTCGCCCGCTGCGGTGTACCAAGCGTGTACGGGCAGTCCCCAGCTGTCCACTATCACACAAGGACACCCACTTGAGCAACGATCAAAAACGGATCTTACGCGATAGCGATTTTACGCGGTGGCTTACGCGGACCGCCGTCGCGGCATGCCACGTTGGAGACGAGGGCGCTTACGCGCGACCTTTCGTGGGCAACTTACGCGCTAACGTCGGCGCAGACGACGACTCCACTTTTGGGCGTCGCTCACTTGTTCTCCGCTGGCGACGTGACACTACCATCGCGAGCCCAATCCAAATTGAACGGGGCACGCCCACAAGAATTGCCCCCCAACGTTGTGAACATGGAGCCGGCCGGGGAGCGGCCGGCAACGGCAGCGTGAGACTCCAACTGGCCCGCGTGCAGGGACGGTCCTCGTAGAGACCGTCGGATGGAAACCCATCTTGCGGAGGACACAGGCATATTCACACGGAAACGTGCACACTCCTGCGCGGTCGCGGCTTCGCGCCTGGCGACGAAGCGGAGCAAGTCGAGCCGTCGGAGCGAAATATTGCAGGCGGCCAGCCCCTCAGGCGCGAGGCAACTTTGGATCGACCGTACGTATACCCCCTCGGCAGGATGAAGAGTGAAATGATTCAGACACCGTCCGAAAACAAGGAAACGTACGCACAAAACGACAAAACACATAATACACATCACCGCGCATCGCATCGCAACTCGCGGTGTTGCCGTCGCGCGTGTGCACACAATTCACCATACCGCTGCCGAACACACGACCTTCTGCTTGAACCCGTCAATGGTTCGCAATCGCTGGGCGCATGGTATTCGTAAAAGGTGAGCGCGTTGCACGCGCGTGCGAGCCAAATTCGTATGAGCAGCTGCGTTTTGATTTTTGTCGCACAACCATCATACCGAAGAAATGTGCAGTGGCCCCAGGTGCCCTGTCAACAAGAACATCCTGGTACGATGTGCGCTTATGCCACTGGCCGTCTGTCAGTTAGCTAGTTTCTCGTGCCATATTCGATGCATGCGTTCATGCATTGTGCAATGCGGCATAAGACAAGCTCCAGCTGGAGGTGGCCACGTTCCTGATGAATGGTGTTTCACGTATTGCTTGGTCGAAGGCCTCGCCAGCGGACCCACGATTAGCTGCACAAGTGACACATCATTGCTTCGATGTGTGAGGCAATGTGTTGGCACATGCGCGCGCAAAACATGAGCAAACACTCATGTCACCGGCCGCTTTTTGTGATCTTCTTTGCTGCCGTGTCAGGTGTCAGACATATTGCGCACGTGATACCTGGTAGCCTTTCGGGCCAAAACGTCTCTCTGAAGTGTCCCGTCGGTATCTGTGGCCGCGGAAACGTATAGACATTCGTGCACATGGTGTTTTGCCCCGAATCGTTCTCAATGGACATCTTGATGGGTAAAACTTTGACAAGCAAAAGGTTTGGGATCCATCTGGGCAGGGGGCGTTGTGAGCGGGCGGAGCGCAAGACCGATCTCGCTGATTAAGGCACGTGCGTGTAAGATCGACAGCCCAGCGCGCGGCACCGTCTTGGAGTACTGCTGTATGACGCTGTCTGTTGGTGCAATGTAGTGCGCGGGCTGGACATACGCACGGTTGCAAACACGCGCGCGCGCGCCCGCACGCGCACACTCAACCACGCGCAAACACACAAACAATAACACACACAGACACAGACACACACACACAGGCACACACACAGACAGAGACACACACACAAACAGACACACACAGACACAGACACACACACACACAGACACACACACAGACACACACAGACACAGACACACACAGACACAGACACACGCACAGACACAGACACACACACAGATACTGACACACACACACACACAGACACAGACACAGGCACACACACAGACACACAGACACAGACAGACACACACGCATGCACACAGACACACAGACACACACACACAGACACACACACACAGACACACACACACACACGCACACACGCACACACGCACACACGCACACACGCACACACGCACACACACACACACGCACACACGCACACACGCACACACGCACACACGCACACGCGCACACGCACGCACACGCGCACACGCGCACACGCGCACACGCGCACACGCGCACACGCGCACACGCGCACACGCGCACACGCGCACACGCGCACACGCGCACACGCGCACACGCGCACACGCGCACACGCGCACACGCGCACTCGCGCACTCGCGCACTCGCGCACACGCGCACACGCGCACACGCGCACACGCGCACACGCGCACGCGCACACGCGCACACGCGGCGCACACGCGCACACGCACACGCGCACACGCGCACACGCGCACACGCGCACACGCGCACACGCGCACACGCGCACACGCGCACACGCGCACACGCGCACACGCACACACGCACACACGCACACACGCACACACGCACACACGCACACACGCACACACGCACACACGCACACATGCACACACGCACTCACGCGCACGCGCACACACGCACACACACACGCACGCATGCACACGCACGCGCATCGCACACGCATCGCACACGCACACATACGCACACACACACGCACACACGCACCCGCGCGCACGCTCACACGCACGCGCACGCGCCCGCGCACACGCGCACGCGCCTGCACGCGCACGCGCAAACGCACGCGAACGCGCGGGCACGCGCACGCGCACACGCAGACGCACACGCGCGCGCACGCACACGCACACGCACGCGCACGCGCACGCGCGCACACGCGCGCGCACTCGCACTCGCGCGCGCTCGCGCATGCGCACGCGGTCACGTGCGCGCGCGCGCGTGAACGCAAACGCGCGCGCGTGCGCGCGCCCGCCCGCCCTCCCGCACGCCCGCCCGCCTGCTCGCCCGCCCTCCCGCCCGCCCGCGCGCGCGTCCGCAGGCGCGCGCGCGCGCCCGCCCGCGCGCCCCCGCCCGCGCGCGCGCACGCGCGCGCGCAAACGCGCGCGCAACGCCACGCCCGCAAGCCCGAGCGCGCGCGCGCATTCCAAAGCGCGCGCAATCGCAGACCTGCGCGCTCGCACGCGGGCGCGCGCGAGCATGGGCGCGCGCGCGCACGTCAGCTCGCGCGCGCGCGCGAGAACGCGAATTCACGCGCGCGAACACGCGCGCTCGCGCGCGCGCTCGCTGGCACGCGCAGGGGCGCGTGCGCACGCGCGCAGACGCGCGCGCGCACGCACGCACCGCGCACAAACGCGCACACACAACACACACGCACTAACGCACGCGCGCACAACACAATCACACACGCACACGCACACTCGCGCACGCACGCACGCACACAAACACACACACAAACACACAAACGCACACACGCGCGCACGCACACACGCGCGCGCACGCACGCAGGCACGCGCGCGCACGCGCACGCACGCACCGCGCGCCACACGCACGCACGATCGCACGCACGCGAGCGTAGACACACACGGGCGCACGCACGCAAAGAAAGAGAGAGAGAGAGAGAGAGAGAGAGAGAGAGAGAGAGAGAGAGAGAGAGAGAGAGACACACACACGCACACAGAAACGAACGCGAACACGCACGCACGCACGCGCGCACGCACGCGCGCAAGCGCACGCGCGCGCACCGCGCACGCCGCACGCACGCGCGCGCACGCGCGCACGCGCGCGCGGCGGGAACGCGCGAGCACGCGCAAACGCAATCGCCGGCGCGCGCGCGCAAGCCAGCACGCGCGCACGCGCGCATGCACGCAAACAAAAGCACGTGAAAACGCCCGCGCGCGCACGCGCGCGCGCAAGCGCGCGCGGGCACATGCACAAGCGCATGCGCGCGCGCATGCGTGCGCGAGCGACCGCGAGAATTCGAGTGCACGCGCGCGCGCGCGCTCGCGTGCACCCGCGCGCGCGCGCGGGCGCGGGCGCGCAGACGCGCAGACGCGCGGGTGCACAGACACACACGCACGCGCGCACTCAAGGGCAATCGAACGCGCGCACTCTTTTCCCAATGCGCTAGTAAATCTTACCGCCGATGCAGAATGGGGGGGCGCTGTCGACCGGCGCACGCGTCCTCGTCGCACATTTTTCTTCTTGCGGCCGGGCGGCGCTGCCGCGGCGCGCGCGAAGGCGGGGCGCGCGTGGCTCAATGGCCGCCGGGCGTGGCGGGGATGGCGAGAGCGCGAGGGCAATGTCAATGAGGCCGCGCGGGCGTCGGCGCGTGGAGAGCATCGCGTGGCGACGCTGCCGGGGAGGCCGCTCATGTCTCCCGCGCCCTTGCGCCCCGCCTCGACAATGACTTCGCGGCGGGGATCGCCCGAGCCCGAAGTCTGGGGCGCGAAGAGGGCGGGGCCCGTCGCTTCCAAGACGCGGGCGCTGTCGCTGGCGCGCTCGGCGCCGCGCCGGCCCCCCAGCGGCGCCCGAGTGCGGCGGCGGTGTCAGAATTCGGCCCCCCCAGGGATAGCGAAAGTTAGCGTCGGTCTGCGCTTCCCCCGCGTGCCGCCCCGCCCGGCGCCCCTCAAGGCGATGGTCTCGCAGGTCGCGGCCCCCCCGGGCGCGGCGAGATCCCACCTGGAACTGCGCTCGGTGCCCGCAGCCCTGGCCCCGCCAGAACCTCCTTAACGGGCGGCGACAATTTCGGAGTCCGTAGCCCCCCAGGGGATGGCCGGGTCCAATGTGGATCTGCGCGGGTTGCGCACTGCGCCGGCCTCTCCAGCGCCCCTCGAAAGAAGCGTCAGTTTCGCAGTTTGCCGCCCCTTGCAGGGATGGCGAGGTCCAACCTGAATCTGCGATTGCCCCCCTCCGCGCTGCCCCGCCGAATACCTCCTCGGGGCGACGCTTTCGCAGCTCAGGGCCCTCCCCAGCTATGGCGAGATCTTGCCGGGATCTGCGTTCGGCGCCCGCTGCCCCTGCCCTGGGAACATCTATTCAGTCGCGACGACAGCTACGTATCCCGCAGTCGTCCCGGGGGTGGCGAGGTTTAATTTGAATATGCGTTCGGCACGCGCTGCGCTGCCCCCCCCCGCCAGCCCCCGAAATCGAAAATGGAGAGTCTCGCAGCGCGGCGACGACCGCTTGGCGGGGGCAGGGGGGCCGGAGCTTGCAGCAACGGGGGCCGCCCCGGCGGAGGCGGGTGGTGGGGGAGCGGGGCGGCTGCCGACAAGGGCGCCCCCCCCATCTGGAGGCCAAGCCGCCGCTCTCGGGAAGGGGGGGCGGCCCCCGCGGATCCGGCCCTGACGGCGGCGGGGTGCGAGATGGAGCAAGCAAAGGCGATGGTGGTCTGTGGCCGCGTGCGGGGAAGTGAAAAGAACTCTTGGCCGTGCTCACCCCTTGCGATCCGAATGCCGCGCCGACCCTGACTGTCCAGCCCGAGGGCCGCGAGATGCGCTGCGAACGATTCCAGCCGACTCGCCATGTCCTGATCAAAGCGGGCGCCAAGGCGGGGGGCGAGTCCGGGCGGGAGGAGGCAGAGGCACCAGGACAAGTGGCGTCCAGATCCACTAGTTGACCAACTGTGCGCAGCTGCCCAACTGGTGCGCCAGTCTGCAGGATCGCGGAGGCCACCTCTTCGCGATGGGAGGCTTAGGCGAGTAGTTTGCCACCGAACGCTCCGTCGAGGCACTGATTGGCGGCGAGAATAATGTTGATGCGATGTATCTTTACCATTCCACATCAAGCCCCCTGGATTCTGCATTGGGGTCTTTGCCCCCTGAACGCTGCGCAGAAGGCTCCAAAATATGTGATGTGAAGCATCCGTTCAAGTCTGCGCCCCCCCTGCGGCCCGCGCGGGCCGCTCGAGGCAAATGACTACGGAGGATAGAAGAAAGCAGGAGAAAGGACAGAATGGGGGAAGCATCGCCAGCTGATGCTGCAAGTGCTCGTCAGGATTCCTGGACAACTCCTTTATTACTGGGGTGATAAAAACTCCCCCTGTCCAGCGGATTCGACGAGTGCTGCGAGCTCACTCGCGTATCTCAGTGTGCTCTCAGGATGAAGGGGGGATCACGGACTCTGTCTCGTGCCGGCCAATCTCTTTCCCCCACTAGTCCTGAGTGCCGTCGGCAACGAGTGCGTCCCACGTGCAACCTCTATCACAGTCTTTCAACCAGGGCGAAGTATTTCTCTGAACCAGCGTCCCAGTTCGTTCGTCATTGTGCGGATATGGAAAGAAAGTCATAACACGATCGCCAGCAATCGGCCCTCGAAAGTGAAATGCATCTCGAACGCGGACCCATCCCGGCCCAGGGGGCGGGTGGTTCTCGAAAAGAGGATTGTGGTTTGGATCCACGGCAGGCGCAGCCACTGCAGCGCACCCGGCATCGAGGACAACCTCGCGCTGCTCCTCGTTCTCGGCGCCCGAACCGGTCTCGAAGCAGACGGCGCCCCCTGGATGCTGCGCAGTCAGTCGTTGCTGACTGTGCGTGTCTTCTCGGGCCTCTGCACTTCCCTTCCCGCGGCCGTCAGTCTGGCTGGCAACAGCGGCAACGCCTTCGGGCTGACCGAAAGCGTCTGGAGGAAAGGTTGCGCCGGCTACCACGGCTTGGCCGGGTGCGTTTGCCACCGCGGCGCGGCCGGGGCAGCGTCGGCGGCGCCTGGCGCCTCGGTAGCGTCGGGCATCCTGAAGCAATCGTTGAGCGAGTTCTGCATCGTGCACGAGCTCTCCTGCGTCACCTTCAAGTTCTTGTTTGTGAGATCGATCACACTGTTGACCTCGTTCTTGATATTCAGGATGGCTTTCATGAGCTCCTCCGCTTTGTCTTGCGAATGGGGCTCTTCGTGCGCGACCTGACGAGCTGAAGCGTTCCTGCTTTTTCTCCAAACGTCGCTGCATGGCTGTCGGTGACCGTCTATGGTGCGCTCGTCGCCCATGTGTCGTCGCCGGTGTAGCCACTGCAGTGAAGTCCCTTAACTCAGAATATTCATAGAGCTGTTTCGGCTGATAACCAGTAGTTTGCCACCAAACGCTCCGTCGAGGCACTGACAGACGGCAAGAATAATGATGAGACGATGTATATTTACCATTCCACATCAAGCCCCCTGGACTCTGCATTGGGGTCTTTGCCCCCCTGAGCGCTGCACAGAAGGCTCCAAAATATGTGAAGTGAAGCATCCGTTCAAGTCTGCACTCCCCCTGCGGCCCGCACGGGCCACTTGAGGCAAATGACTACGGAGGATAGAAGAAAGCAGGAGAAAAGGACAGAATGAGGGAAGCATCGCCAGCTGATGCTGCAAGTGCTCGTCAGGATTCCTGGCAAACTCTTTTATTACTGGGGTAAAAAAAAAACTCCTCAACTCCGCCCTCGCCCGTCTCGTGAGTGCCATCTTGCAAAGACATAGGGACAGGACGCGCAAGGCAGCAGAGAGGTGAGAAAGACGGGGGAGGCAGACGCAAGAGAAGCAAAAGGGGGAAGGGGGGGACGGGAGGCAACAGAAACAAGGCAGAGGAACAAACACGCTGCTCGCAGCTTGGTGCCGCCGCTGCATGCTGATGGCTGGCGCGCGGCCCACGCCCAGGGGTCCCAAACGCGAGCTGCAGGGTGCCGGGGGGCCGAACCTGGGGCGAGGGTCCTTGACAGGGGGGGACCCCAGACGGCTTGAGCCAAAGATACGGGCACACACACACATTGACGCACACACAGAAACACCCACACAGACACAGACAGAGACAGAGACACAGAGACACAGAAACACCAATACATAGAGGCAAACAGGCACAACGACACAGATACACAGAGACACCGAGACACGGAGCCACACATATGCAGAGGCATAGAGGCACGACGACGCAAAGACATATATACACAGGCGCAATAACACGGAGACACAGAGCCACAGGGACATAGACACACGAAGGCACAGAGGCACAGAGACACAAGGACACTCACACAAACACCACATATTGACACACACACACACACATAACCCACACATCACACACATCGCACATTTCACACCATACGCCACACAATACACAACACACAACCCGCAACACACATCACACAACATACAACACACACCACAACACACATCACACATCACACACACACACACATCACACACATCCCCACATATCACACACATCACACACCACGCGCACTACACACCACACACCGCACAGCACACAGCACACAATACACAACACACAACACACGACACACACCATGCAACACGCAACTCACAACTCACAGCGCACACACACACACCACACACACCACACACCACACACACAACAAACCACACACCACAAACCACACACCACACACCACACACCACAAACCGCACACCACACACCACACACCACACAACACACAACACACAACACACAACGCACAATGCACAACACGCAACTCACCACGAACAACGCACAACACACAACGCACAACGCACAACGATCAATGCACAATGCACAAAACACGCACAACACACAACGCACAACGCACAACGCACAACGCACAACGCACAACACACAACACATGACACACAACACACACCACACACCACACAACACGCAACGCACACACCCACACTACACACACTACGCGCATTTTCCGCGGCGCGCGGGATGAAG
The DNA here is from genome assembly GCA_963575745.1 of Prorocentrum cordatum. Classification (NCBI taxonomy): domain Eukaryota; class Dinophyceae; order Prorocentrales; family Prorocentraceae; genus Prorocentrum; species Prorocentrum cordatum. The sequence goes on from CAUYUJ010016947.1 coordinate 146,998, forward strand.
CCGCCAATCTGAAAACGACGGAGAACTCGGGGGAGGCGCCGCCGCTGTGGTGGGCCGCCCGGGGGGGCTTCTGGTCCTTCGGCGCGGGGTGGGGGCTTCTGGTCCTGCGTCGTCGTCGCCGTCGTCGGGGTCCTCGTGGGCCCTTCAGGGGAGACCTCGGAAACCCTGCGGCGGCCTTCGTGGGCCGGGGTATCGACGCCAAGGGGGCGGCAGCGGCGGCGGCGGCGGCGGCGGCGGCGTCGGCGTCGGCGTCGGCGTCGGCGTCGGCGTCGGCGTCGGCGTCGTCGTCGTCGTCGTCGTCGTCGTCGTCGTCGTCGTGGTCGTGGTCGTGGTCGTGGTCGTCGTCGTCGTGGGCGGTGCCGCCGTCCGTCGTCTGTCGTCCGTCGTCCGTCGTTCGTCGTCCTCGTCCTCCTCGTCGTCGTAGTCGTTGTCGTCGTCGGCGAAGGGCGGATCGCGCGCGGACGAGGGGGCAGGCAGGGAGGAGGGGGCAGGAGGAGCCAGAGGGGAAAACTCCTCCTCCTCCTCCTGCTCCTCCTCCTCCTCCCAGTCCTCCTCGAGCTGTTCGTCCTTGCAGCCGTCCACTGCAACAGGCCGCAGCTGCTCCGCTTCCCGCTGCCAGCACTGCAAGCAATCGGCACGTCCCCACGAGCCCCTGCGAGAACTCGGCAGCGTCCGGCCAACGCCTCATCGGGGCCTCGCTGCTCTGCCTGCCGACTGGACGGAAGCGGTGCGCGTCGCCCTCGATCCTGCTGGCAGCGCCGACCCGCTCGTCCAGCGCGCCAGCCTGGGCGTGGACGCTGGCGTCTCCAGCTGCCCCAGCGTCTCTGGCTGCCCCTGGCCTCCCCCGGCGCCACTCTCGGCGCCGCTTCGCAGGCGCCGGGCCCGCCCGCTTTTTTCAGGGTCCTGCTTGCACTGCTGCAGTCCACTCCTCTGCCTCCGCAAAAACGTTGTCCGAAGCAGCATTCTCGTCGCCCTTGCGGCGCCACGGAACGCCACGGCCGAGCGGGCACGATCACCAAGAACCGTGGGCTGCGCTCTGCCTGTTGCCGCCAGCGTGCACGACGCGAGGCTTGCTGTAGGGGGACGAACAACGACGCAAGCATAGGAACTCGGAGGTCCGCGTGGATTCTGGGGATCGGCAGTGGAACCCCCCCCCTGGCGCGGGGAGCGAGCCGGGGGCGGCGCTGGAGGCGCTGCCAAATCCGAGGAATCCGCGCGGACCTCCGGGTTTCTATGTTTATATTCTTGCTTATTCCCCGTTTCGGAGAAGAGCGAGCTGACCTTGGAAACCTCAACGTCGGCTCAAAATCGGCCCCCGAACCTTTCCCGGGGTCCAAACGCACAAGTTTTTTCCGAGCTGTGTCCAGCCGTGGCGACAAGGGCCCCCCCCCCCCCGAAGGCCAACTACCAGTGCTTGACGGCGAGCGCGAGGGGGTACGGGGAGGGGGGAAGTCTTCTTTACAAGGAGGCTACTTCTGAGAAGGCGCTGGCCTTACATCTACAGATAAGGCCCGCGCCCTCGAAGCACGGGTTTTAGGAAGCCTTCCCCCTTCCCCCTGCCCTCCTCTGCGCGTGGTCGACCTATGCTGCTCGATTGCCTCAATCCTCGCCCCCACCCCCACCCCTGAAGGGCAACGATAGGGGGGGATAGCCATAGGGGGGGATGCATCAACCTGGAATCGGTGATACATCGCCGATAGATCGGCGATAGGCCTCTGATGGTGAGTCCGCACCTTCCTGGACAGGTTGGGGCTGTCGGGCCCCTATCGGCGATCAGTGGGCGATTGGGGGTCAATGCGTCCCCCCCTATGCCTATCCCCCCCTATCGTCCCCCCCCCCCCCCGCCCCAGATCCCCCCCCCCCTCCCGGCGGCCCGCGGGCGGTCCCCGCGCCCCCCCCCCGCGCTCGCGGCGCCTCATCCAGCAGCGGCGTCCCCAGCAGCGGCGTGCCCTGCCCCCCGCGGGGTACCCGGGCGTCCGAGGCAGGCGCGCGACGCGCCCAAAGCTCGAGGCAACGCGATCCCCCGCCGCTGGCCTGCAACCGTTTTGTGAGGAGGGGGGGAGGTCAGAAGCCAGGGGGGGCTCTCCCCATCCACCCCCTACTCCTAGAATGCTCTACTGCTTGCGTGCTCTACACTCGTCGTCGTCGTCGTCGTCGTCGTCGTCGTCGTGGTTGTCGTCGTGGTCGTCGTCGTGGTCGTCGTCGTGGTCGTGGTCGTGGTCGTGGTCGTGGTCGTGGTCGTGGTCGTGGTCGTGGTCGTCGTCGCAGTCGTCGTCGTCGTCGTGGTCGTGGTCGTCGTCGTCGTCGTCGTCGTCGTCGTCGTGGTCGTGGTCGTCGTCGTCGTCTTCGGCTTCGGCGTCGGCTTCGGTGTCGGCTTCGGCGTCGGGATCGGCGTCGGGATCGGCGTCGTCGTCGGCGTCGTCGCCGTGGTCGTCGTGCGTCTGTCAGCGTGGTCGTCGCCGTTGCCGTCGCCGTCGCCGTCGCCGTCACCGTCGCCGTCGCCGTCGGCGTTGCCGTCGCAGTCGCCGTCGCCGCCGCCGCGGCCGCCACCGCCGCCGCCGCCGCCGTCGTCGAGGTGGTCGTCGTCGTCGTCGTTGCGGGGGGGGGCGTCTGGGCCGCTCGCGTAACGCTCCCGGGGGGGGTCCTGATCCCCCGAATAACTTTGAATTTTCCCGCGGGGGTGGGGGGGGGGTTGAACGCCCCTCCTCCTGCCAGCAGCGGCAGAACGCGCTCTTTCAAAAGTTGGATCCTCGATCCTCGGCTACGTACTCGATTTGGCCGCTCGAGTAACGTTCACGGGGAGGTCCCGACCACCGGATGATTTTCCCGCGGGGGTGGGAGGGGTTGAACGCCCCCCCCCCCTGACAGCAGCGACAGAAAGCGCTCTTTCCAAAGTTGGATCCTCGATCCTCGGCTACGTACTCGATTGGGCCGCTCGAATAACGTTCACGAGGGGGGGGGTCCTGACCCCCCGAATGATTTTCCCGCAGGGGTGGGAGGGGTTGAACGCTCCCGCCCTGCCAGCAGCGACAGAAAGCACTCTTTCCAAAATTGGATCCTCGATCCTCGGCTACGTACTCGATTGGGCCCGAATGATTTTCCCGCAGGGGTGGGAGGGGTTGAACGCTCCCGCCCTGCCAGCAGTGACAGAAAGCGCTCTTTCCAAAGTTGGACCCTCGATCCTCGGCTCCGTACTCGATTGGGCCGCTCGGGTAACGTTCAGGGGGGGGCCTGACCCCCCGAATGATTTTCCCGCGGGGGTGGGAAAACACTCTTTCCAAAGTTGGATCCTCGATCCCCGGCTACGTACTCGATTGTGCCGCGCAAGAAACGATCACGGGGGGGGTCCTGACCCCCCGAAAGATTTGCCCGCAGGGGTGGGGGGGGTTGAACGGCCCCCCCTTCCAGCAACGGCAGAAAGCACTCTTTCCAAAGATGGATCCTCGATCCTCGGCTACGTACTCGATCACGAGGGGGGGGGTCCTGACCCCCCGAATGATGTTCCCGCGGGGGTGGGAGGGGTTGAACGCCCCCCCCCTGCCAGCAGCGGCAGAAAACACTCTTTCTAAAGTTGGACCCTCGATCCTCGGCTCCGTACTCGATTGGGCCGCTCGGGTAACGTTCACGGGGGGGGGTCCTGACCCCCCGAATGATTTTCCCGCAAGGGTGGGAGGGATTGAACGGCCTCCCCCTGCCGGCAGCGGCAGAAAACACTCTTTCCAAAATTGGATCCTCGATCCTCGGCTACGTACTCGATCGGGCCGCGCGAAAAACGTTCACGGGGGGGGTCCTGACCCCCATAATGATTTTCCCGCAAGGGTGGGAGGGATTGAACGGCCCCCGCCCTTCCAGCAGCGGCAGAAAGCGCTCTTTCCAAAGTTGGATCCTCGATCCTCGGCTGCGTACTCGATTGGGCCGCTCGAGTAACGTTCACAGGGGGGGTCCTGACTCACCCCCATAATGATTTTCCCGCGGGGGTGGGAGGGGTTGAACGCCCCCCCCCCCCCCTGCCAGCAGCGGCAGAAAGCACTCTTTCCAAAATTGGATCTGGCCGCGCGAGAAACGTTGACTGGGGGGGTCCTGACCCCCAGAATGATTTTTCCGCGGGGGTGGGAGGGGTTGAACACCCCCCCCCCCCTTCCAGCAGCGGCAGAAAGCGCTCTTTCCAAAGTTGGATCCTCGATCCTCGGCTGCGTATTCGATTGGGCCGCTCGAATAACGTTCACGGGGGGGGTCCTGACCCCCCGAATGATTTTCACGCGGGGGTGGGAGGGGTTGAGCGCCCCCCCCCTGCCGGCAGCGGCAGAAAACACTCTTTCCAAAATTGGATCCTCGATCCTCGGCTACGTACTCGATCGGGCCGCGCGAAAAACGTTCACGGGGGGGGTCCTGACCCCCATAATGATTTTCCCGCAAGGGTGGGAGGGATTGAACGGCCCCCGCCCTTCCAGCAGCGGCAGACAGCGCTCTTTCCAAAGTTGGATCCTCGATCCTCGGCTACGTACTCGATTGGGCCGCTCGAGTAACGTTCACGGGGGGGGTCCTGACCCCGAGAATGATTTTCCCGCAGGGGTGGGAGGGGTTGAACGCCCCGCCCCCTTGCCAGCAGCGGCAGAAAGCGCTCTTTCCAAAGTTGGATTCTCGATCCTCGGCTACGTACTCGATTGGGCCGCGCGAAAAAACGTCCAGGGGGGAGGTCCTGACCCCCCGAGTGATTTTCCCGCAGGGGTGGGAGGGGTTGAACGCCCCCCCCCCCGCCAGCAGCGGCAGAAAGCGCTCTTTCCAAAGTCGGATCCTCGATCCTCGGATGGTCTTCGGTGGTCGTCTGATGGTTGTCGGCGGTCTTCGGCGCGAAAGCTGGATGCCTGCGGTTTACAAAGCGTTTCGGAGGCGGCCAGGGCGGACTGAGCTAATTGGGCCCTGAGACAATCGGTCCATTGGGGGGGGGGAGCCCAAACCGCTCAAAATCCGTCCCTGGACCCCTCCTGGGGCCCATCAGGTGCAGCTTTTCACCCTGGAGGTCCGGGGGCCTGATGGAAGGCCCCCGGAGAACGAACGAAACAACGCACCTCCTCGTGCCCTTCCGGCTGGCCAGAACCAGTGCTGGGCCACCTCGGACCCCCAGCCGACCCCAACAAACGGTCCACGATCGAACACCTCACCTCGGACATAGGGGATGAGGAGGGTTTTTCCGACCGACGTGTTGTCGTAAGTATCCCGTGTCGGCACGTTGCTGAGCAGTCTGGCCCTTGGTCAGCCGACGCACGGGGGCTCAGCCGAGGCGTGCCCTGACGAGGGCTGACGTGTTGTTGCCCTCGTTGTCTCTCCTCCGATGCTCTCTCACTGTGTTGCGACATGCGCGCGATGTTCCACTCTATATTGGGCGGTGGTATCACGACTCACCCGGTCAGGGGACGAGGAGGGGCAGCGGGAGCGGTCGGTCTGCCGCCCCTGGCGATGGCCCAGGGGGGGTGGGAGCTGGCTCGTGTCGGCGGCGAACCCGGGGGGAAATGAGAAGGTTGAGCAGGGACCGACTGTCCCGGCATTCCCATAAGCCTACCACGAAATGGTCCTAGAATCCAGAAGTGTTCAAAAAACAAACACAATGTTCTTAGAACACTCGGACGATGTATTACACCACACTGCTTGAGAAGGGGCGGGCCTTCTCGGAAGGCTCGGAAATCCCCCGGCCTTCTGAGATTTGTCCGAGGGTTTCACTGGAGAGACACCCAACTCTTCTCAGAAGGCGCGAGGGCTTTTAACAGGTCCCGCCGCCTTCCGAGAAGGCCTTATCCTTCTCGATTCCCCCCTCGCTCGCCGCCGACCTGAGGGACATCTCGTCGTCGTCGTCGTCGTCGTCGTCGTCGTCGTCGTCGTCGTCGTCGTTCGGCGGTGGTCAAACCTCCCTTTGGTAAACCACGAGGGTGCGCCGCTGGATCTCCCCAAGGGGGGGGGTTAGGACCCCTCCCCCCCTTCCCCGATCCGTCGTCGGGAACCCCCCCCTCCCCCCCCCTTTCCCCGATCCGTTGTCAGGACCCCCCCCCTTCCCCCCTTTTACAAGGGGGGGGGGTCCGACCCCCCCCCCCCCTCCCGCCCTTTGGCCGCAACCCCCACCCTCCCCTCCCCCTTTTCGCCACGCCGCCCCCTGACTCCGGAACCCGACCCCCGCCACCCGTACCCCTAGTCCTCACCATAACCAAAACCCCTAATCCTAACACCAACCACTAACCCCAACCCCAAAGAGTACTCACTACTCATTACTCACTACCAACTACTGACTACTCGCCATTCGCTACTCACTTCCCACTACCCCCTACTCACTGCTCACGACTCACTACTCACTACCCACTACTCACTACCCACCACCCACTACTCGCTACTCACTACTCCCTGCTCACTACTCCCTCGTCCCTACTCACTATTCACTCCGCACTCCACACAGCCCACTACTCAATACTCACTACTCTCTAAGCACTACTCACTACTCCCTACTCACTACTCACTAATCACTACTCATTACCCACTATCCACTACTTACTACGCACTACTCATTGCCTACAAATCATTACTCACTACCCTCCACTCACTACTCGCTACTCCCTATACAATATTGACTACACAGTACTCAGTATTCACTACTCGCTACTCCTATACTCGTTACTCAATACTCCTTACTCACTCCCCGCTACTCACTATGCACTACTCACTACTTACTACTCCCCACTCACTAGTCACTACATAGTCTGTAGTCACTAGTCACAACTCACTCGTCACTAATCACTACTCACTACCCACTACTCGCCAATCGTTACTCACTACCCACTATTCGCTACCCACTTCTTACCACTCACTGCTCACTACTCCCTACTCCCTACTCGCTACTCGCAACTCCCTACTCGTTACTCACTAATCACTACCCACTACTCACTACTGACTACTCTCTACTCACTACTCACTACGCCCTACTCGCTCCTCACTACTCACTACTCGCTACTCCCTACTCGCTACTCACTACTCACTGCCCACTGCCACTACCCACTACTCTCTATTCGTCACTACTCACTACTCACTACTCACTACGTACTACTACGTATTCACTACTCACTACTCACTACTCACTACGCACTACTCAGTACTCAGTACTCAGTACTCAGTACTCAGTACTCAGTACTCGCTACTCACTACTCACTACTCACTACTCACTACTCACTATTCACTACTCACTACGCACTGCGCACTACCCACTACCCACTACTCACTACTCACTAATCACTACTCGCCACTCACTACTCACTACCCAGTACTCACTACCCACTACTCATTACTCCCTACTCCCTACTCAGTACGCACTACTCGCTACTCGTTACTCACTACTCACCTCTCGCGACCCACTACTCACTTATCAGTACACGCTACTCACTATTCACTACTCACTACTCCCCACTCCCTACTCCCTACTCCCCACTCACTACCCACTACCAACTACCCAATACTCACTACTCACTACGCACTAAGTCGCTACTCACTACTCACCACTCCCTACTCCCAACTCCATACTCCCTACACGAGGGGAGGGGTCCGACCCCCCCCCCCCTTCCAGCGTCAAAGGTGGAAGGGGGGGGGGTCCGGACCTCCCTCCCCTTTCAAGGGAGGGGGGGGGGGGGCGGGTTCGGGACCCCCCACCCCCCCTTAAGGGGGGATGGGGGGGGGTCCGGACCCCCCTACCCTTGAAGGGGGGGAGGGGGGGGGGGTTCTGGCCCCCCTCCCCCCTTTAGTGTATTCAGGGAGATCCACTGGCGCACTTTCGTAAACCACCCTTTAGTGAAAGCGGCCTAGGACCGAAAGCGACGGACCTGCACCCGCACGCATGACGGCCGCGACTCCCTCCCGCGAACCGAAACCGGCCAATTAGCTAATCGACATGTCAGGGTAGGAGGTCTGTCAACCTCCGAGTCATGGGTGCCAGGACCGACGTGTTCCTTGTCGAGGGATCGGCGGCGACG
>CAUYUJ010016947.1:156561-189061 GCA_963575745.1 Prorocentrum cordatum
CTGTTATACTATCATTCGTGATAGCGGGCGTGATCGGGAGAGGGGGGGAGTTCAACCCTACGGTCGGACCTGGGCCAGAGGAACATCCACCAACACACATGAGACCATGCGTCGGCCACAGCAAACAGAACATCCCAGGGTACCCTCCCCAGGGTGCACGATATCATCCAACAAACACGAAGAACACTAGGGGACCCTCCTCGAACCGACCTCGATCTTATACCTCGGCCCGAGCGTGGCGGCATCGTTACCCTCCTGGGGCCCTCTTGGGGGCCACCCAGTCATCCGAGTGCCGTCCTGGGACGATCCTGCGCGCCTCTGGGACCATATCTTGTCGTGATCTCATTGTGCCTCCTGGGCTGTCCTAGGGCGTGGAATGCCCGGACATGGCGAAAACGTCAAAATCAATGACTCGGACCTTCTTGGGCCTCCTGGGCTGTCTTGGGGCAATGAAGACCCGGAGTGGCGAAAGCGTTAAAATCAATGATTCGGACTTCCTTGGGCCTCCTGGACTGCCTTGGGGCGTTGAAGGCCCGGAGTGGCGAAAGCGTCAAAATCAACGATTCGGACCTCCTGGGGATCCTCTTCGTGGACGCCCGACATGGGTACGGACAAGAACTGGGCACGATACCCGGCAACGAATGTCGACCAACACCCGCAGCAGCCGCTGCTGGGCAGGCGGCCTCCCCTCCTGTGCCCAAAGTGGACAACGTCCGCGGCGACGCTGGCAGCGAGTCCAGCTCCAAATGGGCAGGAGCTGCTGCCCATCTTCGTCACCTGTCTTCTGTGCCCATTTCGAGCGTATCGACTCGTGAGGCCCCCCTCGCCCGCCCGCCCGCCCGCGCGCCCCCCCCGCCCCCTCCCCCCCCGCCCGTCCACCCGCTTGCCCGCTTGCCCGCCCGCGCGCCCGCCCCCTCGCCCTGCTTGTGGCGGCCGTCAGCAGACCTCCTCTCGTCTCGTCTCTTCCTCCTCCTCCTCCTCCTCCCCTTCCCACTCCTCCCCTCCTAACTCTCCTCCTCTTTCCTTCCTCCTCCTCCTCCTCGCTTTCCTCCTCTTCCTCCTCCTCCTCCTCCTCCTCCTCCTCCTCCTCCGCCTCCTCTCCTCCTCCTCCTCCTCCCCCTCCTCCTCCCCCTCCTCCTCCGCCAAGCGGCCGCGGGTCCAGCCTCGCCCCGCTCGCCGCGCGACCACCCTCGCGCCCCGGACGCCACGAGCGGCGAACAGGCCCGCATCCGCGCCCTCGCGGTCTGGACTCTGGGGCTCGACGCCGCGCATACGCGGCCGCGCGGGCACGCGGCCGCGCGGGGCATCCGCGACAAAACGCCCCCGCATCCGCGGGGTCGCGGCCCCGTAGCCATTTGGCTCAAGCTGTCTTGGGACTGGCGACAGCTCACGCGTGCCACTGGCCAAAAAGCTATGTCACAGCATAAGGATCACAAGTTTGAGATTGTCAACTTCGGGGATCTTCTGAGCATGGTCAATCCAGACCCGGGTGAGTCAGGCCTTGCAGAATCCTGCACGATCCTGTGAGATCATGCACCCAAGCCCGGGTCAATGCGAAGGATCCTGCAAGATCCTGCAGGACCCTGCGCCCAAACCCGGGTCAACGCGACCCTTGCCCTGTAGGATCTGCAAGAGCGGGCGCTCTGGCTGACCCCCGTTTGCATTGACCTCCGTTTCTTGACCCCTTGGCCCCGTAGCCATTTGGCTCAGGCTGTTTTATCCCAGGCCAGTCTGCAGAGCCGGCGGGACTGGCGATAGCTCACACGTGCCACTGGCCAACAAGCTATGTCACAGCATAGTGAGCGTTTTTTGTTCGGCGTTTTGACATTGAGCAGAAGGGGGGGGGAGGGGGGGGGTCTGGCTCCAGACCTCTGCTTAGTGCGACTGTTTGCGACAGTGCGTCCTAGGAGGGGGGAGACCCCACCCGCCCGAAACGGGCGCCAACAAAACAGCCAAGATCCACTCCAAGGGGGAGGGGGGAGGGGGGGGGTGCGAGGGCCCGCGCCGATCGGCAAAGCAATGAATAAAAAACGATCACATACGGACCACAAGTTTGAGATTGTCAAACTGTTGTGTCGTGGGGCCCGGCCCGCGAGGCCATGGATGTTTCCCGCCCGCGGCCGCGCGCCCCCCAGGGAGAATGTGCAGCTCTCCGGCCGGGTCTGCAAAGGGCTCGGGGGCCTCGGGCTCGGGGGGCTCGGGTTGGCCTGACGGGGCCACCAATACGATGACGAGACCCAGTCCACCATTTGACGCGATCTCCCGCTGCAGACATCCCACGAACGGTGAGGCGAAGGTGCATCGTGTGCGTATGCAAGCCTCGGGCTCGGGGGGCTCGGTTGGCCTGACGGGGCCACCATACGATGACGAGACCAGTCCACCATGTGACGCGAGCTCCCCTTGCAGACATCCCACGAACGGTGAGGCGAAGGTGCATCGTGTGCGTATGCAAGCCTCGGGCTCGGGGACTCGGTTGGCCTGACGGGACCACCAATACGATGACGAGACCCAGTCGACATTTGACGCGATCTCCTGCGCAGACATCCCACGAATGGTGAGGCGAAGGTGCATCGTGTTGCGTATGCAAGCTCGGCTCGGGGGGCTCGGGTTGGCCTGACGGGGCCACCAATACGATGACGAGACCAGTCCCCATTTGACGCGATCTCCTGCTGCAGACATCCCACGAACGGTGATGCGAAGGTGCATCGTGTGCGTATGCAAGCCTCGGGCTCGGGGGACTCGGGTTGGCCTGACGGGGCCACAATACGATGACGAGACCCAGTCCACCATTTGACGCGATCTCCGCTGCAGACATCCCACGAACGGTGATGCGAAGGTGCATCGTGTGCGTATGCAAACCTCGGGCTCGGGGGACTCGGGTTGGCCTGACGGGGCCACCAATACGATGACGAGACCCAGTCCACATTTGACGCGATCTCCTGCTGCAGACATCCCACGAACGGTGAGGCGAAGGTGCATCGTGTGCGTATGCAACCTCGGGCTCGGGGGGGCTCGGGTTGGCCTGACGGGGCCACCATACGATGAACGACCAGTCCCACCATTTGACGCGATCTCCCGCTGCAGACATCCCACGAACGGTGAGGCGAAGGTGCATCGTGTGCGTATGCAAGCCTCGGGCTCGGGGGCTCGGGTTGGCCTGACGGGGCCACCAATACGATGACGAGACCCAGTCCGACATCTGACGCGATCTCCCGCTGCAGACATCCCATGAACGGTGAGGCGAAGGTGCATCGTGTGCGTATTCGAGCCTCGGGCTCGGAGGGCTCGGGTTGGCCTGACGGGGCCACCAATACGATGACGAGACCCAGTCCACCATGTGACGCGATCTCCCGCTGCAGACATCCCACGAACGGTGATGCGAAGGTGCATCGTGTGCGTATGCAAGCCTCGGGCTCGGGGGACTCGGGTTGGCCTGACGGGGCCACCAATACGATGACGAGACCCAGTCCACCATTTGACGCGATCTCCCGCTGCAGACATCCCACGAACGGTGATGCGAAGGTGCATCGTGTGCGTATGCAAGCCTCGGGCTCGGGGGACTCGGGTTGGCATGACGGGGCCACCAATACGATGACGAGACCCAGTCCGACATTTGACGCGATCTCCTGCTGCAGACATCCGACGAACGGTGAGGCGAAGGTGCATCGTGTGCGTATGCTAGCCTCGGGCTCGGGGGACTCGGGTTGGCATGACGGGACCACCAATACGATGACGAGACCCAGTCCGACATTTGACGCGATCTCCTGCTGCAGACATCCCACGAACGGTGATGCGAAGGTGCATCGTGTGCGTATGCAAGCCTCGGGCTCGGGGGACTCGGGTTGGCCTGACGGGGCCACCAATACGATGACGAGACCCAGTCCACCATTTGACGCGATCTCCTGCTGCAGACATCCCACGAACGGTGATGCGAAGGTGCATCGTGTGCGTATGCAAGCCTAGGGCTCGGGGGACTCGGGTTGGCATGACGGGGCCACTAATACAATGACGAGACCCAGTCCGACATTTGACGCGATCTCTTGCTGCAGACATCCCACGAACGGTGATGCGAAGGTGCATCGTGTGCGTATGCAAGCCTCGGATCGGGGGACTCGGGTTGGCCTGACGGGGCCACCAATACGATGACGAGACCCAGTCCACCATTTGACGCGATCTCCTGCTGCAGACATCCCACGAACGGTGATGCGAAGGTGCATCGTGTGCGTATGCAAGCCTCGGGCTCGGGGGCTCGGGTTGGCCTGACGGGGCCACCAATACGATGACGAGACCCAGTCCACCATTTGACGCGATCTCCTGCTGCAGACATCCCACGAACGGTGAGGCGAAGGTGCATCGTGTGCGTATGCAAGCCTCGGGCTCGGGGGACTCGGGTTGGCCTGACGGGGCCACCAATACGATGACGAGACCCAATCCACAATTTGACGTGATCTCCTGCTGCAGACATCACACGAACGGTGATGCGAAGGTGCATCGTGTGCGTATGCAAGCCTCGGGCTCGGGGGACTCGGGTTGGCATGACGGGGCCACCAATACAATGACGAGACCCAGTCCGCCATTTGACGCGATCTCCTGCTGCAGACATCCCACGAATGGTGAGGCGAAGGTGCATCGTGTGCGTATTCGAGCCTCGGGCTCGGGGGACTCGGGTTGGCATGACGGGGCCACCAATACGATGACGAGACCCAGTCCACAATTTGACGCGATCTCCTGCTGCAGACATCCCACGAACGGTGATGCGAAGGTGCATCGTGTGCGTATGCAAACCTCGGGCTCGGGGGACTCGGGTTGGCCTGACGGGGCCACCAATACGATGACGAGACCCGGTCCGACATTTGAAGCGATCTCTTGCTGCAGACATCCCACGAACGGTGATGCGAAGGTGCATCGTGTGCGTATGCAAGCCTCGGGCTCGGGGGACTCGGGTTGGCATGTCGGGGCCACCAATACAATGACGAGACCCAGTCCGACATTTGACGCGATCTCCTGCTGCAGACATCCCACGAACTGTGAGGCGAAGGTGCATCGTGTGCGTATTCGAGCCATCGTGCTGTGGTCCATCGTGGCTGAGGGTCGTCCGTCTGCGCCGTGGTGGTGGCCAACCATCTGAGGTCAAGTGTTACCATTTGGGCCAGAATAAATATGGCATCTGTGGTGGTGTTTGTATCTGGTGAAAACTGTTCCTGCGTGGCGTCGATGAATCGTAATACTACGTGTGGTGCGCTGGAACGTAGTCATGCTATGTATTTGAGCTCGTCTTCGTCGTGACTCGTGCTCGAAGTCCATTCGTTAGACAACGGTGTGTAGTCGAATGCTGGTTACAGATGAATCGCTGGTCTGTAAGACATGCGTCTTTGCACCATTGCGGTAGGACAGGCTTCTCGCCGTGTTGAGCTGTGGTAGGGTAGTGTTGCTAAATGGTTTCAGGACTTCTACTTGGTGGAAGGTGGCAATTGTGAAACGTGTTAGCTAGTTGTACCATGGTATTGTTGGTAAGCTGGTGCAAAGGCTGCTTCGCACATGTGTGAGATGTGTATGTGCTGATCCCATGTAGGGCAGTACACAGTCGGAGTACTCTCTGCGTGCAGGGAATTCAGAAATCTAGGAATTGTTTAGAAAGCACGGACTTTCAATCATAGGTCGTTGCGTAGATATCTCAGCCCTGGGGCGCGACAAATATCAAAACTAGGAATTTACACAACAAACAATGACCAGAGCCACGACGCGGCATGTAACAAAACAAGGTTCCGTTTGGCGCATCACCGCGCCACGAATCATTGCCGTCGCGCTGGGCGGTCGTAAAAACTCTGGTGTCCTGGCTCTGGGAAGCCCAGGAGTGTTGACACGGCGCCCCTGGGAGCCGGGGGGCCGCCACCTCAAACATCCTGGGGCTCTGACTCTGGGGACCCCCGGATTTTCGGCACGGCGCCCCCGTGGCCTCGGGGGGCCGCCGCGTCCCAAACCCTGCTGCTTTGGGGTATGGGACGCCCCGGAGCTTTGACACGGCCCCGCTGTAGGCTCGGGGGGGGACCGCAACGTCAGGCATCCTGGGCTTTTGGCCCTGGGAGCCCCTGGATTCTTGACACGGCCTGGGGCTCCTCCTCCTCCTCCTCCTCCTCCTCCCCGTGCCGAAGGCAACCCGTAGCCTGCGTGGCTATTGTTTGTGAGGGACGCACGGGGCGCTGGTAAGGAAGTTCGAATTTCACACTTCCGACGAACACCCTCACAAACGCCCCGCGGGTCAGGGTGCCTGGGCGATACCAGCACAACAAGGCCGTTCCGCAAGGAGATGCGACCCGCCGGCCGTCAGGAAAGCGGGCAGGCTTTCAACAGAGAAGGCCTTCATCCGCGCCAGGGATCTCAGAGCGATCCCGGACTTCTTTTTCGAGCAAGGGGGGTCGTTCTGACTTGGCCTGAAGGACCCCCCCAAACGGGGCATTACCGCCCCGCGGGGCTGTTCGGGCTTTCCCCTTGGCCCGAAAAGGCTCCCCTCACCTCCTTTCTGGTGCTGTGGTGCGCCACCAGGGCGCCTAAGCAAGGGGGCGTTGCTCGGGCTTGGCCCGACGGCACCCCCCACGCGGGGTCTTGACCGTTGATGGGAGCTCCGCCGGGGCACCCCAAGCAAGGGGGGTTGTTCGGGCTCGGCCCGACCCCCCCCCCCAAAATGGTTCCTTTCTGGGGCTGTGGTGCGCCACCAGGGCGCCAAAGCAAGGGGGTTGTTCGGGCTTGGCCTGAAGGGCCCCCCGAACGGGGCATTACCGGCCCGCGGGGCTGTTCGGGCTTCCCCCTTGGTCCGAATAAGCTCCCCTCATTTTTTTCTGGTGCTGTGGTGCGCCACCAGGGCGCCTAAGCAAGGAGGGTTGTTCGGGCTTGGCCTGAAGGACCCCCCAAACGGGGCATTACCGGCCCGCGGGGCTGTTCGGGCCTTCCCCTTGGCCCGAATAAGCTCCCCTCACCTCCTTTCTGGTGCTGTGGTGCGCCACCAGGGCGCCAAGGCCAGGGGGGGTTGTTCGGGCTTGGCCCGACAGCTCCCCCCAAAGGGGTCTTACCACCTCGCGGCTGTGGTGCGCCACCAGGGCGCCAGAACAAGGGGGGTTGCTCGAGCTCGGCCCGAAGGACCCCCGCAAAAGGGGCCTTACCGCCCCACGGGGCTGTTCAGGCCTACCCCTTAGACCGAATAAGCTCCCCTTCCTTTCTGTTGCGGTGGTGCGCCACCAGGGCGCCAAAGCAAAGGGGGTTGTTCGGGCTTGGCCTGAAGGAACCCCCCAAGAGGGGCCTTGCCGGCCCACGGGGCTGTTCGGGCTTTTCCCCTTGGCCCGAATAAGCTCCCCTTTCTTTCTGTTGCGGTGGTGCGCCACCAGGGCGCCAAAGCAAAGGGGGGTTGTTCGGGCTTGGCCTGAAGGAACCCCCCAAGAGGGGCCTTACCGACCCACGGGGCTGTTCGGGCCTACCCCTTAGCCCGAATAAGCTCCCCTTCCTTTTTGTTGCGGTGGTGCGCCACCAGGGCGCCAAAGCAAAGGGGGGTTGTTCGGGCTTGGCCTGAAGGAACCCCCCAAGAGGGGCCTTGCCGGCCCGCGGGGCTGCTCGGGCTTTCCCCTTGGCCCGAATAAGCTCGCCTCCCTCCTCCTTGGTGCTGTGGGGCGCCACCGGGGCGCCTGAGCAAGGGGGGTGATTCGGGCTTGGCCCGAAGGACCCCCCAAACGGGGCCATACCGGCCCACAGGCCTATTCGGGCTTCCCACTTGGCCCGAATAAGCTCCCCTAACCTCCTTTCTGTTGCGGTGGTGCGCCACCAGGGCGCTAGAGCAGGGGGGGGTGGGCGGGCTTGGCCCGAAGGCACCCCCAAACGAGACCTGACCGCCTCGCGGGGCTGTTCGGGCTTCCCCCTTGGCCCGAAAAAGCTCCCCTGACCTCCTTTCTGGTGCTGTGGTGCGTGGCGCGGTTACTCGCTATGTGTGTTCGGCATGAGCGTTCAGTGCACATGTTTTGCACGCGCATCTGGCAAGGGCGTGCGGTATACGTGCGCTGCCCATGTGCTTCCGTTTATTGCCCACTCTGTGCTCGTGAGTCTGGGCCGAGACTGCGTGCCAAACGCGGGTGCCGGTCTCGTGCAATCGGAACCGTGGCCCGAATGCTGGGCAGGCGTGCTCACATTCTGGCTATACCAGGGACACACCTAAATCTGAGGATGATTGTCTTATTCAGAGGGCAACTATCGCATCTGTACCCACTTGGACCCCGTTCAGTGATAGCGCAGTTGGGGCACTGCACACACACATACCTGCATAGCATGTGTGCTGGTGTGATTTGTCGCTTCCATCCCATGTGGAGCTTCCCTCCCCGCCCCGTATATCGGCCACGTTCGCAGGACAAGCTCGCGGGTCGAGAGTGCCTGGAGCAATTGGGGGGATGCCAGCCCGTCGGGTTTGGTTCGGGGGATGCCAGCCCATCCTCGGCGCGAGCGCCAATGCGGCCCCTGGGGGCCGCCAGGCTCGACCATAGAGGGACCTTTCGCTAAAACATGGCCCCATGCAGGGGCGGATGCATCAGTATAGGTAAGTTGCATCTTGAATTGTCCCCCCTAACGTTGCACAAGTTCGGCGCACGCGTTTACCTCCTCGGTGCTGCTGCTGCTGCTGCCGGCCTGGGCCTGCTGCGACGCCTCCGGCGGCGCCTCTGCCGGCCTCCTGAGAGGCCCCCCAGCGCCTTCTGGATCCCCGGGCAACGGCGTGGTTGGCAGGGCCCTGGGTTCGTGTCTGCCGCGGCGGCGGCGGAGCTCGGCCGTGGCTGCGGCGGCGGCGCGTCTGCCAGCGCTATCCTTGTCGACCCCTGGAGTGTTTCTTCCATGGTCTACCCCATCAGTGCCCCAGGGGGGGATGCGAGGAGGACCACCTCAGGTAACCGAAAAGCGTATGCATCTCGGTCCTCAGGTTCACTCGGGTTCTTTCCCCCCTCCCTCCCTGCCCCTCCCCCCCCCCTTTTTCCTCTCTCCCTCTCCAGACTCTGGTTTCCCTCCGTCTTCCTCCTTCCTGGCCTCCTGCGCGGTCGGCCGAAACCGCTCGGCGTGGCCCGAGGCGGCCAGAGGCCACTAAGATCGCTCCAAGAACATCCCAGAGGGTCCCGAAACGGCCGAGGGGGACGCTGGTCTCCTCCCTCCCTCGAGCCCAAACTTGAGGGGTCAAGTTTGAGCCAAACTTGAAGTGTCAAGTTTGAGCTCAGTCTCCATCCTCTTGTGGGGTCAATTGTGAACCCAAACTTGAGGGCTCAAGTTTGAGCCCTGCCGGCGTCAATACTGTCAAAGCGTTTCTCGTGCGATTGCTTGTGATTGCACTGCGGAGGGCCCTTGTCACTTTGGCGTTGTTTGGTTGTATGTGGGTGCGTGCTTGTGATTGTGCTGCCGAGGGCTGCTCACGTTGGCGTTGTTAGGTTGCGTCCGAACGGGAAACGTTTCCCGCATTTCGCCCCTGAGCGGGGACCAAAGGAGCCCCCAAGAGGGACTCAAGCAGCTCCCAAGAGGGGCCACCAAGAGGGTCCCAAATGGGGCCAAAAAGTGCCCCAGGGTGGGACCCGTTGGGAGGCCGCGTAAACGCGATTAGAGATCCCGCCTGGGCCCGCACGCGCAAGCACGAGCCTCGACAGGTCACCGACTTCGGTGAATTCCAGGGCCTCCCAGAAGGCGAGGCCTCAAGGGGGCCTCGAACGGTCACCGACCTCGGGCAATAATGGGGCCCTAAAAGCACATCTCTAGATCACAAGTGCGTTGGGGGTGATTCTTGAGCCCCTTGGTAAGTGTTCGGTCGCTCTCAAGAAAAATTAGAGTCTCTGCCGCCGCTTGGTCGTTGTCGTCGTCTTCGTATGCCGCCGTTTGGCCGTCGTCGTCGTCATCGTTGCCCGCCTTGGGTCGAAATGAGGCCGGTCCTTCGACCGCGGGTCGAATAAAACGAGTTCGGGGCAGCAGCCCTCCTCGCCGAGAGCGTTCCACGGGCCGACCTCGATAGTCCCGTTGAGGGGGGCCAGGATTTGTCCCCAGAGTTTCGGCCACGTTTGCCGGACAGCCTCTGTGCTAAAACAGGGCATGGTCTGTGTCACGGGCTCGGTGCGTCGAGGGTTGGGGATCCAGTTCCCCACAGTGGCGCAGGCTATGGGGGCCTGTGAGCTGCCGCTGCACGCCCCTGGTCTGGACCCAAGTCGGGCCCGCTAGCGGGCCCAACCTGGTTCAGCCCAACTTACGAATTCGACAACGGGTCGAAAGCAGGAGGGTTCGGCCTCGTTCGCCGGACAGCCTCTGTGCTAAAACAGGGCATAGTCTGTGTCACGGACTCGGTGCGTCGAGGGTTGGGGATCCACTCGCCCACATTGGCGCAGGCTATGGGGGTCTGTGAGCTGCTGCAGCACGCTCCCGGGCTGGACCCAAGTCGGGCCCGCTGGCGGGCCCAACTTGTGTCCAGCCCAACTTGCGGATTCGACAGCGGGTCGAAAGCAGGAGTGTCGAAATGAAGACGCCCCTTCGACCGCCGGTCGAATAAAACGAGTCCGGGGCAGCAGCCCTCCTCGCCGAGAGCGTTCCAGGGGCCGACCTCGATCGTCCCGTTGAGGGGGGGGCAGGATTTGTCCCCCGAGATTCGGCCACGTTCGCCGGACAGCCTCTGTGCTAAAACAGGGCATGGTCTGTGTCACGGACTCGGTGCGTCGAAGGTTGGGGATCCAGTCACCCACAGTGGCGCAGGCTATGGAGGTCTGTGAACTGCCGCTGCACGCTCCCGGGCTGGACCCAAGTCGGGCCCGCTGGCGGGCCCAACTTGTGTCCAGCCCAACTTGCGGATTCGACAGTGGGTCGAAAGCAGGAAGGTCGAACTGAGGACGCTCCTTCGACCGCCGGTCGAATAAAACGAGTCCGGGGCAGCGGCCCTCTTCGCCGAGAGCGTTCCAGGGATCGCCCTCGATCGTCCCGTTGGGGGGGGGGCAGGATTTGTCCCCCGATTTTCGGCCACGTTCGCCGGACAGCCTCTGCGCCAAAACAGGGCATGGTCTGTGTCACGGACGACTATTTCGTGCCCTTTGAAACGCTTGTTGGTCCGGGGGATGCCAGCGCATCCTCGGCACGAGCGCCAATGCAGCCCCTGGGGGCCGCCAGGCTCAACCATGGAGGGACCTATCGTACAACATGGTCTCTGTAGGGGCGGATATTCGGGAAGTTGCCCGTGCCAGAATCTACGTTTCCAGATGGCCTCCGGCCACTCTGATCCAGAGGGCCACCGTGCCAGAGAGGGTGGTGACACCAGTAAACTGGGCCCACTAACGGGGTTAAGGCGCCCCTAAGCCATATCACTTCAAGCTCCTCCTCCTCCTCCTCCTCCTCCTCCTCCTCCTCCATCCTCCATCTCCTCCTCCTCCTCCTCCTCCTCCTCCTCCTCCTCCTCCTCCTCGTCCGCTTTCACGCGCTCGGGGGCCTTCCGTGCCCCCCCCCCCCCCTCGTCACTCACCGCTCCATCTCCCCCGGCTCCTCCCCACCACTCCTCCCTCATCATTCCTCCTCCCCCTTCGTCCTCCTCCGCCTCCCCCTCCCATGCTCCCCATGACCGTTTTTCCCTCCACTGCAGTCGGGCTGCTGAAACAAGGAACGATCGATACGGAGCGAAGCCCCTGCTGGGCCCCCAAAGCGCCTGCGTGCACGAGGAGGACTAGAGCAACAACCAGGGCAGGACTTCAGGAATCTCGAGCCCCCTCCGAGCCCCGAACTGTTCTTTACTTCGGCGTCTTGACTGTGTCCTCCCCGTTCCCTCCTCCTTGCTCCGTCCTCCTCCCTCGGTCGTCGTCGTCGTCCTCCTCCTGTCCTTCATCCATGGTGCTCCTCCCCGTGCCTTGGCTGCTTCTTCTTCTCCTCCTCCTCCTCCTCCTCCTCCTCCTTCTACTACCCGATCGAATCATACAACCCTTTTGGGCGCAGGTGGTTTAGCGAGGTGCTCGTTTTAACTTCCCTCCTGCCCTTCGACAAGGGTCGATCGTTTATCACTGCTCCTTCTTTGGGGAAACCAAAAGGCACCGATACTGCTGCTCCTCAGACCTCTCCTGGGGTGCGTTCTGACCAGATTTTCGAGGCGAATCCAGCGATGGCGACGAGGGCCTCCCAGGAGGCCCAAAAAGGGGAAAACGGGCGAAAGGTAGCGGTATGGGTACCTTTTCCTCCTCCGATTCTTGGTGCACGCCCCCTCCCCCAGCCGACCCGCCGCCAGCCAGGCATCTGAGTATCGTTTAACCGATCCCCATCCCCAGTGGCGTGGCCTGGGCCCCCCTGGCCGATTTACCCCCTAGATGGGGATATAGGCCGTTTCCTTCGGGTTTCGAAGGGTGTATCCCCAACTGGGGGGTGCTATGGTGGAGGTCTCGGAAAGGGATGGGGATGGGGATGGGGACCGGCTAAAGGATGCGGGCATGGACCCCCCGCCCACCTCTGCCCACAGACATGACACAGAGCGCACGCGTTGCCAGCACCCGGGCCCCGAGCGGGCACTCCGCGGCCACCCTGCGCCTGTTTTGACGAGGAGGAGGAGGAGGAGGAGGAGGAGGAGGAGGAGGAGGAGGAGGAGGAGGAGGAGGAGGAGGAGGGGGAGGGGAGATGAGGAGAGAGGAGGAAGGAGGAGGAGGAGGAGGAGGAGGAGGAGGAGGGAGGAGCATGAGAAGGAGGAGGAGAGAGGAGGAGGAGAGGAGAGCAGGAGCATGAGAGGAGCGGAGGAGGGGATGAGGAGGAGGAAGGAGGAGGATGAGGAGGAGGAGAAGGAGGGATGGCTCGTGTGTGGGCGTATCTCGCCGCTGCGTGCTGCCATAAGACAGCCAAACGAATAATTGTGATGCGCATAAGAAAGCAAGGTGCCTCGGAAGGGCATGCCACCCTCCTCGAGGACGGGCGCGGCAGCGAAAGTGGCCAGGATGGGCCGAAGGAAGGATGCATGGGTAACTGAGCATAATTTAAACGATCTCTATCTCCACTGGTGGCCTGGCCCCCCCGTTGGCCGTACCCCTCTAGATGGGGTTGGGATTCGGGTTTCAGGGGTTATTCCCAACTGGGATGTGAGATGGTAGGGCTCGGATATGATGGGGGTCATTTAACGATACTGGGCGACCTGGAAATCGCTCATCCTTACTATCCGTGTGACTGTATTTCTCATTTGTGGCACGTTGCCCATATGGCGGCACCATGCGCGCCTGGCACTCTTGTGCCCCTGCTGGGTCACGTGGCGCACCTGGGGCCCCCAGAGCTCGATCCTCGAGCTGAGTGACTCTGGGTGAAGGTACGAGGCGGGATGAGTGGAAGGCGGAGGTCTCAGTGCTGGATAATTTCAATAGCCCCATATTTTGGATACGGGAGAACTCTTCGACCTCGTCCTCACTGTGAAGTCCGGCCTGAACGACTCTGGGTGAAGGTAGGAGGCGAGGAGTGAGGCGCTGGTGCCTCACTGCTAAAAGGGCACCATGCCTCTTGGGATATGGGGCAAAATGCTCTTCGAACCTCGTCCTCGAGTGGCGATGAGTGGGCGACTGGGGGTCGATGCATCCCCCCCGAGCCCTGAACTTGAACTCCCCCCCCCCTACGCTGCCCCCGAGCCGCTCCCCGCCGAGGTGTACTGCGACGTCGCCGACAGCATCGGCGAGCGCGGCGGAGTCGCGAAGGCCGCCTGGGGCAGGGGGCGGGGGGGGGGGAGCGCGCGCCGCCCCCGGCGTGGACGCCACGAAAATCTCCACACCCGCGCTTTGCGCGCTCGAAGCGCGCGCGCGGAACAGTGGGCGCGACGCCCAGCAAGTGCTGCCCTGGGCAGGCGCCGGTCTCAGATGGACGCCGTCCGCGGCGACACCGACAGCGATTCCTGCTCAGGGTGGACAGGAACTGCCGCTGGTCTTCGCCCCCCTGTCCTTCCGTACCCATGTGCGACCGTACCGAAGTCTCGGAGCCGCACGCGTGTACACTAGAAGGTATGCTGGCCTTCGCCCGGAACATGGCAGGGTGCATACTTTGCGGAACATCTAATGCTCGCGAGCCCCTCCGAACAGTATCGTCCACCATGCTGTGCGCGGTGGCGGTCGCGAACACGAGAGGATGGAACAAACCCATAAACAGAACCTTTTGGCGCTCCGTGCAGATTTCTTGGATCTGCGCTGGACCCCCCTCCCTGGCGCGCGGAGCGCGCCAGGGGCGGCGCCAGAGGCGCCGCCGGGGGGCCCCAGCGCGCATCCAAGAAATCCGCGCGGAGCGCCACAAATTTATGTCTATAGCGTTTTTTGCTCTTCGAAACATGACTCGTGTCGTGGTCACGCTCCTGTTCCTGACTTTGCTCGAAGGGTCCTTCGGAGGCTGGGGCAATGCTGGGTACTTTCGGTGCCCTCTTGGGGCCAACTTCGAGAACATCGTCCAAATAAGGTCCATACAGGATCGGAACGCACATCGAATCAAGCCGCACCAGCACGGAGTCGGAGTCGGACTTAATCGGGCTGCGACAAATTGCACAGCGACGCCACGCCCCGGAATATCGGAATCGAGTCGGATCGGGCCGGCCGAAACCAACATCGAACCGAATCGGATCGCTCGGGTCGACACGAACCGCGCGTCGACATCATGACAATCAGTTCTCTACCTCCTCGCCCCTCGTCTTGTGCTCGGCAGCTGCCTGCGCAGCATCGCGGCAAGGTCGGAATGCCAATGCGACCGACGCGTGCGCGCCCCGATAATCAGGTGTGGCCAAGGAAACAGCCCGCGGAGGACACGCCAGGCCAGAAGGCACTCGCCCCTCTTGCTCCTCCTCCTCCGCCTCCTCCTCCTACCCAGACCTCCAACTTCTTGGGGAAAAATCAAGGCGGAGGTTCCTCGGCGTTTTCGGCCTCCACGGGCGTTACAAGACGGTCGAAATAGCATTTCAGGATATCAGGACCACCTTCTCCTCTTCCTCCTCCTCCTCGCATCTCCTCGCCATCGCCGAGGGTTTTGCGCGTGCTTGAGGTTATTTGCCCTTTCTTGATCTCTGAAAGCCTCTGGGGGAGACCTTTTGGATTACGGATCCGCAGGGATAGATATTGCTGGGCGGAATTATTCTTTGTCGGCCGTAAGTTTTTTTTTTTATTGTAGTGGCCTCCGGCCAGTGCCGCCGATCTGGGACGCTCCGGATGATGATGATGATGATGATGATGATGATGATGATGATGATGATTATGATGATGATGATGATGATGATGATGATGATGATGCTGATGGTGATGATGATGAGGATGAGGACGGTGATGATGGTGATGATGATGACGATGACGATGACGATGACGATGATGATGATGATGCTGATGCTGATGCTGATGCTGATGCTGATGCTGATGATGATGATGATGATGATGATGATGATGATGATGATGATGGTGATGTGACGATGGTGATGGTGATGATCCCGGCCCCCCTCCCCACCTCCCCTCCTCTCTCCTGCTGTCCCCATCCCCCTCTCTCCTGTCCTCTCCCCCTCTCTCGTTTCCATCCCCCCCCCCCGCCTCTCTCCTGTCCCCCCCTCCCCCCCTCTCTATCCTTTTCCCCCCCCTGCCCCCCTCGCTCCTGTCCCCCCCCCCCCCTCCTCTCTCCTGTTTCCCCCCCCCCCCTCCCACACCTCTCTCCTTCCCCCTCCCCCCCGCCCCCTCTTTCCTCCCCCCCTATCTCCTGTCCCCCCCGTCTCTCCTGGCCCCCCACCCCCCCTCTCCTTCCCCCCCCCCCGTGTCAATTCTTCGTCGTTGACGCTCCCCCCCCCCTGCAGAGCGAAGCTTGAGCGAGCCCCCCCCCCTCTCCTTTCCCCCCCCCCCTCGCGTGTCAATTCTTTCGTCGGTTTTCGTCGTCTGCGTCCCCCCCCCCGACCCCCCTCCTCCAGAGCGCAGCTTGAGCGAGCTCAAGTCCACGCTCTCAGAAACTCACACGCCGGATCGGCGGGTTCTTCTTCTTCTTCTTCTTCTCCTCGTCCTCCTGCTGCTGCCGAAAGCTCCAGGGCCTCCATGAGACGCAGCCTGCCCACGCCAGGTGGCTCTGCAGTCTGGCATGGCGATCTTGAAACTGGCTCGATTGCCCCAAGCCAAAATTGTTAGGGGGGGTGCCGCCGGAATGCGGGAGCGGAGAGGAGACGAGGACCCGGGGATCCGCGGGGCCCTCTCGAGGCCGTAGGGCTCCTCGGGAGACCCCTGGAGACCTCTGGAGATCTCCATTGCCGACTTCTGCTTCTTCTTCTTATTATTATCTGTTCTCCTCCTCCTCCTCCTCCTCCTCCTCCTCCTGCTCCGACGGTTAAAGAAAACATGGATGAGTTTCACGAGGGTTTCTACATTTGCGCGTCCTCAACAACTGTGAGGCCTCTGGGAACTCTGGAGGCCTCATGTGGGACTCCCGATACCTCTGGAGACTTCCATTGCCGTTCTCCTCCTCACCCTCGAGCAGACAGGGGGTCTGCCACGGGGTTCGGGGGGGTTCTAGGGCTCAGAGGGGATTCCTGGGGGATCCAGAGGGTCTGTAGGTGCCTGAGTCGACGGACAGGCCACCGCACTACCACACAACATCGAACGCTGATCCTCGCAGCGTGCCGCATCGCTGGGCCAGCATGGCGAACATTCGCTGACCGACACCTCTGGTTTTCGAATGAACCGCGCACGCGGTAAGCAAACATGCCGCATGCCGAGTGTCTGGGAGAGGCACTGGGGAACTCGTTGCGAACAAGGGAGCGCTGGCAACACTGGACAACACGGATGAGGTGAAAAAAGGCTGTCTGCACATTGACAACTGCTCCACTTCCGTCACGTCGGTTCGCCAGGGCCACTCTTGCAACTTTTGTGCGGCATGGACGTGACAAACACCAATCTCCAGCCCCTCTTTCTCTTCAGCCTTCCCCTGACGATGGAGGAACAGCAGGCCCGCATTAACAACAATGTGCGAAGGGCGACGTGGATTTCTTGGATCGGCGACTGACCTCCCTGGCGGCGCCTCCACCGCCGCCGCTGGCGCACTTCGCGCACCAGGGAGGGGCATAGCATTGATCCAAGAACTCAGCGCAGATCTCCGAAAGTGGATGTTGATGCCGATGTATATATCACTCTTTTGAGAGGAGGAGGAGTAGGAGTAGGAGTAGGAGTAGGATAAGGATAGGAGTCAAGCTAGCCAGCTCGAGCGAGTCAAGCATGGCATGCCCAGTCCCACCCGCCCTCCCACAACATAAGAAGCAAAGCTGGCACAACTGGGGGCCGAAGTCACACCGGCCAGCCGGTTTGGTACAGCTGATGCGGCCGCGATGGCGGTTGCCGACGGGAACTGGCGAGCGCGTGTTGAATGCCGCGCACGCATTGCCAGACGAGTCGAGAATGGCCCGGTACACCGCAGGAAGCCAGAGGTGGCCGGAGGAAGCCCGGCTCTGGACGACAGGACGTCCATGCGACGGTGCCAATGACGGCGACGACTCTAGAAGGATTTGAGCATGCGCTCGCGGCGACGCGCGCGCATGTCGCCCGCGTGGTATTTTTTGCACAGGATTCGCGGCCTGGGTGCATGACAGAGCATCGCGAGTGCACCGCGCGATGACGTGAAATCGCTGGATTTGACCGAATTCTTAAGATTCCCATGGTTTTCCTATGATTTCAGCAAGAGAGCCCGGGCGGGAAATTTGTACAATTTTCGTGAAAAAGCATTGGGTTTTTGATGTTTTTATGTTGAAATGCTTGCAAACACACGGTGTTCGGTAGGATTCTGACATGAACGCGCGCGTGTGCTCTTTGTGGTATTTTTTGCAATGGATTATCGCCGTGGACGACAGGACGTCCATGTCGAGAGGAAAAAATAAGAAAAATGCAGGTTAGGATGGGACCACCCGGATGAAGGGGGGAGTAGGAGTATATTCTAATAAGGAATAAGGATAGGAGGAGGAGGAGGAGGAGGAGGAGGAGGAGGAGGAGGAGGAGGAGGAGGAGGAGGAGGATACACTCCAACACGATAACATGCAAGCAACATGCATAGAAACTTTCGGAGCTCCGCGCGGATCTCTTGGATCGGCACTCGGCCCCACTTCATGGCGCGCGGGCCCGCTCCAGGGGCGGCGCCAGAGGCGCCGCCAGAAGGGCCCAGCGCCGATCCGAGAACTCCACGCGGACCTCGGAAGAGGTAATTTGTATGTGATTTCTGTCTCCGACTCTCTCCATGTGTATCTGCCCAGCCAGCTGTGAGCACGCCCTCACGCATACGGGCAACCGAGAGGGGCCAACACCACGACGGCCACCGAGGGGGACAAGTGCTGAGCCTTCGGGTTGCGCGCAGACGGCGCCCCCAGGCAGTCCCAGCTGTCCGCCTCAACAAGACCCCCGAGTGGTCCCAGTTGGCCCCAACTTCGGGCGTTGACTAATGGGGGGGCGATAGATGGAGGGGGTAAGAAAGGTGCACCTTTCGTGCACCTTTCGTACCCCTTCGGGGCCCTATGGGGGGCTCGTTTGGGGCCCCTTTCGTGCAACCCTCGACGCCCTCCCATTTATCGCCCCCCCATTACCGAACGCCCGACAACTTGTCCCCTGAGTAGTCCCGGGCGGTCACAACACCCTGGCGCCGCTTCTGGCGGCGCCCCCGGGGCGCTCCGCGCCCCAAGGTTGAGGCTGAGGTGCCGAGTGAGTCCGCCCCGGACTGCTCGGGGGGCCACTCGAGGCCAGCTGGGTTTGCTCGGGGGGCCCTTTGAGGCCACCTGCTGCCTTGCAGGCCTGCCTGCGCGCAGCCCGGAGCCTTACCAGCGGCAGGCTCCCTACTCGCAAAAAGGAGTGGGACATCCTGATCCAGGGGCCTCTCGCTACCCGCGTCGGGCTGCTGAAGATCACGCAAGGGCTCCTGTGGCTCACTCGAGGCTGGCAGAGCCTGAGGGGTCACACTTCTAGCAGAGACAGAGCTCTCGGGGGCGGCCAAGAAGGGGGCGTCCAAGAGGGCGGGGCGCAAATCATGGCCAACGGCACGCGCGCGGCCCAGGGGGGTGGGCCAGGGAAGTAATAAAATCCGCCGATCTGGCGTGTGAGTTGAAGGGGGAAGGGATGACCGGGGTGGCTCTGCCGGGGTAGGGGGAAGGGTGGGGGAGGGGGGGGGGTTCTGGTGGCGTGGGTTCCGGCTGCGTGGGGGGGTGGGGGGGTCCTGTCTCCCGCCCCGCCTGTGGACAGGGGGAATTGGGGTGAGAGGGGGGGGGGTCGTGTTGCCGGGGAGGGTCCAGTCCCCCGTCCCGCCTGTGGACAAGGGACATTGGGGGAAAAGAGGGGTGGGGGGTCCAGTGGCGTGGGTTCTGATGGCGAGGGGGAGGGGAAGGGGGGGGGCCGTGGCGTGTGAGAGTGAAGGGGCCTCGAGGCTGAACTTTAGCCTCTGGGGGGGTTGCCGGGGTGGCTCTGCCGGAGGGGGAGAGGGGTGTGCGCGTGCGCGGTGTAATGTTTGTCCGTGCGCGCGAGAAGGATATCGGGGAAAGAGGGGGGGAGAAGTGGTAAGGGACAAGAGCGGAAAACGGGTAACAAATGGGGGGGAGGACGAAGGTGGCGGTGAAATGCGTGTCTGGTGTGTGGCGTGTGTGTGTGTGTGTGTGTGTGTGTGTGTATGTGTGTGTGTGTGTTTGCGCGGTGTGTGTCTGTGTGTGGTGCGTGTGCGTGTGTGTATGTGTGTGTGTGCGTTGCTGGCGTGTGCGTGTGCATGTGTCTGCAATGGTGGCGCGCGTGTGTGAGTGTGGCGTGCGTGTGTTTGTGGGTGTGTGTAGTGCGTGTGTGCGTGTGCGTGTACGTGAGAATGTGCGTGTGCGTTTGCGTGTGTGTGTGCGCGTGTGTGTGTGTGTATGTGTGTGTGTGTGTGCGTGTGTGTCTTCGTGTGCGTGTGCGTGTGCGTGTGCGTGCACGTGCGCGTGCGCGTGCGCGTGTGCGTGTGCGTGAGCGTGTGCGTGAACGTGTGCGTGTGCGTGTGCGTGTGCGTGTGCGTGGGCGTGGGCGTGCGCGTGTGTGCGCGTGCGCGTGCGCGTGCGCGTGTTGGTGTTGGTGTGGGTGTGGGTGTGGGTGTGGGTGTGGGTGTGCGTGTGCGTGCGCGTGCGCGTGTGCGTGTGCGTGTGCGTGTGCGTGTGCACGTGCACGTGCGTGTGCGCGTGCGCGTGCGCGTGCGCGTGCGCGTGCGTGTGCGCGTGCGCGTGCGTGAGCGTGAGCGTGCGTGTGTGTGTGTGTGTGTGTGTGTGCGTGTGTGCGTGTGTGCGCGTAATGTCTGCGTGCGTGTGCGTGCGTGTCTGTCGGCGGAAATTCGCCGCCCACTCTGGGGGGCACACCAAGCGACCCGGATCGGCGGCACTGGCCGAAAGCCACTAACATAAGAAGAGGCGCCGTGAAATCTCAGGAAGTATCATGGCCCATGCCATGATATCCACCCCCCCTGGTCATCACCCCCCTCTCGGCCGCCCCCGAAACACAGCTCTCGGGGGGCAGCTGCCAGCCGAGTCCACGTCGGCGTCGCCGACCGACAGCTTGACGTGCCTGGACACCTCCAGCCTCATCAGCAGCCTTGCGCGCGCGCGCTCGGGGGCGGGGCGGCGCTCGGTGAGCGCGCGCTCACGCGCCACGAGACTCTACGGCAGGTTCGCGAGCCGCGGTGTCGCGGGCGTTGGTTTCTGACGCCGCGTGAATCTAGATGGACCACCTGGCGGAGGCCATGCAGGAGACCAGCGACGCGAAGCTCAAGAAGTTCCTGCAGTCGAGGGCGGAGAGCCTGCAGGCCGCGACGGCGAAGCAGCAAGCCTTGGGCCCTCTGACAGCGCAGATCGCTCGACCTCGGCCGATTCTGGGCCACTGGCAGCGTCTAACCTTGAACGCCCGCGCTGAGGTCGCCGCCGGGTCAACGCGGCGCGAACCTACCGCATGCAAAGACACTCGCCGGCGAGCTTTCGATGTGCCTTCAAGGAGGGTGGCAGCGTATAGAACCGTTGAAGAGGAATCCAGGACAGGAAAAATATCGGACCAAACCAAATCGGGGATCTCTGAGATCTGGCGGTTCTGACGGATGCAGCGGGCGCCGAGATCTTCTTAGAGCGTTCTGGAATGCTCTGATCGCGTTCCCGAAATTTATGGGAAGGTTTATCGCTGTCCTGGCACCGCCCGACGTTGGCACCCAGTGGCCATTTATACACCGCCACCCTCCCTTGAGGCTCAGGAGCAATCTCCTCGGGGTGTCGGTGTGCGTATTTGTGGCGGATCTCAGACCCGTGCTCGGACGCGCGAGCGAGCGTGTACGACCTGACAGCATCGAATCGGGAACTTAGAAGGAAAACAAACGCTACAAACATAAAGCTTTGGCGCTTTTTCTTCTTCGAGAACGCGGAACGAATCGTTTTTCTTGGACGCTCTCGTCCTCGACTCAGCCTGAGAGCGCCAGCAAGATCCTGCCTGCAAGCTTGCACAGTGGTGGGTGGCGCTTCCCCTTTGGTCGGGGCCACTTCCGCCACCAGATGTGCCAGTCAACGAGACAACTGTCTTCACTGCTTCGACTCCACTGGACGTGCCAACTTATCATAATAACAAGGACACTGACTGCACCGCTTCGACTCTAAAGGATGGGGGCCGTTTCAACATTCAGCAATTCATCGTAACGCAGGCTTCTGTCGCTCACAAGTGCCGACAAGAAGGGATATGGTTGCAACATGCGCCCCCAAAGAAATCCCACCAGTCCTTTGGGCTAAGGTGGTCTAGCGATACCTATCTCCCCTATTCTAAAAACCATCGTCCCTTCGGGGAGGGGTACCCTCCCCCTCCCCTAAACTGCAGTTTTTTTTGGGTGGGTGGGGGGGGGGGATTTCGCAAGCGGTGAGGGCGTCCAAGGTGGCTCCAAGAGAGCGTACGACGCTCCAAGCTGGCCTCGAAAACAACTAACGATGGTTGAATATAGCTTCCGACATACCTCCAAAAGGCCCGAAGGGGGCCACAGGACGGTTCCAAGTGCTCTCGGAGCCCCCTCATGATCCCCCCAAGGGGCCAACACTTTCTTCAAACACAGCAAGAACATCACTGACTTGTGACTTCTCGCCTTTTCGCTTCCGATGTGCTTTGAAGTCTCGAAATGGCCCTGCGATGGCCCAATAAAAAAGCCCACGAGGCACCCAGGCGCCCCCAAAAGCGCCCACAAGCAACCCACGATGCGATGTGTATGTCCCCAGGGGGACAAGCCAAATCGAGGACCCCCCCTTTTTGATCGATGACCTCCAAGATGGCCCCACGAAGCCTTCCAGGGCGTCTCAGGGACCCTCCAAAGGGCTCCAAGAGGGCCCCACGACGCCCCACAAGAGCCCAAAGAGGACCCGAGGATCCCCTAAAAGAGTTCCAAGAGGGCTCCAAGGGGCGATTTTGAGGCTCTGTCCTCGTCGTCGTTGTCCTCCTCCTCGTCTCCGTCCATGTTTTCCTTTTCCGTCTCCTCCTCTTTCTCGTCATCGTCGTCGTCCTTCTCCTCCTTCCTGTGCCACCACGCGGGCCCCAGGGATAGCCCTAAGAGGCCCTCCAAGGCTACCCACTTGCTCCCAACGATCTCTCAGTTCACCCTGGTTGCCCGCTCTGTTTAACTACACATGTCTCTTCGGCATTTTCCCCGCCAACAAACATGGCCAAGGTTTTTGAATGGGCTGCTGGGGTACATTTTTGATCGCAAGCGCACCGTAAGACGGACGCCGTCCACAGGTCGCAGCAAGCGGACTACGAGGGAATTGCGCAACAGGAGGTGGGAGAGAGGCAACGAGAGGACAGCGGAGGCAGAAACAAACAGGAGGCGGGCCTCGCTGCCGCTCAGAAGAGGGCGCCGTCGACTGGGGGGAAGCTCTGATATACCTGCGAGGACTCAAGAACACCCAAGATGGCTTCAAGACGGTTCCAAGAGGTACAACTAGTTGGTATTCCAAGGGACGGTTTTTGAGCCGTTCTCGCGTTCTCGCCCTTTCGGGCGTCTGCAAGCCCAGGGCGGCAGGAGAGGCTCCCCCGACTGGCCCAAGACGGCGCAAGCTGCCCCAGAGCAGGCCCAGACATGGCCCAAAAGAAACCCAAGTCGGCCCAAGAAACCTCAGGACCGCACACACACACACACACACACACACACACACACACACACACACACACACACACACACACACACACACACACACACACACACACACACACACACACACACACACACACACACACACACACACACACACACACACACACACACACACAACACACACACACACACACCCACACACACACACACACACACACACACACACACACAACACACACACACACACACACACACACACACCACACACAACACACACAACACACACACACACACACACACACACACACACACACACACACACACACACACACACACACACACACACACACACACACACACACACACACACACACACACACACACACACACACACACACACACACACACACACACACACACACACACACACCCACACAAACACACACACACACACACACAACACACACACACACACACACACACACACACACACACACACACACACACACACACACACACACACACACACCACACACACACACACACACACACAACACACACACACACACACACACACACACACACACACACACACACACACACACACACACACACACACAAAACACACACACACACACAAACACACACACACACACACACACACACACACACACACACACACACACACACACACACACACACACACACACACACACACACACACACACACACACACACACACACACACACACACACACACACACACCACACACACACACACACACACACACACACACACACACACACACACACACACACACACACACACACACACACACACACACACACTCCAAGAGAGGCCCAAGACAGGGGACTGATAGCGGCACTGGGGGCCAACATTGACAAGATGGCCCGCAAGACCCCTCACATGTCTCGAAGAGGCCCCCAAACAAGCCTCCAAGAAGCCCCCTGGAGCCTAGTAGCAGCTCCAAGTGGCTGCCCCCGAGGCCCCAGAGACGCCACCCAATAACTCCCACAACAATCGCGAAGTTGGAAACCGCTCATCTCCTCTTCAGACGAATGGCGGAATGGCGTATGCCTCTTGCGTACCATACTATGGAAATGGACTCGGGAGGTACACCGGTCCGGGTCGCCTAGTGAACACTTGGCAAGCACTTAGAACACAATGCTCTCGGAGAACACGTACGCCCTCTGATGCCAAAACGCGGTGCACTCTCTTCTCAATACACTCCAGGCCCCACCACGCCCTTTCGGCCACGTACTCTTTCGAACACATGGCAACACCATATCCACTTGCACATACGCTATGTTCTATCTATCCACGCCTCCGATAACCTGAACTTGGCACACACGCAATCTCAATGTTGGTCAACTCGCCAGCTCAACAAACCAAGAGAGTGTTAGATCTCGCAATTGAATAAGTGCGGTCATGCGGCGGCTGTGGCGGAATCGCGGGGGTGGAGGTGTGGAAATACGGGGGGGGGAGAGAGAGAGAGAGAGAGAGAGAAAGAGACAGAGACACAGAGAGGGAGGGAGAAAGAGATAACGCTGGCGGGACAGTCTGCACCAAGCTGTGCGACACATAACACATACGAACACATGTAAACATAAGGTAGCAATACACGAACGCACACATCTCGACTTGAGGGCTATCGCATGTGATCCAACAGCTACAAAAAGAAGATACCAAGAGGGGCGTGGAGACCCAGTGAACGTCACATAACATGAGATCAGTGTTATCTGCGCTGGTAACCAATCTGAAGGCACAAGCCAGCAGCCTGTAGCACGATATGCACAAGATGACGGTCGCCAACGCCACGACAAAGTACAAACTGCAGGCCAGTGACGAAGACGGGGGTGAGAGATACAACGGAGGGTGCGCAACTTGAAAGTGCAAGCAAGCCCCAAACCATCACGTCATCTCTCTTGTATGCCTTCTCCATCTCTCTCTCTCTCTATATATATATATAGATGAGCACCGCACACACACACATGAACACATGTGGTCTGCATACATATGTCCCCCGACCCACGCTTGTCGGAAGTGAAAGAGCGGGTGAGACAGTTGTCTGTTTCCTTCTCCTTTTCATCCCCCCTCGAGTCCAATGTCCCTTGGGAAAGAGGGGGGGCGACGAACTCCAGCCTTAGCGCACCTCTTCGGCCCCGGAGCCTCCACATCCTCCCACCGAGGCCTAAAAATGCCCAATGTACCCTCTTCGATAGCTGGAATAACGCCCACATACGTTCCAAGATGGCCTCAGGACGGCCCAAGGGGCTTGGAAGACGCCCACATACGGTCCAAGAGTGAGTTCCGAATTTACGCCATTTCATTGAGCCCGTGGTGGCATTGACGCCCATGTCACGACGAGCACCTCCCAGCCACTGGCCACCCGAACGAAGCGGCCCTCGGCCGCCCAAGCGACGGCGAGCATTTCCAACACTCGGAGGAGGTCAAGGTGGATCAAGGGAGCCTC
Source organism: Prorocentrum cordatum (assembly GCA_963575745.1). Taxonomy (NCBI): domain Eukaryota; class Dinophyceae; order Prorocentrales; family Prorocentraceae; genus Prorocentrum; species Prorocentrum cordatum. The sequence continues at coordinate 182,130 of CAUYUJ010016947.1, forward strand.
CTTGAGCTCGCGGCCGACCTTTTCGACTACGTCGTCCTCCATCGCCTTGAAGGGAGTTCAGCGCAGATTTCGGGAACTCGATGCCCGGCCGACGGCGCATCCACGCGGCTGCGGCACGAAACGCAGGCGGCACGGCAGGGCCGCAGCTCGCGGAGCGACGCGCTGCATCGTAGCTGACCAATGCGGCGACGGAGGGCGGGTGCAGGCTGTGGTTCGACGCGGCGCCGACCAGTCGCTCGAAACGCTGCCGCGCCAACGCGTGTCCCATCAGCGTGCGCCAAGCGCCGCGCCCCAGTATGGCCTCAACCATGTCCACCAACGGCACCGTTGCCACTTTCGCCGCCCCTTCCACATCGGCCCGGACCGAAACCGCCGGACCAGCGTGATCCAGGATTGCCGAGAGCTTCTGGACCCACACTTTCTTTTGCTTGAAGTCCCGCAGGGGCGGCACTCCTTCGGCATCGCAAGGAGCCGCAATGCCGCGACGAGGGACCTGCGCGCGCGATCGGGCCGACAGGCGCGTCGCGCCACGGCCGCGCCCCACGAGGTCCCCTTCTACTGAACACGAATGCCCATTGTGCAGCGACAGGCTGATCTCGCGGGCATTCTCGAGCGACGCCTGGTGCCCCATCGCCTTCACAAGCTCGAATATGTACTCCAAGAACTCCCTGTGATCGTTGACGAACTCGGGCCAGCCGCGCTCGGGGGACGTGGCGGGCGCGGCCGAGGCTAGGATGCCTCGGAGAAAGGCCGCAGGGTCGTCCCCCGAGCGGGCGAGGATGATATCGATGCTGTTGACGCCCCACGTCCTTAGTGCCTCGACCAGAACATCAGGGCAGCGCGCGCAGCGCGAGACGCGCGCCCAGACGACTTCAATGAGGCGCAGGTTGAAGCAAGCATGATATGTTGTATCAATCCTGGCAGCGCGCGCCTGGAGCCGAAAATGGCTACATGCGCGCTTGCCGATTGGCGGGGGCATGTCCTGCCAGCCATCCAACAAACCGCCAATATTGGCCCAATGCGGCCTCGCATAAGAGGCCCATGAAGAGGGCCTTGAGATGGACCCAGCGGGCCCCAATAATGCCCGCGAGGCCCCCAAGACGGTGAAGAACGGTTTGAAAAGGGGTCCGAGCGGCGCCGCAGAGGCCCAAAACGGGAAAAGGGTCGACGCCCAAGGAGCCATCGTGGACAAGATGGCCCTGGAAGCGCCGGACACGCCCCGACTACGCCCCAAAGAGAGCCTTGGGAGGATCCAAAAACAAAAGGACCTGCTCCCACGAGGCCATCTCGAACCCTCGCATTTTCTGGGGGTCGGCGCAACGGCGTCATTCATTCGGTGCAAAGCTGCCCCAGCAATACACCCTAAGAACAGCTGAGGTGCGGGGGGGAAAGTGGGCCGGGCGGCTCTGCCCCAGATGATTTCCAGATGTTCCACGTGCGGGCGATATGGTTGACACTGCGCATGGTGATGATGCGTGCGACGATGATGATGAGGCCCTGGGTGCTGCGCGGTGCCGCTGCTGCTCCAGCTGTCACTGTCGCCGCCGATGCCGCGAGGGGGCGGCTATGGGGATGATGGCTCGTGAGGCTCCATGTTCAGCGGGGCCGCGGTGGGCAGTTCATAGCGGCGCGTGCTTTCGCGCAGGCCCGCTCCGTGGTTTCGATCTTCTCGGGGGAGAAGTCGTCGAGCGCGGCAGCGGTGGCCTCTGGGGGCTCGCCTTCCATTATGTTCTGGCTCGCCGTGGCGCGCTGCGCAGATTGCGCCGGCGGGGCAGGGGCGCGCGGCACGCGTGCCAAGTCGTGTCTTCCTTCACTCCGGCTGGGAACTGCCAGTGGGCAATGCTGCCAGAATGTGCTGTTTTGCCTTGTCTGTCCTGGAGTGTGCGCTGCTTTTGCGGCGCCAGTGGGGTTTGCGCCCTGGTCGCAGTCGCGGCGACCTGCGTGCCCATGGGATTGCGCGACCGAGATCGCGCGACGGGCGTCGCGGCCGGCGCTCCCGTCGAGTCCAGCGCCCCAGGCTGAGGAGCGCCAGAGTCGTCCTCGAGGGAGTTCTTGTTCCACTTGGAAACCCAGCCGTGGGTGGCGACTGGCGTGAATTTCAAGACCGCGCAAGAGTGCCGCCTAATTAATGCGCTGCCTGTCGGTCGCGGGGGGCCCCTGCGGGCGGGGCCCGATATCGCAGATCTTCGCAGGGGTGCCGCGTGCCACTCAAGGTGGCGCGCAACACTCCGCGCGCGCCTTTTCCATGTCCAGCGAGATCGGCGGTCGCGCCGGCGTTGGCGCAGGCGCGCGCGTCGTCGTGGTCCTTCTGGGTGGGCCTCGCGGAAGGCCTGTCGATGGCTGCGAGGCATGAGAGGATTCTGTGCGCGCGCTCGGCGTTCAGACGCGCGCGCGCGCGCTATGGCGAACAACGCCCCGCGCCACTCGCAGGCGCGATCGTGCCAGCCCTGCGCGTCGCGGAGTCGAGGATCATCTTCGCGGCAGACTGTGGTTTTGAGCTTGGCTCAAAAGCCGCCTATTATCTTGCTGCCGCCCGTCGTCCGCGCGGCCTCGAAATTGCGCGACAAGTCCGCGCGCGTCTTCCGCATGGCGTCGGCGCGCGGCATCTCCGCCGGAACGGCGCCGAGCTCGTCGATGACATTGGTGCCCAGTTCGCCAGTGAGCCGGTCTTTTCTGTTCTGCAGCTGAGCGTTCAGGCGCGCCTTGGAAGTTTCGCGGGAAGCGCCGAGCAGGGGCCCGGCGGCGCTGTGGAGAGAACGAATGGTCTCCGAGATTCAGCGCCGCTGCATTTAATTGTGCCGCGGCTGCGTGCCCGCACGGGCCGGAATGGGTCTCGACCAGCGGCTGGGCCGCCTTCTCCAGAGTCTCCAGAGTGCGCGTCTTGCCGCGCCCGCCGCCGCCCAGCCAGACAAGCGGGCCCCGCGGTTGTTGTCGCGGCGCCGCTCGAAGTGCTTCTCGAGGGAGTGGGCGAAGAGAGCCGCCGCGCCCATCTGCTGTGCAATTGGCCTCTCGCGCGAGGTGCGGAATGGCGACCTGCGGGCGCTGCGTCGCCCTGGCCACAGGTGCAACTTCGGGCGCGGCTGACGACGATGGGGTCCTCGTGGCCAGCGACCGCGCTGCCTCCATCATCGTCGTGGGGGTTGCCCTGCATCTTCTCGTTCAGCTCGACGTTCCTCTTTTGGCGGGCCAGCATCATCTTCAATGCCTTCTTGCCGAAGCCTCTCGCGCGCGAATTGCATATGCCCCGCAGGACAGAGGAAGTCCTACTTCGTCAGGGGCGAACGCGCGTCCTCGAGAGCCTCCATATCCGTGCCGCTCTTGGACTTTCTCGCTTCGTCGCGAGACTGGTCAACTCGTCCTCTGGCGAGCACAGGGAGATCTGGGAGGGCTGATATCGATCAACGACACTACAGTACAACAAATTTCTGGACCGCATCGAACCATGTGCCAGACTCATTCCTATGGCGCTCACTTCTGTTCTCACATTCAAATTGAAGTCCGAAGGGGCCGCGCACGCAGGCGCATGCCGCGCAGTCGCATGCGCATGCCCATGCAACTCTACCAAAATTCAGCAGCAGTGCCGCGCATGCGCGCACATGCCGCACGCGCTCCGATGCACAGTCCGATGCAGAGTCTGGAGAACTCCGAGATCATAAACGCACGTGCCCGCACATGCCGCAGAGTCGAATATTCGGAGAAAGAGCAGGGGACAAATGGGCAGGACAAGCGTCGCAGGGGAACCGAACGGGGGAAGGGGCGAGGGGGGCGAGAGAAGCGGGTGTGGCTGACCCTCGAGCAAAAATAACGCATCTAAATAATGGAGGTGGTAGGCGACGACGCCAATCCAACGCAGGAGTGTGGGCGGCGCTCCAAGTGTGCACGCGGCCCAGGGCATCTCGCAACCTAGAGCTGCGAGGAGCTCCCGGGCAAAAGCAACTCGACCACCATGGGGAAGGGCACCTCTGAGGTCGGAGTTGCGAGGATGTCGCGGGCGAAAATGCCATGAACACCTAGGCTCAGGCAGAGTTGCGAGGACGGATGTCTCAAGCGAAAATGACCGGACCACCATGGGATAGGGCACCTCCGAAGTCGCAGATGCCAGGATGTCGCGGGCGAAAGGGGCATGACCCCCTCAGCTCAGGACGCCTCGCAACCCACTGGACCGCCGAGGGCCGGGGCATCTCCGAAGCCAGAATTGCGGGGGCGTCTCTGGCGACAGTGGCCTGCTCAGGGCGTCGCAGAACCTTAGAGTTGCGAGGATGTCTCTGGCCAAAGTGGCCTGACCACCAAGAGGCAGGGCATCTCCGCGGTCACGGTTGCGAGGATGTCGCAGGCAAAGGGGCCGCCGAACTCGGCTCAGGGCGTCTCGGAACCAAGAATTGCGAGGATGTCCCAGGCGAAAGTGGCGGGGCCGCCATGTGGCTGGGCATCTCCGAGGCCGCAGTTGCGGGGATGTCTAAAGCGATAGTGGTCTGGCGACCTCATCTCCAGGCATCTCGAAACCGAGGGCGCCTCGCGCGGAGCCGGCTGGAACTCTTCGAGAACCCCGCCCTCGAACCCGGGCGCGACTGCCCAGATCGTCACAAGTCGCGGCACCTCGGGGCCCAGACTTCTGTGCATGTCTCACGCGAAGCGGCCTCCTCGTCCTCCTCCTCTGCCTCCTCCTCCCCTTCCTCCTCCCCCCTTCCTCCTCTTCGCTTCCTACCTGGTTGCTGCTCCCTGGCGTGCAGCCCGACGCGCGGGCAACGCCCGCCTGCTCCTCCCCGTCCTCTTCCACGCCACCCTCCTTCCCCGCCCTCCCCTTGCGTCTGATTCCCCCCCGCCTCCTCGCTCTGTTCCTCCTCCTCCTCCTCCTCCTCCTCCTCGTCCCTCCCCTCCTCCTCCTCTTCCTGCGCCTCCTCCTCCCCCCCCCTTTTCCGCCTCCTCCGCCTCCGAGACGAGCCGAGCCGGGGTCCTCCTGCTCCTCTTGCTCCTCCTGCTCCTCTCAAGGAGAAGACGGTTGGGCGGCCGACCTGCGGCGGGCCTCTGGATTCAGCGACTTCGCAGAGCGCGGAGATGGCAGGCGTGAACGACTCCAGGGCGGTGCAGGTTGTCGACGGCGCCGCGCGCCAGATGGCGTTCAGCCGGGTCGTCTGGGACATGCTTCGCGACCTGCGCAACCAGGGCCTGGATGGGGCGGGGCGCCGCGGTCAGGGCCATGATGGGCGACTAGCCTTGGGCAGCTTCTGCAGGTGCTATTCCATGACGTCTGCTTGACTGTCAGGGCACTGTTGCTTCCGACATGCGCTGTCCTTGACAAGGCCCACGACGGCCTGTCCGAGGAACCGAACCTCCCCGACGTTCTCCGAACGCGCCTTCGCGGCAAAATTCAGAGGCCTCGCGCTTGTTTGTGTTCTTGGGGGGATCCTTGTCCAAGACGCCCTGCGCGGCGCCAGAGGGGGGACTTGGCTTTCCCGGGCAACGGGGCCAAGGCGCCCGACTGGAACTTCTTCTTGGTACGCACCACCTCGGCTGCGCGAGCTGCCGCCGCCGCCCGCTGGGCAGCATGTGCTGGGGGGCCAGATTCGGCCAGCGGCGTCGTCCGCGGGAATTCCCCCCGTGCTGCCACCAGCGCCGCCACGCAGAGGTGCGCGGCGGGGCCCATCTGGGCCCCCGCTTCCGGGCGGCGCGGACGTCCAGCGCGGCCGCAATCGCAGGATCGGATGCTGCCCCGCGACATCGCGCCAGGCTCTGTGGAGGTGGTGCAATAAAATTCTGTGGATCCAGTCGCTCCAGCGCTGCTCCGGAGCCCCAGTCCCACCGGCGAGCGCGGGCAGCACGAGCACTGCGCGCGCCCGCGCTGGGCGTGAGTGGGGCGCTGGGTGTGTCGGGGCCGCGCGACCCAGCGAACGCTGCGACCGCGCGCGGCCCGCGCGCGGGCGCGAACGCGCCGGCCCCGGCATTCTCGCGCGCCCCGCACGTGCCCCGCGCAGGCACTCGCAGCATTCGCGCAGTCCGACCTCGCCGGTGGCCGATCCAAGCAAGCGGCCCCGCTGCACAGATGGCTGGCGACCCTGTGCGCCCCCGGGAGGTCCGCGCAGGACTTCTTGAATCCCGTGCGCAATGGCACGGGGCTTCGTCCTCCATGTGCATCGCGGGGTGGGCGGCGGGCTCCCCATGGGCCCTCCGCAACTCTGCCGCGAAAGGCGCCGCCACCTTCGTCGAGACCCTGTCGTGGCGAGCGTTGCTGCTCGCCCGCCTTTCGCCGACGTGGGCCGCGACCTCGCCCCCGAGGTCCTCCTGAATTCGCCTCTGCAGGAAGACGGAAGACCCCCCCTTCCGCGGCGCAGACGGAGAGCCAGCGCCTCAAATCATGGCATCTCGGGACCCCGACTTCTGAGGATGCGGGGCTGGAGCGCTCCGGGGGCCGCGTCGTTGAACCCGGAGGTCCGAGGGTGCCCCGCGCGAGCCTGGCCACGTCACCTCGCGTCCAGGCGCGTCGGAGTCCAGACCTTTGAGAATGTCTCGCGCGACGCGGGTTGGAACTGCATGAAAATCACATCGCGGGCCCCGGGGTCGCGCGGGCGTCTCCGCCGAATCGGGGCAGATTGCCTAGGGGGTCGGGGCGTCTCGGAGCCGCCCTCCTCCTCCTCCTCCTCCTCCTCGCCCTCCTTCTCGCCGTCGTCGTCGTCCTCCTCCTCCTCCTCCTACTCCCATCCCTCTCTGTGGGATTCCCTTCGCATCCTCCTCCTCCTCCTCCTCCTCCTCGCCCTCCCCCTCCTTCTTCTGCTCCTCTGGCCGAGCCGACCGACCGGCCGCGCCGACCGGCCATGCCGACCGACGCGCAACGAAGAATCGCCCCCGTCAGCAGCGGGCGAGTCAAGCGCGCGAGCTCCATCGGCGCGCGCCGCGCCCCCTGATCACCGCGAGGTACTTTGGGAAGCCCTGGCAGG